>OX335795.1:3000000-3502500 GCA_946896805.1 Scutellaria galericulata
ACATCATTCATCTGATAGTGCGATTGGGACATATCAGAGCAAAGATGATTTGTGGTCAAAAATAAAGAGCTACTACAACCACGAAGCCATTGATGTAAACAAATTTGAGCGTAGAAACATAAGGTCGTTATGTTCTCGATTCGAGAAAATATCTTCTTCGTGCTCATTGTTCCGTGCAGCACTTATTCAAGTTACAGCTCGAAATCAGAGTGGTGGCAATGTTGAAAGTATGGTAAGTATATGCCTCATTAATACTTAAAAATAGTTTATTAGAATTTATTCTAATTCAACATTTTTATTACTCATTTTTACAGCTTGCAAAGGCCAACGAACTATATCTCATCAAAGAATCCAAAAATCAACCATTTAAGTTTGATCATGCATGGAAAATACTCAAATATCACGTGAAATGGTCTGAAACTATTCAGTCGAATAGTACACCATCTCCTCTTGGAGACGATGCATCATCTCCTCTAGGAGATAGTTCGGCATCTCAATATTTACAAAAATAGTGAGTACTGGATATGTATTCTTATATAATAAGTTCTGATTCATCAAATATTGAATTGTTCAAAGTTTTGTAGCCTCATAGTTTGACTTAGGAAAGAATGGTAATTCAAAAGATACGAGTTTAATGCACCAAACCCCCTTGTGATATGTAAAATCTGCGTCTCTCCCCTCATGTTTTCGAAATGGCACCGTTAACACGTGGGTTATTAAAAAGTCGGCACACGCTCCATTTTTTAAAACTGGACTTAACGGTGTTAAATTTGAACGTCAATTTCTCGTTATGCCTCCAATACTAACCAGATTTTTAACAGCCCAAGTCAAAGTAATTTGAAATTGTTGCAGAAAGAGAAGAAAAAATTAGGATTCCCCATTCTCATCCCAAAATACTTAGGTGGTGGCTGTTGCAGAAGCGCCTAGGCGGAGCTGCGATGACGGCGGCAGAGAGGATGGCTGTGCTCGGCGACGGATTTGAGAGATGGAGGAATTGGTCTGTTTTGTTAGAGGTGAGAGGCGACGTGAGTGAATGAGAGATGGAGTGAAGATGGTGGTGCTCGCCGGCGATGGAAATCAAGCAGCAGCAGTTTGTCGGTGCAGGGCTGAAGGTAGGAGAAGAAGAAGATTGCGGTCGGATGGGTTGAAGGTGATGATGGTGGTCTGCAGCGATGGCGTCGCTGCGAAGCTAGCTGGTGGTTGTCGCCGGTGAGATGGACAGAGAAGAAGGCAGATGAAGATGGTAGCGATTGAGAAGGAGAAGGCGGCGGGAGGCGGTGGTGCAGCGGCGACGATTTGAGCGGTGGTGCTTGGCGAACCTGTTGCTGCAGAGGTGGTTGGAGGAGAACATGACAACGATTGGAGCGAAGAAGATGGTGGTTGGAGTTAGCCGGAGAAAAAGCACGACGGGTCTGCCAAGGAAGAAGACGATGAATAGTGTTAGGGCTCCAAATTTATATTTTCTTTTTTATTTATTTTCTTTTCTTTTTTCAAAGATTTATTTTATTGGTTTTAAAATTAATTAAAAAATAAATTATATGTATACAAAGTTTAAAAGAAAATTTTAATTAAATTAATAATTCCCACAAATTATATATATGATTTTTCATATTTGATAATTCCCACAAATATTAGATTTTCGAAGATTTGATCAATCTTTGAATTTTAATTTTTTAAATAATTTAAATCCTAATTTTTTATATTATTTTTTCAAATATTTATTTTATTGATTTTAAAATAAATTAAAAAATAAATAATATGTATACAAAGTTTAAAAGAAAATTTTAATTAAATGAAAAATAGTTTGAGCATAAATTCATTTTAAAATTAAGGTTGTAAAATCTTCAAAAAATATATAAATAAATAGTAATAATAGAAATAATTAAATTAAATAGAGTAGAAATTTTGGAGTAAAAGAGGGATTCTATTAAATAAAGTAAATTTTCAAACATTTCTCCTACAAAAATTGTAATAAATGGAGTATATACATGATATATATTTGGTATAAAATTACATTATAAAAACGAATAATTAAATAAGTAGTAATCAATAATTAAATTAAATAATATTAAATTAAATTAAATTGAAATTCCATAAGAAAGGAAGTAAAAAGACTATAAAATCAAAAGGTAAGGCTATTATAGTCTTTTTACACTTAAAAAATGAACAAAAACCAACAAATTTCACAAATGTGGTGCGTGCACCACACTCCTGTCATGTCTAACGATTTAAGGGAAAACGGGCAGACTTTTCCATACCACACGTGTGTTCCTTGTCATTTTGAAAACATGGGAGAAGCGATGTAAATTTTCCATATCACAAAGGGGTTTCATGCATTAAACCCCAAAAGATACTTACACACGTAAATTTATATCAGACAATTTCATTGATATAATTTTATAAAACAAAACATAACTAATTTATGATTGAATGATTCACCCATTTCATGCAAGAAATTATTTTACAAATATTTTATTTTTAATCACAAAAATTTATATGAAAATGAATTTGTGTCATGAATATAAGCTAACACGTCTCATAAAACAGGTCCACTTGCACAGGATTTTATAATAAAATTAACGCAAAAACTTCTATTCTCTTGGATCTATGCCCCCAATCCGACCCGACACGTGGATTGTTCCCACGCGCACCCACACTTTATTACTATGATGTGGGCGCGCTCGCATCAGTGTATTCTGCGAAGGTATCAGATTTATACTCTTAAAGTATCACACATTAACTCTTAAGGTACTAGTGTAGAAACATCGTAGTTTTATTATTTTTTCTTTTCTTTTTTTCTCTATCCTTTTTTTTCTTAATCTATTTTCTTATCGATTTGTTATTCTTCTTATTTGTTTTGTACATTCTTATTCTTCTACTCTATCTTTTTGTTCTTATTCTTCTTCAAATTGTCATGGAGTCATTTATGAGGTTTTTTCTTCTTCCCATTCTCTTTTACTCATTTTCATAAATTTAGATAATTGATTTCAAATCATAATTTATTACAATAATTTTAAAACATTGAAAATCAATTATTTCAAACAATATGAAATCATGATTTACAAAAAATTTGACGAAAAAGATGATGAGATCACGATTTGCAGAATTTTTTAGGAAGATGATGATGAAACATTTGAAATTTTAAGATTTTCAGTGAAAGTATTAGTTGTATGCTCTTAAGGTAGTACATATTTACCATTAAGGTATTAATGTTTATAGTATAAGGTATTATATATGCGTATATTTAAGGTATTACATATTTACCTTTAAGTTATTAATGTTTTTAGTATAAGGTATTACATATGCACCTCTAAGGTATTACATATTTATCTTTAAGGTATTAATGCTTATAGTATAAGGTATTACATGTTTACCTTTAAGGTATTAATGTAGTATAAGATATTACATACACACATATTTAAGGTATTACATATTTACCTTTAAGGTAATATTGTTTATAGTATTAAGGTATTACATATTTACCTTGAATGTATAAATGCTTATAGTATAAGATATTACATATTTATTTTTAAGATATTAGTTGTTCATTCAATGAAAGATATCACTTGTATACTCTTTAGGTATTACTTGTATATTCTTTAGGTATCATTTGTATACTTTTAAGGTATCAGTGTATTGTAGAGTGAGTTTCAAATTTTAAAATTTCAAAATTTCTGCTAATTCATAATATTCAATCAATAACCATCAAACTGAAATCTCAACATATTCATCATCTGAGATTGCAACTCTCCGACGAAGAGATGCACGCTCGGTCAAAGCTCCATCGCCAATTACTTCCTCTCTCCCCATTCCCATTTTTCCATCATCTCAAATTCCCCTTTCACACCCACTAATCACCACTCTTCTCTCTGATTTGTTATGCTCATAGTTTATAGTTATTAGAACTCGTCGTCACAACTAGAGGTGACATCGATGAAATTGGAAGAAGAAGAAGAAGAAGAAAAGAAAAGATAAAGAGGAGGTGAAAAGAGAAGATGAGAGTACATCCATGGTGAAGAAAAAAGTACAGTGTAAAGATAAGAGAAGAATAAGAGAATAAGATGCAAAATTAGAGTTTAAAGAATAAGAAGAAGAAAAGAGAAGCTGAGAGCCATGGCAGAAAAAAAAGAAGAAGAAGAAGCCGTCATGGCAAAAAAAAAAAAGGAGAAAAGCGTGAAGATGAAGATGAATAAGAAAAAAAAGGGCAAAACTTGCGAGCGACCATCACACCGTGCGACGGGTGTAAAAAAAACCAACTTAAAAAAAAAAAAAGATCCATGCCCTGGGTACAAGAAAGCTTCCCTAAAATTGACTCTTATCCATTTTAGAAAAATATTGTTTTAAAAAAATAAAAATCTATTAACCCCACAAGGTAAATGCTCAAATTGGCATCCTCCCTTTTGGAGGAGTTAAAAAATGCTATGATGACTCCATTGCTTTCTATTGTAAAATAGATTTTTCTCTGTTAGATTCATAGTTCCATTAATTATAGCTTCCTTGCTTATAGACCAAACGAATTTGGATTTGTCTTTCATTTAAATGCATAAAATCTTTGAATATCATTGCATACATAGAATTGATTGTGTGTACGAATAGATTTAAGGTAATTATACATTATATGTAATTTTATCAAATTTATGATGACTAGAGTTTAAATTTAAATCGCAAATATTTAATTATCATTCATAACGATAATTTAATTTTGTGGGTCACCATTAGAATAATTCCACGCGTTTCCTTGACTGAAATTAAATGCAAAATCTAAACCTTGACAAGAAAAAGTATGCATTAAATATTTGGAGCACACCAAAATTGTTTCGGCAATTTTCTTGGAACAGAGGTTAAACTCTTAAAATAAAATATAGAAAACTTATAAACTATAATATTTATTTTTGTTATTTCAAATTCTTTCTTTTTAAAATCTTGTTTCAGATTATTTCTTTAACCATAATACTTAAGCTTTGTCCATTTTTTATCATCAATTTTACGTATTTTAATTTGGTCTTCTAACTATCACTTTTTTTTTTCAATTTTCATATAATTTACTCGAAATTTTGATTTTTTTTTCATGAACGCTGGGATTGCTTACATGAATTTATATTGAAGCATTAAAATATAATAGGAGGTACAATTATTTAAAAAATAATAATAATATATAAGACCCCCACTGCTTAAGAAGGGTGTTGGCTTTTAAAATTAAGAATTTGTTTTCCATCTCCAAATAGCTATTTATTACACTATTTTTTGTATATTTTCTTAAAGAATGAGTTATCATTATATTAAAGTTTCTGTTAATTATAACAAATACTATCAATGACAGGACAATTTATATCAATACTGTCTTACGTACAAATAAAATATCTCACATTAATTAAATACCATCAAAAAAATGAGAACAAAACAACATATATTAGCAAGACATTGATCTAAAGTTGAAAATTCCTTCAAATTAATTAAGATTAGATTATATCATATTCTCCAATGATGCATCTAAATATATTTACATGACCTCTAGATATCTTTCAATCTCATTAATTATCAAACCATATATATTCTCTTAATTAGGATAATTATTTTCTACAAAACTATATAAAACCAGACAAGCTGGTAAGACCTACAATAATATCGGCAGAAATCCTCCAACAATGCTGATGCAATGATTTTCACTATTTTAAATGATGTTGACTCTCTTCCATAAGTGTCTGCACTCAAACATATTCTTCGATTTAGGTCACACCGACTGATCAAAAGAAAACAAAAAATAGGAACAAATGGCGAATAAAATTACCAAAGTACCCTTCTTGCATTACAGAAAATTAACTGAAGATCCAGAAACACCAAGATCATGGGGTAGTAGCTAGAGTCGCAGTGGCTGAGATTTGTTTGGGAAATGAGGAACTATAATAGGAGCTGACGTGGATGCTTTTCTTGATCTGCTTTCTGCAGAATCTTGATCATCATAATTCGAAGAAGAAGAAGATGATGATTGAAAGCAGCTAAGAAACCCTAAACAAAACCCCTTTATAAGTGGTATCATTTGAAGGTTCATCTTCAATAAAAATATTATTTAATCTCTGATTTGAAGATATGATATGAGACCAATTTATTAAGGATATATGCAACTCTAGTACTTAGGTATATTTATAGATATGAAAGTGGCTTTTTTATTATGAGAGAGAGCTAGAGAGAGAGAGAGAGAGAGAGAGAGAGAGAGAGAGAGAGAGTGAGTGAGTGAGTGCTTGTTGAGCAAGAATAAGAAAAAAAACACACACATGTATAGTTATTTAGATATATTGCAACACTGTTCAATTTCTATGGTGCCACGATTGACTTTGTGGAGACTCAAATTCAAATAAAAAAAAAGACGTTATCTACAATGTTCTAATGCCTAGTCACACAACACTCAGGGCATGTCCATTGATTCGTTTTCAAATTATAAAAATAATAATAAAATAATTATAAGAATAATAATAAAATAATGATGAAAAGATATGATGTTGACTATTATCTCCTCCTCCTCTCTCCATTCACACAGTTTAATACTGACAATTCTGCAATAACACATCAAATGAATATATTAATAAAATATTTAATAATGCCCTTCAAAATGAATCAATGCACATGCTAACGTTGATATCAATTTACAATATTCAAAAACTTATATAAAATTATCTTACATTTGAGATTTTATATAATCTTATATAAAATTAATATTGATTACGTGAAATGGATTAATCCATCGTTATTAATTAATATGAAGTTCATTTTACATAACTTAGATGTATTTTTTAAAATATATATCAAATATATATGTGACTTAATTTCTTTTAGAAAAAGAACTTTTTGGGCGTCTAAAAGACATGCTTAATTGGTTTAATAATTATACTTTAATATCTTTTAAGATGGTGAAGACTTGGTGAGCAAGAAAGTCTGAGTGAAGTAAACGTACGTGATTCCTTGTTTTTATCAATGAATTGTCACCATATAAATTATAAATATAGTATATAAGTAATTCCAATCTCTCTCTGATTTGCTCGTCATGATGAGGCCTCCACCTTTGACTAATTTGGTAAAAGCCAAAAACCCTGTAAATTGCATGAATTTAGCAGCTTATCCTCTCGTTACATCCTCTTATATTCAAAAGAATATTAATATTTATAACAAATTGATGTGGATATTAATAGTAATGGGGTTGAGGCCCACAATTTGAAAGAACTTGGCCCAATATGAGAAGGAGACTTTAGCCCAACTCAATGGACTTCTAGATGGAATAGGATTTCATTAATGAATGAGGGAAAAGACCTTAATGTCCTCTAACCTAACATATAGAAATAAATAGGGAGAAATATGTTTGGTAACTCAAGTTTTCCAAAGAAGAGGCAAGTCATTAATTCCATAAGAAATTCTATCTTCATCCTCATGTTCATTCTCTTTGCTTCTTATCTTTCCATCTAATCTATTGATTCTTTAATATATTAATAATATATATATAGACTAACAGATATAGACAATAATATAAATAGAATCTATATCTGTTATTGTCTATATCTGTTTATATTATTGCCAACCAAATTTCTATTTATATTATTGTCTATTTAGTCTCTATATATATATATATATATATATATATATATAATTATATATTATAACAATTACCCCTCAAAATAAAAATGGTAAATGAAGATTATAATCTATATATCGTATATGAATATTAATATGATCTCATCTAATAAATGTTTAATTATTATTATAATCAAGATTAAAAAATATTTGTTGAATAAATTAAAATAATATAATTATCGAATTTCAAGAATTCTAAACTATCAAAGTAAAAAATTTATCAAAAATTATCTCTAATATTGTACCACACACACATATATATATATATATATATATATATATATATTGTAACAAAAAGGGGAAAAAATATGAATTTAAGTTGACTTATTATAATTTTATCCATATGTAAAAATGTGATTCAAATCATTTTATGACTTTTATTATACATATAATTATAAATAGATTTATAAAATTCATGATTTTGTACTATATATATATATATATATATATATATATGAATTTTTTTTGTTATGTGGTGTAAGTCATTGATTTTTCGCTCATTTTTTCAAGATAAATAATTATTTTGATGTTTGTTACAATAACCATTATTTTGACGATTATGACTCATGTTTCTAATGATGTCAACATTATCAATGCATTCAAAAATGTTGTGGGAACTAAAATTTCGTTTCTTTAGATCACATGAAATTTTTGCATACATAAATAAATAAAAAAGATGTTTATAGTTATGAAGATGCCTTCAAAAACAAGATGTAATTTTGCAATATTGTTTTGTTCAAATATCTAATATATATATATATATATATATATATATGTCATCTCAATAAATATATAAATCAAGTTACCTAGCATAAATAATTGAACAACATAAATTAACTATTTCTATTTACTATATTCAAAATAAGTATTGAAAAACTCTAATAAAAATCACATATTTTTTATTTGACAAGTATGTCATTTATTATATTCAAGTCTAATATATCTTCCATATAACTATACTAATCTATTTTCCACTTTCTAAAGTTGAAATACAAATATTTATTATTTTGTAATTTATAAATTATAAATATTGAATTTTGCATAATTTATGTATATATTCATGGTATGAAAATCATTTTGTATATATATGAAAATTGAGGGAAAAAAAAAATGATCATATTTGATATGTGATAAATTTAGCATGATTTGTGTATATATGATAATAATATCACGTTAAAAGTTCAAGAAAGTTGTGAATAACAATTTTTACCTTAATCTAAATCATTTTATATATCTAACAAAAATTTAGCATAAAAAATATATCATTTTTTTAATGTAAGAATAAATAATGTTTCCTCCATGATTAAAAAGCAAATATAAATCTGAAATTTCATTATTATGGTAGCATGAAGTTCATCATTATATGAACAATGATAAAGTATTTTACTTTATGTTGTTATATAGTTTCATGTTTTTAAATTTATTAGATTTTAAAATATTTATCATACAATATGATTTTTCTAAGAGAAACAATTTTGATTTTAAGGCATGTGAAAATAAATTATATAATATTTTTAATGGTTTCTTAAATTTAGAAATTATATTTTGAAGTAATACACAATAATATCATTATTTTTACACTCAATATGAATAATTTATTAAATATATATTTGCATAAGTTTTTTTCCAGGTCACAAAAAAATTAGTAAAGTAGTCAAACAAATGGTGAAAATAAGAAATATTCAAAATTGATAAATTATATGGGTAGTATATTAAATTAAAATAACTTAAAAGAGCTATATTGTGTTTTACGATCAACATTTTTATATCAAAAAATTATTAACACTTGAAATTTATTTGCTACATCACATGGTTCCAAATGAGGTTGAAATATTATTGAAACTTAATTATAAGTTTTAATAATATCATCATTTTACACTCATTACAATGAATAAGGTATGAGCATATATTTGCTTTTTTTTTTCCAAACTAATTGTGACAAAAAAAAAAAAAAAATTAGTTTTAAAGTAGTCAGATAATGTATGATGAAAATTCATAAATTATATGGGTAGTAGATTAAATTGAAATAACTTTGAAAAATTATATTATTTATTTTTCATGATCAACATAAAAAAAACTATCGACACTTGAAATTTATTTGCTCATACATTACACGGGAACAAAATGAGATTAAAATATTATCAAGAACTTGATTTTTTTTTCGTAAATTAATATTTTCACATTAAACTTGAAATATTTATATTTTATGATCGTGCGTTACACGGGTATAAATTAGATCGAGATTGTCCCAAAAAAATTATTATTTTTTGTATTCAACATTTTCATATCTATATATATAAATTGTAAAATTGATATGTCCGTTCATCGCACGGACTTATGCTAGTTACAAACCAAATCAAAATTTTGATTAGTTTAAAGGGTTTTCTATAATTACAAATCACGATCTTAACTCACTATCCCAATCCAAATTACTTTCCAATGATTTTTAAAAAGTTCGAATAAAAAGTTACATATTATTTTTGATATCATACTTTTTTTTTTTTTTTGGGTGAATTCTCTAAAACTAAAAATCAAAAAAGTTAAGATTATTTTATAACTTTTGAAAAAATTATGATTTTCTTTTCTTTTTGTTAAATTCATAATTTACGATTGAACTACAAATCTTGTCGTTGTCCTTGCTAAAACGTTTGGGTCCATGACAATCCAGGTGATAATGATCAGAATCTGGGCCCAATAGTAACTATTTCCGGCCCAATGCAGCCCATACTCTGAGCTGCTATGAGTCATTCTTCAAATGCGTGAAATCTACGAGATATTGGCGCAACATTCAATTCTCCGAAATTAAGAAAAAAAACAAAAAAAACCCAAATTCGCCGGTGAGAAAATGCCGATGAAGGCGTTGGAAGCAACGTTGTCAACATTTGACGCTGTTTTTGAGAAATTCAGTAGTGAAGCGGCGAACAACAAGGCTAATCTCATCGTTTTCTTGGCCGACAAAGATCCTTCCACCAACCTCAGTTGGTGCCCTGGTACTCTCACTACTCTTGTAACTGTATATGTGTGTGTGGGGGAGAGAGAGAGAGAGTTTTTACAGAATTAGGGTGTTTGGTTTGTAGATTGTTTGTGAATCAGTGGTGGAGTGATTGTTGAATGACAGTTGGCTTGTTAATTGGATAATCCGTGGGAAGATTAATCTGATAAGAATTATGGTGATTTCAAATGAGAGGTGAAAGAAGAGAATTTAGTGGAAATAATTGCCGTTTATATGAATTAGTGTTGGTTTTCTTGATTTTATTTTATTTCTATTATCTTCTGATGTTCCAATTTAGTGTTCTATTCAATCAGTTCATTTTAACATGAAAGATGAAATAGAGGAATGAAATGCAATTCATAAAAGGAATCTTGGGTATGAAATACAGGATTAAAGTGTGATACTTGATGTATATAATAGAGAATTTTGTGTGTTCGTATTGGGGCGAAAAGCTCATTGATCGAAGATATGTTCATAGAGTTCAAAATTGTGTCTTTTACATATTTTTCTTCTAATTGATGGTGCCATTTTATCGAAAATTCGGACTAAAAATGCCTGTATTTATCAACTTGCCTCCATCCCAAATGTGCTTTTAAACATAATTTAGTGTTTTAATAATTCTTTTGTGGGTGTGGGGTGTGAAGGAAGTGTCCATTTTCACTCCTAATGCATTGTCGAAATGTGTATTTTAGGGTCCAAATTATGATCTGGTCGGATTTATGTTTTCACTTCATTTTGTCGAAATGAGATAAACATCCGGAAAAACATGCTTTATTTGTTGCCATTTTGATTCTTTTCTTGATTTGTTTCAATTAAACCGAATCACTTATATCTTGAAGCTTCAAACTTCTATCGTGCAATATGTCCGTGTCATGTTAGTTTGTCCTTCAAGTTTACATGAAGTTTTGTTGCATAGAGATCTACACTCAATTAATGAGTAATTCATCAAGTTAATGATTTCATTTTGATTCAATGATAATATCTATTCCAACATATAGGTCACTTGATTGTATATAACCGGATAGGCTCCAACGCTTAGTTAAAAAGGTTGCAGAATAGCCAATTATCTATCTGTCTTCTTCTCTTTCCATATTTGGTGAAGAAATTGTTATCTCCGCATTGGTTTCGTCTCTTTGACTACATATGTACATGGTTTTGTATCTCAGATTGTGTTAGAGCTGAACCAGTGATATACAAGAAGTTAGAGGCTTCATCGGATGATGTGGCTCTGTTGAAGGCATACGTTGGAGATAGGCCGACGTGGAGGAATCCGATGCATCCATGGCGGGTGGACTCGAGGTTCAAGCTCAGAGGGGTTCCGACGTTGATTCGTTGGGAAGATGGTGAGGTAAAAGCTCGTCTTGAAGATAATGAAGCTCATCTTGAAGCCAAGATTGACAACCTTTTGTCTCTGAATTAGATAATAGTGTGTTGCTTTGTGGTTGAGAAAAATGTCTTTTAGTAATAAATGACATTTTTCTATGAACTAGTCAAATCTTGAACCTATATTGTCTATCTTATGAATAAACTTGGTGTATTCAATCAAATACATTTTTAGCATTGTCCCTGCGGAGAAAATTGTGATAGATACATAATCCATTGAAAGTGAACTTAAATTAAATTATTCCATCCATTAAAATATAAATTTGTACAAATTAGTTTGGATTGTGAATAATGAAATATCTTCTCAATGATTTATACTCATGAAATGTAAATTCTTCAAACTCTTCATGTGTTAAGATCTTGTGAATTTCAACGATGGAGTTTGAATAAAGCAAAAACACATTCATTCTAAAAATGATTAGGTATCCATTACAATGCAATGTATTCATCACATAATTTTGATATTGGTTATGCAAATTATATGATTTTATGCATCAACGTATATGCTATCACCAACAATGTAAATATTATTGGACTACTTGAAACTACTAATCTTCTAGAAACTTGATGCTACATCTCTACCATCAACAAAACTTGGAAAAAATAAGTCGAAATATTTTATCTTCAATTCTACTTCTACCTATGGCCGGAATAAAGAGAATAATTATTTAGGATAATTTAAAAACTCTAAAATCTCTTATCCAACCAGACTAAAAGAACATCTATTTCAAGAACACAAGTTAAGCAGAATTTTCCCTAATCTACAAAGCCTTCTGCTGTGAGACAATGCAAAGCCAGCCGATGTACAATCCCACCTGCATTGTTGCAAACATTAATTCCAATCGAACACACAATTATTAACACAAGTCTTGTGATAGCTGCACGAATAAGCATCACATACCTATTTACACGGAAAAAGAAGCCATGCATTTTCAGCTCGCGAATTTTCCCTTGGACAGTTTAGGAGTCACCTTCAAAGTGATATCGCCATATGGATGGTCTTGATGAGCATCTACATGTCCAAGAGACTTCAAAACCTGCAAAAGTATCATACATGGAATTCATATTATATTAGATATATCCAGCACAGGCACCATGTTGTGAGTCTGCTTCTTTTGATTGAGAATATATACACACTTCACGTATAGTGTAGAGTGGCACTTACCAAAGTCTCGTAAAACATTCGTGCACATATTTTTCTGGTTTTGCCTTCTACAATCTTGTTCAAACTCAGCTCTTCAGGTTGTCCACCTGAGTTGCCTGCGATGGGGGTTACTGATTGCCTTTCCAAGTACTGAGCCACAGCCCTGTATACAAATCGAACGACATTTCAACATACAAAAGATCCATTTCCAATAACTTATATCAATTGAAGTTTACTTTAGAGGTAGAAGAGGTCTGAGTATCTACCTCGTTCTTGAAGACATCTCAAGGGTTTGTTGGTTCTTTGAGGAGATACCAAATTCTGGTGTTCCTTGGGACCCTGTTCAAAAGCAGGTTAGTATTAGCATCAAGCTTATGTAAAACATAATCCCGTGATGGATTGAGATATAACAAAATTTGAAAAATGGCATCACGTCGTGCAAACTTACTAGCTGGAGAATCGTCATCTTGTTCTAGAAACCTGAGCTCCTGCCAAAGGATAGGAATCAGCATGTCAAACACATTTGCCATGATATTAATGCCTAAAACTAATGTACTCATACATCAAATAATCTCTAGTGAACAAACATGTATAATTGCAAAAGCCAACCAAGATGCCTCAAGTGATCAATGCAACGGATTCCATAGGTCAAATCGTAATTTTCTTCACCAAAGACCATTATAGGAAGCTTACAAACCTTCAAATAATCCTGTCACCCTTGGCATTTAGTAGTTTAATTTTCCAATTTTCTTACCCTGTATATAATACAAGGCCAATCTAACTACACAAGTCTATAGTCGATAATTTTGCAAGCAAACGATTAAATGAAGTTGTGACACACCCCACACTAAATAAATAAATAGCTAAGATTGTAAAAAGGCAAATAATGGAAAGAATAGTGTAAAAGGTTTAGTTTTTAACTTCCAAGATATCGCGAGCTAGCAAAATGAAACATACCCCAGGAGAAGCCACAAGCTCATGAATATCAAAAAGGTCGTGCTCAGCCTGCATATCCTTGTCATAGAATGCATCTGGGGTTTTTATTTCTGAGTCAAGGTTCCCAGATGCTCCAGTGTCCGCTGTTGGTAATATATTGGTGCCTTCAGTCATTTCCCGATGTTCAGATTGCAATCCCAAATTGGAGTTTTGAGGAGTTAAACATATTCTTTCATTTGGAGAAGGCAAAGTTGGGTTGAGCTCAGAGATAAACCTATCTGGTGAAGCATACTCTTTATTCCGTTGATTTTCAGCCTCGTTATCACTTTCATGCCTAGATAAAGGGGGTTGATGTGTTTCTTCTGTAGTAACCTGATGAGATTTAGCAAAATCTTCCTTATATATGCCCTGCAGATCGGCAGAAGTTCCTGGAGAAGAATATACCCTGAATCAGATGAAAAAGCAATCCAAAACTATAATTTAAGTAACAAATGCATGACAAGCACTACTTACCAGTTATAAAGGGCTCAACAAAGAGACCTTCCTTTCTTAATCGTACCCTGTTGTTTTGTTTCCAGATGGCAAGTGAAGATAAAGGACAGTTCCTCTTCGACCTAGAAATACTGCTGGTGTCGAGCAGAGCATCTTTCATGTGCCTACATTGCATCTCCTAATATTAGTAGAGAATATAGATACTTCTAACAAGCAGTGTAAATTATAAGGCAAATCATACTTATTGCTCAAAACAGTGGACTCGTCATAAAGCTGCCTTTTTCTGTTCCTCCTAACTCTTGTAGGTGCAACAGGACGAATTGGTTGGTTTTCAATTTCAGCAGGAGGAGATGGTTGGATAATTAGCATGTCAGTTGACCGGTCAGCTGCAAACAAGAAACATATAAGTAATTGAACGATTCAACATCATGTAGATTGGATAATTGCACCATTGCACTCACCAAAAGGATTTGAAGAATCTAAGTGCCCTAATGAATGTGGTTCTTCCTGATGGTTGGATGGAGAACCAGATCCATCATGAAAAACTGTTTCTTCCATAACTGGGGTTTCCGTTTCTTTGTGTTTAATGATTTGCTCCGCCAGAAATATGTCGGGTTCAGCACGATCAGACAATTTTGTTGAATTGTCGAAATCAAATCCAGGTTGAGCATTGATCATCACTTTTTCTGCACTGTGTAGATCTTTAGACCTGCTATTATCACCATTTCTATCATCAGGTCCTTCTTGATCACCAGGAGAAGGATATTCAAAATCAGCATCAGCTGTTTCCAACCCAACTGGAGGAGGAACACTGCAATAACAATGGAATCAAACTATAGATTACTAAAAACGAGATGAAATTAGTCAACATAAGATAAACCATGCAAACCATACTCTTCCTCCATTGGCGTGGGCCCTGATCCCAAATTATCTTCTACTAGTGGAGAATTTCTCAAATCATGCTGCAATTGGAGAAAACTTATTTATTAAATATGAAAACCAATCAAATCATGTCCAATGAGAAGGATGTAAAGATGGTTGCACCTCATTAAAAGTGATGACAATATATGGATCTTTGCCAGTTGGAAATTGCTCTGCAACATAGGGAAGACTTAGAAGATGCAAAACAGAAACATTAAAAGTTAAGCTATCATATGTGATATCAATACCTGTCAAAGTTATGTCATCCTTGCTCTTCAAATGAGAATCCTCACCCCTGAAAATACAAATCATTGAATTCATCTGCATATATATCTTACATCCAAAAAAAAAACCTGGATAGTTAAACCAGTAACATACCAGTCCATGTAATAATCATCCAACTCCATGGTATCAAGATTAAATTTTTCTGGCAAAGTGATGGAATGAAGTGGAGCATGAGTGGCATCATTGGGAAGATTGACATTCACATTCGTAAAGACCCTGTTTATTGTGATCCGTATTTCATTGCAGTCTTCATAAAGATAGTCGACTTGTTTTGAATATATCCGCACAACTCCAAGCAAGAGATGCCCCGACATTCTCAGTGCAATAGGAACTTCAGGATACATGATCCGTTCTGTAACCGAAGTTCCACAAAATTAATAAGCTCTTCAAGAAAACATCCAACACATCTTAATACAGGTTCATGGAAAATAGGAGCAAATACAGAATGACTAGCACCATACAACCAAATTATGATAATTACACAACAATTCAAGAAACAATGCTTTATACACAATACTAAATATTCGATAAAAGAGTCAAATAGACACACATTATCAGCCATAACAAACCAGCAAAGAAGCTAAAAAGACTACTAATTTGCCACAACAATACAATACAGCAATTGGCAATGTCAACACCACCTCTAAATAAGTAAGTCAAAGATGCAAAAACTCCATTCACTAAGTGGAAAAGGAGCAATCTTTACATTTTAATAAAGCCTCTCAACAAAAACAAGAAAAATATATCAACTAAAATTTAGTGCAGCCTCTCAGCACTAGAACAATTTCAACACCAAAAATCTAAAATCCGAGAAAAATTACATCTAAACAACAAATAAATAAAAAATAGATGTGTCAAAATAAAGATCAAGAATTGCCCTCAATCGACATCTACAGATTCATCAATATCGAAGCCTGGAAACTAAAACCACCATTTTTTTCTAGAATCCTCATTCCAGAATAAAGAAAACGAGAATGTATACACGGAATACGAACCGGCGGTGTCGTAGACGTTGGTAGAGATGTAGTGAGATTTCTTGAGCTTGTGCTGCAAATGGGCGGCGCACCAAACAGTGCCCAAAGGCCCCTTCCTTGCTAAGAACGTGTGCGAGTAGAACATTTTCTCCTTCGATTTCTCTGCGTGTGTATATATATATATATGTGTGTGTGTGTCTTGTATCTATCTATATGGAGGCGGAGAGTTGAGTCGCGGTGGGGATACTGGCGCTCTCTCTCTCTCTCACAGTCTCACTATATTATTTCTCTCTCTAGATTCTCTCTCTAAAAATAGATGATTTGATGGGCGGGAAGGGAAAGAGGCGCGAAATAGAATAAAATTGAGTTGATTTCCTCAATTGAGTTTTATGATTGGGTCTGTTTTTATGGAAATTTACGAGAATGCCACTCTGATTTATTGCGGCTTCCCACGTACGTTTCTTCTTGCAACGTTGCAGATTGCCGTTGAGCGAACGTGGCTGATTTCTAAGGCCCTGTTTGGGTTAATTTTAATTTTTTTTTAACCAATATTTGGGTTGAAGTTGGGGTGCGTTTGGACTGCGAATTTATGAATTTGAAATTTGTGGATGAAAAACAATCCATTTAAATCGATTAGAATCTGTGTTATACTTATACATGTGTATTTCATTATATACTTTACTGGCTTCAAAAATTTATATGAGATGAATTCTCTTTATTCAAAAATAATATGTGAAATTGTATTTATGTGATAGGAAGTTTTGTATGAGTCAATCAAAATCTCGACAACTCTAATCAATACGGTTAATATAGTCAATGTAAGTTAGTATATTAGTCTACAGGTTTATAAAAGTATTAGTAACATATATAAATATTTGTTTTATAACTAATATACAATTAATTGTGTTTTGAATGAAGAATTTGTCATCGGAAAAAAAAACAAAAAAACAAATTGTGAAGAAAATGTTTCGACAAAATATAAATAAATTTCCTATCATTATAGGTAGAGACGGGCCAATTCATAAACTAATCGGAATCAATAAAAAGTACATTAAAATTATAAATAGATCCCGTGCATAGCACGGGCCCTCGACTAGTTTATTAAGTAGGTCTGTTGTGTGATAGTTTTATGATTCTAATTAATTTTTTGGTAAAATTTAAATTTCAAATGATGTCATACGATAACTAAGTTTTGAAAAATGTGAAGAGAAATACTAGAATGAAGTGTGATTTAAAGGAAAATATCATGACAATAACATCGAATCAATGAACATTGATCAGTCTTATACCATTGTTGAGTGATGTTCATCCGAGTTTAGGGGCATGGTTGTATACAAGATTCTCTCTTAGCCTTTGATCATTACAGTTTCGTAGTCAATTTTGTACCACAATCAACATTAAATCAATTTAGAGGAGAAAATATACCCTCCAACATTCCTAAAATTCTACCAAAAGTAGCCCAGAAATATCAAAGGAAAAAAACCTTGAAAAAATAGAGGCTTGCCCACTGAAAAGATCAAATATTGAATTTCATGAATATAACAATGAGTACTTTTCTTATTTCATGGTCATGATTATTGAGTTGATTAAAAGATAAATAACTCATTAGGTAAACAATATGCTGAATTTTAGAAGATGAGTAGCTTATTACAGATCTTATATGAACATATTCAACATCATTTTGCCCAAAAATTATCATAATAGTCCCAAAACAAACTGAGCCAATATTGATATACACAGATGTATAATTTCAGCTACTAACCAAATTGAATAAACTTTCAAGCTTCCACCAATAACTCCTCAATATCTTTTTAAGTGGACACATTTCAACTTTAACTCTATATATATTGTATTTTATGTCTTATTATGATATGGACATCGATTTTAATTAATATAATTTTAACATAACATATAATTAAAGTATTTGTATTACAAACTCAGCTATAAAAGATCTTAAAAATCATCAATAAAATATTAAAATACTATTCGGCATTAGCTAAAACGGATTCTTGATTACCATGAGACATTTCCTCTATATAAATCACAATCATTATCCAAATTACTAATCTATTAACACAAAAACTCATGTGAGACGGAGCCCCATCACCACAAATAACATGTGAATTGTAAGGTTTGAGTGGTGGGTAATTGGGTTTTGGGTTGATCCGTCTTACGCAATGCATTAAAATTCCGTGAGACGATCTCACAAGAGATTTACTCATCTATTAATTATATATATTTTTATTTTTATTCTTTAAAAATATTTATTTTAATAAATCCCCTGTTTTACATGGCTGTATACTAGTTTACTATAATTAATTACTCTGTAAGCACATGTCTATAATGAAGAACAACTTTTTTTCATGTCAAAAGAAAATGGAAAAAGAAAAGGTGGATGATTTTCTGTAATTCAAAACTCGAAACTAAAATAAATGTACAGAACAAAATGTTTTGAAAAACGTAAACTTAATGATTTGAATTTCCTGTTTAGACACCCTGAATTGCAGCTCATTGGTTGAAGAATGTGTTCTACGCCTTATTCACTCGGATTTTCTGTCCTTCAAGCACCTGCAAACAACAATGAAATGAGTTGATGGATTATACATTCATTAAACTATGATGAGTGCTTCGACATCATACCGCGTTATTAAGAGAAGATATGGCAGCTTCGACATCCTCTTCCGAAGAAAACGTAACAAAGCCATAGCCACTTGATTTCGAGGTCCCTGGAACTCTCGACACCTTTGCACTTAGAACCTTCCCCTTTTCCGAGAAGAAGGTTTTGAGCATGTCTGTATCGACAGTCTTTGCAAGATTGCCGACATAAACCTTGTAGGGGCTGTCCACAAATGGAGACTCTTCGCCTTGCACAGGTAACGAATCCAATGTCTGCAATGGCTTCTCCGTTATGTTCACTTTCACTTCACGTCCTCCGATTTCCTAATGGCAGAATACATCAATCACTCATCTCATGATCTCACTTTCTTTTTTCGTTCAATATGATTTTAACTTACAGTGCCGTTTAGCTTCTCAACAGCAGCATTTGCATCCTCGACAGTCTTCATCGTTACAAATGCAAAGCGCCTACTCCTCCCGGAATACTTATCATACATTACCTATGTCAACAAAGTACACACATGACACAATGTTGTGATGTTCTAAACTATGAAAAGCTTATTCGAGTGAAGCTTCATTAGCTTTATGAAGTCATGAAACGGGGGATCTTTATCCGTTCGGTTATATCAGTAGAGAGTTTCGGATTGTTTACTAAGCTGCTTGTGCAATTTGATCGAAATATATCTATCTATTAAACACGTACTAATTTTGCAGGAATATAGTGATGAATGAGAATGTAGTGGACATATAATGATTTTTCATAAACAAACTCATCTATACAGTATTCATCTTTAACAAGAAATTAATCATTCGTTGGTTAGGCACTTAGGGCATCCATTCTTTCAATTCTTTCATCATAAAACTGTAAATAAACCCTAATTTTAAACAAAGAAAAAAAACCCCAATTCACAAATTGAGAATTTTAAACACAACAATGAACTAAAGCAACATTGAACTACCAATTCGCTTAACTCCGAACACTTTCATGAATCATTGATAAACCAATAAAGTGAGAGAGAGAGAGAGAGAGAGAGAGAGAGAGAGAGAGAGAGAGACCTCGGCCTTCTCGACAGGGCCGTGTTCTTCAACGATTTTCTGGAGCTCATCATTGGTGACAGTTCTCGGAATGTTGCCCACGTATAATCTTCTGGCAGACACAGATGAGGGGTCCACCGTAGCTACAGATGAGTCCTCTACAACTGCATTGAATCTTCTGTGAGTAAATTTAAGAGAGATTAACTGCGGTTTCAGGGGCTGAAAGCTTAGTTTAGGGAGATGGATTTTGAATGGTTTTGCGGAATCTTGAAGGAAATTCGGAGAAATGAGAAACGAAGATGAAGAAGAAAACGTCGCCATTTGTTGTTGAAGAGCAAGCTTGGATATGGAGGTTTAGGGGGTTGAGAGTGAGAAATGAGAATGTAGAGATAGAACGCTCTCACTGGTTTATCTCTGGATTTTCCTTTTTCTTTTTTTCCTTAAAACTATTTGCCTCTGGATTTATCCGTTTTGGATGTGTATTTTCTTTTGTAATTTATTTTATTTTTGAGTGACACACCTGTGCACAAGGTGCAACAATACTGTTATATTATATGACTTCATATAATATAACAGTATTACTTCATATAATATAACAGTATCACTCATATAATATAACAGTATTACTTCATATTAACAGTATCACTCATATAATATAACAATATTACTTCATATAATATAACAGTATTGCTGTGCACAAATTTGGATCCGTGCACCTTGTGCACAAAAGTTTTTGCCTTTATTTTTTGTATTAGAAGAGGTCTCGGTGTTTGTTATGCATGAGTTTTTTTTCTTTCAACCTTTTTATTTTAATAAGAAAATTATTATCTTATCTCAAAAAGAAATATAATTAACTAATAGTTAGGTATCTATTATATAATCTCCCAAAGCACTGTAAGAAAAAAAAATTCACTTATCTTCTTCTTTTCTCTAAGTTATAGTTTAATTTTTTTGTTTTTCTTTAATAAACCAAAACTTAAATTTTCAGTTATTAAAATGTAGAATCTAACATTAGTTTGTTGAAAAAACAATGAAAAAACTGTAATTTATTTCATCACCCCTATTTTCAATAAGTCTAAATCCATTTTTCGATTTCACTAATTTTCAATTATTTGACGAGTTTTTTTTTTTTTATTATTTACACAATATAACAACATTTTTGAAGTAAACGCCAGTAAATAGAGATGTGAATGGTCACTAATGACCATTAACCTTCTTAAAATTAAGATTAACTAGCATTTCTCTCGTGGATTGTCATATTTATTAGTGGATTCTACTATTATATCAAAACTTTATTTATTATAAATAAAGTTAATTTTTATTATTTATAAATTTATTAGACTATTGTTTAAAAGTAAGTACTTATTAGTTAATTTCATTTGCCCAAAATAATACAATGCAATTATTAAGTAGTTGACAATAAAATATTTGTTTATATTTCTCATTTCATATAAGATGTCGTATTATTTAATATAATATTTTTTTACGATTATAAAGTACTCAATATTGAATTCAACTGTTTTCACCGTATAGAGTATATTAAAGCTTACAAGCTTATAAGCTGAGAATATTATAGAGTAAACTGAAGACGAGCTTTCTTTAACCAGTATTGATAAATTACAAGCTACGTGATTGCAAAGATTAAGACATCATCTCAATACCAAACATCTAACTGAGAATCGAATCAAATCAACAACACATGATTCTGTTTATTACAAGGTTCTATACATCCCAAGATTACCAAGATTACAAAAGAAGAAAATCAGTAGAAAAAAACAATGAAAACCATCATAAGATCCATCAAAGCATGCTATCAGTTCTAGCAGTCAATCTCCTGAAGAAGTTACTAGGAACAGAAGGCAACTTGCTCCTAAACCTAGGATGCCTCAAAACATACAATCCCCCGGCAAGAATCACCACCCGAATCGGCGTAACATAGAGAACAACAGCAGCACAAAGACAGAACACAACAAACAAGCTAGTTGCTCTAGGATCCCTCCAGCTAAGCAAGGACTGTAGCCTCTCACCTTGCGTCGCCACGTCACCCACCACCGTCTGTATCCTCCCTGCAACGCTCCGCAGACGATCATACCTCATTCTTACCACATCATGCTGCTTCGTACTTGGGAACGTATCGAACTCCTCATCGAGCTCGTCTGGCCCCACTGCCTCTGCCCATGAGAGCTTGATGTCCATGTGTGGAGGTTGTCTTGCTCTTAGCCTGTAGTTCCATAGGCCAATGAGAAAAGCATAGAGAAAGCCCGTTGGAAGGATCAATTCGGGGCACCAGATGAGGATCAGATACAGAATGTGGACTAGGATTGTGGTCATGGGGTTGTTCCACTTGCAGACATCTTCAAACCATCTGTTGATGGAGACGACACATGTTAGTAGTGACATTATTCGGAAGAAGTTGGCCTTGCTTCGTCTCATGCTCCACACATGTGAGTCGACGTCTAGCATGTACTCAACAACCTCCTTTCTCAGAGGTGGCTCTGCCCTGGCTAGCCTGGTGGCTACTATGTTCATGGCTTGGTACCTTAGGTTCTCTACTTGGTTCACTGTGAATGGGTTCAGATAGTGCATTTTGGGGAGTAGAGATTGTGTGTATATGTGTAGCATTTGTGATAATGAAATGGTGGTGAATCTGATAGCTAATTGGAGCTCTCCCATTTTCTTGACACCTGATGGATGGAGGACAAGGAGAGGGTAGGAGTTTGTGTAGATTTTGTGGGCTTCGAGAGTCGATAGTCTTATACGTACCTTCCCAATTCTTGCATCTTTTGAAGTGCCAGGATTAGGCCCTCCTAAGTGGGAGTTGTCAAAGACTCCGAGTGTGATCACAGTGCACGGATCGTAGACTTCCCACGTGTACTGCTCGTTCCATTTGGGGGTAAAGCTGTCCAAGATTGTCCTCGTTCGGACCCATTTTTGGCCGTATTTGGACACACAGTAAGCATCAGTGGAGCCTCTGCCATCTTTCATCTTCATTGGGAGAAGCCCTTTTGCTCCTAGTATGCCAACTTCAAGAATCCCAACTGGTGGCTTCCATAGCTGCTTGGCTGTGGGGCGTTGATCGCTTATGTACATTGTCGACTCATCAAGAACGTGGTAGCCCCCTTCGAGGCACACTCTGAGGTGTATTCTGCTTGAGAATTTGAGGCCTTCTGTGGCCCCAAAATTGAATCTTTCTAGGTTGAACCATCTTGAATGGACCGGCCTGTGGTCCAGCCTCTTGTCGAAGAGAGTGAGGGGCAGGCTTATTGATCCCAAAACGTCGTCTTTTGAGTGGTGGATTTGATCCTCTACAGCCACCATAAGGTGCTCCTCAAATGGCTCTGCTACTACAAAGACTAAATCTTGATTCCACATTGGATTAGCTGTTCTGGTGGGGCAAATCCCAGTTCTTAGTACTTGGTTCCCCACTTGGACTTTGACTGAGACTTGTGGCAATCTGCTTGGATCCTTTGAGATCATGTCTTGAGCTTCAATCACATTCACTCTTAAGTACCAAAGCTTGGGTGAAACATAGACCTTTGACCTTATGTTGAAAACCCCATCTCCATAAACAGAAGCTGCATCTGAATGCCATGCTTCTGTGAATGCTTCATCTGCTTGTGTTCCCATCCACACAGCAGCCATGATCTCTCCTCTCCTGGCCTTTCCCTCACCTCGTCTGTCCTCCATTCTGTACCACTGTGGGGCCAGAGGGCTGTCCGGCGGGACCCTTGTGGGGACCTCGTTCAAGTCGAAGATCACTCTGCCAAGAAACTCATCCCTCCCCACCATCTCCTTTTCCTTGATGAAAACTTCAAGAAACGATGATTGGATCCGTTCTTTGGAGAAGGCGAACACTTGGTTCCATTCTGGATTAGTCGAATGCCTCGTCCTGCCTTTGTAGTTGCCGAGTTTCACTTCCACATAAGCATCAGAGCTGCCTTTGATGGAGCTTGTGGGAAGCTCCTTGGCCTTGACCACTCTTACATAGAGATAGTACATCTGCTCAACGAGGTCTAACGTGTTCGCCATTCTTTCACCGTAGCCTCGTCCATTAGGCCACTGATTGCCTAGGTGGAGATCAGCTTCTTTCACCTCATAATCATGGCTAGAATGAGCTTGAAAGCTGGCTTGATCATGGTGATTCTGCATTGCCTCAGATTGATGAGAAAGATGAGGTTTTGAAAGATAGATTTTGAGGCCAATTTCACCTCTGACAAGGGAAAAAAGGGACTTGTTTTCTAATGGGAAAGACTGGTATACTTCACCACCTTTTGCAACGAGATTCGAGCAAGAAATCGTGACTTGACCAAGAAAGGTTCTACCTAAAACAGGCCTCCTTTCATGGTACACAGAGACCTCAATAGAATGGTGAAGATGGCTTTTGGATTGATCAAAATCAAAGACAAGTGTGTGGTTCCAAATGGGGTTGAGGTTTTTGGGGATGGTTTTCGTTCGAGATAGCTGGTTTTGGAACTCAACTTCTACATATGGACTTGAAGATCCTGCACCATCTTTAGGCATGAGATCATGTGCATCAATGACTTGTACCACCAGCTTCATGCTGCTTTTTCTGTTAGACAAGAAATCTCAAATTCCATTGACAAAGGAGTTTATGGTGTAAAAGGTGATTGTTTAATGTATAAAATGTCATGTCCATCTCTCTTTCATGACTATTGTGGCTTTGATGTTTTGAAGAAAAGAATGGTTTGTTGAAGAAGCTGCAAGTGAAGGAAATGGAGGGAAGGTATTTTTTTTCTTTGGATTTGGCTTTTCTTGAAAAAATATTATGTACTAATTTTAAAAGATTTTTCTTTTTTCAAAATATGAATTATCTACTTAGATTCTATGGGGAATTTATTTTTTTGGAAACATTCTATACTTGTGAATGGAGCAATGCCAATGAGGGTAAAAGCAGTATGAAAGATGGGGTGATTAAATTTATTTTCAAGTTTTTAAGCTTTATTCCTTTCTTAATCTCTTTCTAATTTATCTCTTTGAATCCCTTTTTAGTTACTAATCATCATTTGTTTGACAGATCTCACAAATCAGCCCACCTGTGACATAAACTCAAAACCTAAACAATATAACAGTTCAAAAATATTTTTAAAATTTAGAAAATTAAGAAAAACAATTCAAGTAATAAGAAGTCGTGTTTTGATTATAATATAACCGGCATTTAAACACTAGGCAATGATCAAGCGTCTAACTAGCACTTAGTGAATTTAGAAACTTTGCACACAAGAAAAAGATTAACACGGCATATTGTTTCCGAATTATATATTATAAAAATAGAAAATTTCAAAATAATTATGGAATTTATTAATTAGTAAAAGTTGTATTCATTCACTTGTAGCAGAGAGAGAGCGACTATATAGCATTTAAAATAATTGTCTTATAATTATAAATATGTAGATAATATTTTATTAATTTTATATTTTTAACAATTCAAAATTCTAATAGACTATGTAGATAAAAATATTACAAAAACATATGTTTGGATGTCGAGTAAATATTCGACTGAAACGAGTCACTTGACCAATTATAGCATAATAACAAGACTATAAATCAGAAGTCTTATAAACCACATAACTAAAATAATTGATAAATAAAATACTATATATCTAAGAGGTAAAAAAACTAAAAAAGGATATTCTCATCTTTTTTTGTTCACCACTGAAAGTTGTCGAATTTAAATCAACTTAGGTAATCATATTATAGAACTATTTTGCTTAAAATAGTTCAAGCTTTAAGTTTTAACAATCGTTTCATTCATATAAAACAAGACAAAAAAATTTATGCACAAGGTGCACATATCCAAATTTATGCACAACAATACTATTATATTATATGAAGTAATACTGTTATATTATATGAGTGATATTGTTATATTATATATAGTTTTAACAGTATTACTCATATAATATAATAATATTGTTGTGCATAAATCTGCACAGAAGTGTCACTCATAAAACAATTATATCTAAATTCTTCCATACACTTTTTTTTTAATAGTTAAATAAATTTCAAATTGGCCCCATGAAAGGTAATTCAAAAACCCTTTTATTCAAGTTCTTGTGTTGCAAAATTCATAAAGAGTCGCAAAATGACAATAATGTTTTGTAAAATAATTATATCTTATTAATGCGTGGCCAAAAAAGAAAAACACACATCCACGAAAACCACGGGTCAAACCATCAACGGGTCGGGTCGGATCCAGAAAATATGGGTAGAAACCCTACTCCATTTTCAAGCTAACCTAGTCCCCTGCTAAAACCTCCAAGAACTATACACCTTCGCTCTCCATTTCCACCCTAATTAACCTTTTTCTAATAATTAGGGTTTCTCCAGGGTTTTACTCAGCGCCCAATTCCCTTAACATCTCTTTCCTGTTTAAACAATACCAGAATCGATCAATAATGAGGTCCCATAGCCTCCTGCTCGCCCGCCATTCTCTCTCCTCCTTTCTTCTCCATAATTCCTCTTCATCTGTATGTTTGCACTCTCTCTCTTCAGTACTTTGTGTGTTATAGATTTAGCTGTTATGGTTATAATATGGATTCTTATCGGTGTTATTGTAAATGGTTTCAGTTATGTGATTCGTTGTTGAACAAGGGCTGCAGGAGTTTCAGCACCGCACTGTGTAATCAGTCCAGGGTTCTTTTTAATTCCAATTTAGGTAATGGTGCCTGAATTATAAAGGTTGAAATATTTTGCCTTTTGGATTGAATTGTGTGAATCTGATGCTTCTTCTTTTGATGAGGTACAGTGGGCAACGAGAAACATTGGTTGAAGATAGGATTGATCAATACAAATTTGGGTGCAGCAAGGTTAATTCATAGCACTGGTAATTATTTGCTCTGTTCTGGGCTTTGCAACTGTCTTTGTATGTAAAACTTGCAATTCATTGTGATGATATATGGTAAATAAGCATTGCAAGCTGAGTCCCCTGTTTATTTAAACCATTGTTATTTTTTGAAAAGGAAACTATTTATGGTAGTTCTTTTTGCATTTGTACATATATTTAAGTCATTGTCAAAGTGTTATACGCTCAATTATTCTCTCTCTTTACTTTTAGTTTTTTGGCCTTTCTTGGTTAGCTCAATTGTCTAGAGATTACTATGAGGTACTGGGTGTCGGTAACAATGCAACTGCTTCAGAAATCAAGAAAGCTTATTATGGGGTACTGTCTTGTTGCTTTTCTTCAAAGCTCTAGAATAATAATATCTAAGTGGCTCTGAAGTCATTTTCACTTGTTATATGACTATGGTTTCCTTGATTCTGCAGCTTGCGAAGAAGTTACATCCAGACACAAATAAAGATGATCCAGAAGCTGAAAAGAAATTCCAGGAAGTTCAAAAGGCATATGAGGTGTGATTTGATAGTCTTGGGTTTCCTATAGTAGAACTTCCCCAGATATGTATCTCTGTTCTTTTAATATGTTTTTTTGTTACATCATTGTAGGTCTTGAAAGATGAAGAGAAAAGACAGCAGTATGACCAGGTCTTGAGCACATTTATTATATACATATATGGCTTACTTCTATCACTGTGGAAATATAGTTCTATGAGTGAGTTATAAGTTTTGGGTGCACTTGTGCCTTTGGATTATGGGGGTAAAGGGGACTTTTAGTTCAAATTTATAATATCGTACTGATAGTGTACAATGTCTGACATGTTGCAGTGTTTATTCCTTCATTTTCTACTGTGTATATAAACTTCTCTAGTTTGAAAAATGTAAGCGAAATGCTCCATATATAACTTCAAGTTCTGTTTATTGTTATAAGAACAATTTTACTTAACATTTTGAGACATTTGAAACAAATAGCATTATATCTGCAACTTCAGACTTTAATCTGAAAGATTGTTGGAAATAAATATAACCTCAACCATATTTGAAAGTGCCCGGTGACAATTTTGGAGGGAAATTAATGGTATATGATTTGTACAGACTAGTTATGTGCATTTTGGTGAAATTTATTTTGTTTTACTTGTTTCTTTTGGTTTTGTGTAGACATCATAGTTTTTTTCTTTCTAGGTCTAACTGTTGAAATTTCTACCTTCACAGATTGGACATGAAGCTTTTGAAAGTGGTGGTGCTGGTGGAGCTGGGTTTGATCCTTTTGGAGGAGCTGGGTTTAACCCTTTCCAGGACATATTTAAAAACGCTGATGTAAGTCTTTGATGTGGTTATCTCCATCTTTTCTGATATGATTTCAGTTTTTTCTCAATCAACTTAAACTTCTTGTTCTTTGATGGTGTTGATAGATGGTGTTGATTGATTGAATATTGATGGTGTGGTTGAATGAGTACCTTTCTAATGATTAATTATGAGGGACATGTGCTTCAAAATTGATTGATTTGTTCCATTGAATTGTGAAATAAGAATATCTTATATAGTTTTTAAAGTTTTCTGATGATTCCATGCAATAATCTTAAAGTAGCTGTCTTTAGAATAGTGTAATGATTGCAAGGGGCTGTAGTTGAAATGAAGAGGATTTGATTAAATAGAGATATATTCTCAACCTAGTCTAGAAATGGTTCCATCTTCAAATCTTTGTTTGCAAATACGGCTGTAAATGAACCAAGCAGCTCGAGCTACTCAAATCTCGTCTTGAGAATAAGCTCATTTGAGATCGATTTTAACGCTAAGAACCTAGCTTGTGCCCAATTTTTAAGTTCAAGAATCTTATTGAGTCGAGCTTGAGCTTCATAGTATTTAGCTCATTAGCTCGTGAACCTACTCATTTGTCTACTGAGAGATTGTTCACAAGCTCAACCTCAACAGGTTTAAATGCTCACAAGCTCGAGATCAGGCTCAGCTTGCTTGTTGAGTTTTCATGCATGTTCTCAAGCTTGAGTTTGAGGTCAGCTCGTTTACTGTATAAGAACGCATGACTTAATTAAATAGCATGATAGTAGATAAAATAAGAATCCAGATTCATAATCATAAAATTTGGCAATCAAATAACCTAATCTTACGATTTATGAAACATTTGGAATATGAGATACTTGAAATAATAAATTTGCTAAATTTGAATTATATAACAACAGTGAGATTACAAATAGAAAATAAAAAAACTTAGATTAGTTAAGATAAAACACAATTCTATATAAGATGATAAAATTTAAAAGTCAACTATAAATTTCTTGTACCAATCATACTTTAGATGATACATAAGTAATAATAAACTTAGTATAAAAAAAATGAATAATATAATATAGATTTATGATTTAGAATAAATAAATAAAAGTTTAACACCAACTTAATAAATTACAAGTAAGATTAAAGAAGAATAAAAATATAAAATAATAAAACAAAAACTTATCAATTTTCAAACTGTAAGTTAATACATTTATATTGAAACCATTTGTATGATTGAATAGTTTCACTTTAAATTCTAAGAATATAAAAATATACATATAAAAATTAAGTGTGTTCAATGATCCTGAGTTTGAGCTCGAAGTCAAGCTCAATTATATGCATAATGAGCTCAAGCTCAATTCCCATTACATGCTTAATGAGCCAAGCTCGTACTAGACTCATTTTATATGATTAACTAGCCATTTATGGAATGAGCTCAAACCGCTCGCGAGCTTAATAATTTTAAACAAGTCGAGCTCGAGCCTTTAATCGTTGGCTTAGTTTGATTTGATTACAACTGAATTTGCAAATGTGACAGTACTGACACACAGCTATTGAAATTTGGATGCTTCTCAACTAATCAGAAAGTGGTGCATAGTGGCATTGAACTCAGTATCAAATACTTGTATGAATTGTACAGTCCACCAGAAACTGGAGTCTATTACAAATCTTATTAAGTTTTATTGGTGTATTCTTATCATTTTCTCACTGTTTTTTTATAACTTTCAGATGTTTCAAGATATATTATTTACCCTTTTCTTGTGCATTGTTTTTGCTCTGGAGATCAGATTTTCAACATTTTCAATAGGGACATGGGTGGCGAAGATGTTAAGGTTAAGATTTACATTTATGATAATGTTATGAAGTTAGTGGATTATAATGAGTTCTCACAAGTATCACACATTTACTGCAGGTTTCAGTTGAACTTTCTTTTATGGAAGCTGTCCAGGGTTGCACCAAAACATTGTCAATCCTGACTGATCTGGCTTGTGATACTTGTGGTATTGTAAAATGTTTTTCTTTTGAATTAACATCAAGCCAAGTTTACAAGTCTTCCAAATTCATTAATTTATAATGTATGTATTATCATATGTTACTTGATTTAGTGATTTTACACGCATTGATTACCCAGTTTATTACATACTATTCTTCCACAGTATTCTCATTGTTGGTTATTTTGATAGGTGGAACTGGTGTTCCTCCTGGGACCAGGCCTGAAACCTGTAAACGCTGTAAAGGTTCTGGCATGGTGAGTACCTTTAAATCTCTTCTAAACTAGCTTTGGCTGATAAGTGGGGTAGCTCCTTGTCATATTGATGAATCAATACTGATTCTTGGTTTGTCTTTGCAGACTATGTCACAGAATGGACCATTCACACTTCAATCTACCTGTCCGAATTGTGGAGGAGCTGGAAAAATTGTCAAGGTATGTCAGTAAATGCTATCATTTGTGGAATATCTTTCATGTAGATGATGATATTATCTGCACATAGTATTTAGATTACCTACTGCATATGTGATGGTCTAGAAAAGAAGTAAAGGACATTGGGTGTTGGGCACATATTTTTCAAGCTATAATATCAACTCCATGGGTTCATCTCCCGTTCTATGTTTGCCTTTGGCATGTGATAGTCTGAATACGCATTTTTTTGTGATATGGATATGATTGCAAACTTAATTATATTTTGTAATAGCTGATTAACCCTCGTGGTGGTCTAATGCTTGAAGGACAAATTAGTTTGAGAAGTTCTTGCAGACAACTGGTCTTGAAGTATTTTTTGTGTTGCAGTTTTACCCATGCAGTCCATAACAGCTTGCTTTTAGAATTGGTTTTCCAAAATATTCTTTCATAAACTATCGGTTAACCAAACAAGATAATGTGTATCAACCAAACATGATTGGGAGATATGAGCTGTATAGCTGAACTTGCATAATTGGATAAAGGCTTAGTTTGTTGTTTTATTGGTTATGAAATCAGTAAACTAATAAAACAAGTTATTTCTCATTTGTAACAGAACTTCTGCAAGTCTTGCAAGGGTAGGCGGGTAACTAGAGGCTCAAAGACAGTAAAGTTAAATGTCATGGCAGGTAAAATTTTATAGAACTTGTATCATTTGTGCTTGTTGATTTTGTTTTATTTTGTTGATGATCAATTTACTTCAGCAGTTGCTGGAAATTTTGACTTGAATCATTTGGATATTTCAATATTAAACAGAAATTTTGGATGAAATGGCCTTATCTCTAGTTTCCTGTTAAAATTATTTTGATATAGTTCTTTGTGTATAAGTTGCGGAGGGTATTGTGTTTGGAACTTAATCCATGTAGGCAAATTCCTAATTTCCAATTATCCCTGAAATTATCAAGTCTTGGAGGTGATTGGTTGCTTTTAGGTTTCGGTGTAGTTTTGGGTTATAAAAGTGTGGTTCTGCATATTTATATGCTTCACTTTTCTTTGTGAGGTCCTGTGATAATGGTATGGTATCTTGATTCTGCATGTGCAGGGGTGGACACCGATGAGACTATCAAGATTCCCAGAAGTGGTGGAGCAGATCCTGATGGAAATCACCCTGGAGATCTTTATGTTATGATCAAGGTTTGCTTGATTAGATTCATTACCACCTCTATAATGTTGTTTTGTTTCTTTTTTCTTTTTTTGAATGTGGTTTGTACTTATATGCTCCTGAGCCATGATTGTGCTGGATGTATTTTACAGGTCAGAGAAGACCCTGTGTTTCGTAGAGAAGGTGCTGACATCCATGTTGATGCAGTGTTGAGCATCTCTCAGGTAATACATATGAAGTAATGATACGTGACACTTCACTGATAAGAAAGATAACAAGAAGCCTTATGAGAAGTCTTGATGTTCTGTGAATGAATGGGCATACATTGTTAAATAAACCTGGGTTGGTAGAGTGATTGTAGCAGGAATTCCCACTCAAGTAAAACCCTTTTCTTATACTGCAAGAATCAGATGAACCGATGCTTATCTGGATCAGTGAATCTCGTCTACCTGGATATAGTTAATTAGCTTCTATATTCTTTGTGCAGGCAATTTTAGGAGGAACAATCCAGGTGCCCACTCTCTCTGGGGATGTTGTCGTTAAGGTTTGTCTGAATTTACTTAGTGACTTATTTCTTGTAAATGAAATAATTATAGTATGGAAAGCCTGAGCATAGTGGTAGCACCTTTCTTTTTATCTTTTTTGTTTTTGGGCATGTCAGCTAAGCATTTACTTACAGTATCCCCCCTCCAAAATCGAGTTTTCATCATTATTATCAACGAGATCCACTTCTTATTTGGTTATTATCTGTAGGTACGCCCTGGCACTCAACCTGGCCAAAAGGTTGTTTTGAAGAAAAAAGGTAGAATGTTCTCTCCAAGTGTCTTACTCCAACTTATTAGTAGATGCATTCCTTTTTCTTTTTTTTGTTTGAAAATTTACTATACTGGTAAACATTTTCGATGCATCTTAATCATCCTCAACCTTGGTTGTGTAGGGATCAAAGTCAGAAATTCCTTTTCATTCGGAGATGAATTTGTCCACTTCAACGTCAGCATCCCAACGTAAGTTCCTAAATTAGACTAGGTTTACACTAATGGACTTCTCCGACATGGTTTGTACATATGATTTATGACCGATACTTTCCTATTTCTTCGTATCAGAAACTTGACGCAAAGGCAGCGTCAATTGATTGAGGAATTCACTAAAGACGAACAAGGGGAGGACGATAAAGAGGCAACTGCAAGCGCATCTGGTTGAATTCTATTTTGCAGTTTGTTACCAAGGTAGAAAAAGGAAAAATAATCACTTAACCATTTTGGCAATTAAATTGAGTTGATAGGTAGACTATTATGATCATTGTTTTTGCTCCTTCCCTTTGTTGGGTAGGATATATAGTAGTTCTTATCACCAACAGTTGTATCTAAAGATGTATTTTTGCTTGGAAACTTGACCATATTGTACATACACGAGAGTTGGCTTCAAGAAGATTTGTGTCCACTACATTTTATTGCTTTATGTTGCCTACTTCACTATTCTTCTTATGAGGATAATGTAATTTCCTAAAATTCATTCAATAATGCAAACATTACAATTAGTGGTAATTCGATTTCGTTTGTGAATTTTCATGGTATGCTACAAGATTATAAAAAATTTCACTGAATTATGCTCACCCTTTGTATGTATATTTATGAGTTAATTTTAAAAAACAATCTGAAACATATTTTCCAATATACCCCCCCTTTTTTTTCCAGTTGGACCTTGAAGTTTGAAATATTTTCATATTACAATCCAAGGTCATTTTCACATCATTTTCCAAGTCAAATCTCTTAATTATCACGATGAAAAGAAATCGAAGAGTAAATTGAAACTATTAATAAAATTCAGTATCATACTTTTAAAAATTAGTTCTTTTTATAAAAAAACATACCTTCATACTTCTATTTGTAGCATTAAAATAAGATATGCTTGTGTAAAAAAGAAAAAAAATTAACAGAATCCAATTTTAAAAAACTTGGAAATATGTATAGCAAATTGTATATAATTGAATAGCAAAATTATGGAACCATTCCATAAAAAGTCATTGCATAATAGAGGATCTTTTACATTTCTCAATCAAAATTATTAAAGTCATCTCAAGATTTAATCCAATCTCCAAACTACTTATTCTTGAAGTTAGAATGTATAATTCTGTAACTTCATTCAAATTCAAAAAACTACACCTAACAAAAAACAAGGAATCATGAGGCTCAGTTAGAAGAAGACTCTGCAATTAGACTTTACGATGCCGGTTTCGATTTTGGTTTCAACTTCTTAGCACCCAATCCCGATCCTAATCCAACCGGAGCTTGATCTTCTTCACCTGGCTTCTCCCCGGGACCTTTCACTCCGTTCGAGGTCTCACTCACAGCATTGATAGTGTTCCCAGAATTTATGATATTAAGGAGCTGAGTGAGTGGCGGCGGTGAATCCTGCGTGGGACCACCATGCGGTCGTAGCAAAAGACCCCTCGCAGCTGCTTTCTTCCTCACTTCGGCTGCAGCTCTGATTGCTCGTTCATCGACACCTCTGCCTCGGTGGACGTTTTCCCCCATGGCAGCACCGTTGAACGTTTTGTTTGCAGAGGCACCGGAATTACCAGAACCCCCGGCCACGGCAGCTGCTTGAAACGCCTGTATCAAGTCGGGTCGAGCCTAGAATTTCGTTGCAATCACAAAGAATAACTCGTTTTCATCATGCAATGTTTAATGTATTAAGACAAGTATAGTAGGAGAATGCATGTGATGAATACCTTTAATAAATCGATAGCCTTTTGAGCAGAAGCTGAATTCATAGTCTGGCCTTTCTGCTTTTGTGCATTCACCTGTCGATACAGACAATATTTTTATATTATCGTTCCTGGAAATTAATTTGATCTATAAAAGGAAGTTTGGATAGAAAAATTACTTGCATCTCGCGCATCTTGAATGTTTTCATCCAGTTCTGAGAATCCTTCGTCCTGGGGTCATCCTCACCAAGTTGTTTCACAAGAATATCATATGTTTTCTTTTCATGCTGCAGTGTGGAAAGTTCAAATAACATAAGAGACGTTTATCGTACATCACAAGTTAGTATTGATACCAAGCTTGGAGATTGGTACATACCTGGTGGGAAAGCTTGAAGGCTCCCATACAATTGAATGCGATCGCCAAAGCATGATAGCAGACAGCGGTCTGAATATGTTCCTCTCCCAACAGTCTTTCATTTTTCTTCAATGCTTCTTGTAAGTATCTAAGTGCGATATTCATCTTTCCGATATCTTGATACATCATAGCTACATTTATAAATGTGGCGGCAACATCCGGGTGATCTGGGCCAGATGACAAACTTAACAAAACCAATGCACGTGACATGTGGCGCAGAGCAAGCTCCGTCTGGTTAAGACCATGGTAGAAGAGAGCCATGTTCCCATAACTGCGAGAAACAATATGCTTTAGCAAAACGCTGCTAATGCAGCACTATGATGTAGATAATGTACACTAAAACGAACACACATAGCACCCTAATTCCTAAATGTGGCGCCTCTTTTTTTCACTCTATATGCTAATCAGCCAATTCAAGTAAAGAAGGCCAGATGTAAACATATAAACTCAATATACTTTTTCACAGAAAATATAAGGGAAAAGATTCGTGCCTGTGAGCAGTGTCGGGGTGGTCCAATCCAAGGCACCGTTCATTTATTATAAGTTCCTTGTGCTGTTGCATTATAGCTCCAGCCATATCTCCAGCATGATACAACACCATGGCCAAGTAGCTGCAACCAAAGGCGTTCGTATTCATTAGCAACAAAAAATTAACTTAGGATCACGCAAATTATTGAGGAAAGTATTAACATAATAATAAAATCAACATAAGCAAGTTTCACAAGAACTACCGGCAACAATTTGCAACCTCTCGATGCATTGGACCAGTGACCTGCATTTTTTTTTTTTTTTTGAGATTAGTAATCTAATTTAACAACATAGAACACCAAGAGATTGTATAAAGATTAAATAATGCTAGTACCTGCTGGAGAATTGTGAAGGCTTCAGAAAATAGCATGTATGACTCACTAAGCATTCCCTGAGAAAGCAATGAAAGATTAGTAGAATCTTTTTCTTTTTTTTTTAATCAAAACATATGGATGGAAGCTCTTGATCACAAAGTTGTATTATGAATTATGAAATTAAAATTCTTTAGAGATAAATTCCCGAATTGTTTGTTTTCTAGCCTCTCGCAGAGAGATTGTGTAAATATTTGTAATAGTATTGCAGGAGGGTAAAAACATGAAGAACTTTTTACTAGCATAGTTTCCTAATCTATAATCTATAATAAGATAAACAATGTACATTTACTGTGAGTATATGCATATGCTCAACAGGCAAAGCAAAATGAGATGCATAAAATTCAGATGACCTCAAACAAATCTAGGTAACATACCTCTGCTAGTTGAGCCTTTCCAGTTTCAATCAGATCCTTGGCTTCTGAACAGACTGGAATAGAATGTTTTACTACTGGTTGGAGATTCATAATATCTGAAACTAGGAAAGGTGCCACAGCATCAAAATCATACTTGCGAGCAGCAATGGCGACTCCAACCTGATCAGGGATATTTATTCAGTAAACAAAATCAAGTGCCTACTCAACTGTGCCACCATATTATACAACAGTAGACTAAAATGCATGAAGAAAAAAAATTGATGTGCAAGTTTTAAAAAAAAAAATTAGAAAGACATTTAAATTAATTAACTCTTTTCTTAACAAAAAGTCACCTTTTGGCAAAGATTTCGTATGACTGAAATTTTCTTCACTCGGTCCTTTGCATCCTCTGGCAACTCAAACTGCAGAAGAGATGATGGTTCAACAAAATAAATGTGCAACTCTACCAAGACAAATAAAAATAAGGACAAATTTAAACATAAGAAACCTGGTACTTGAGTTTCGCAAATTCCTGAATGTCAATCCACAAACTTTCAGAGGTAATGCTCAAATACAAGGACTGCTTCTTTCTCATATATCCTTCATTTTTTGACTTAGCTTGTCCTTTGGAAGATTTCCCTGAAGGATGAACCTGTAAATATACGTATTATGAATGTCAGTATTATACGGAGATATAAATACATGTCAAAATAAAAGGTAACATGGCACTAACTCAAATAACAAAGTCAACATTTCATCCATTTACAAAGAACTTCCTCAACCCAAAAGAATAGAAGCCAGTAGTCGTGGATTAAAATTTCAGTTAGAGAATGCTTTTGAGTGCCAAACCTTAGAAATTTTTGGGAACTGATAGCAAATTGCAAAACTAAGAATAAGGAAAAGACTGACAACCTTTGCCATGATAGACCACATTTATACCTTTTTTTGGTTTTTGGACTGTGCACTGTTCGCAACACTTTTACCGGAAACAGCCTGAACGTTTCCCACAAAACAGTTGAGAAAATGAGAAATTGCGTGCCCAAGATCATGGTCCTCTGTATCTCTTAAGGCATCCTGCATGTCAAAGAGGCATCATGTAAATCACAGAGACTAAATGTAGCATTGCAGATAGTTTCATCAGAGAAATTACAGTTAGCCAACAAAAAGAATCACATCAAGCTAGTGCCAAATATTTAATCATGAAACACGCAGAATCAACAAAACTAAATAGCAAGTGGCATCTTCAAATCCTATCTGACAAGTCATTGGCACAGAGGGCACCACTGTCCAAAAACATTAGAAAAAAATGAATAGCAAGTCTAGCATAGAAAACATGCAGAAATTTGCTTGGTTCATTGGCATACACATTCTGTCACTGTAAAATGAGAAAACTAGAGACAGGCACAATAGGTTGTTTCAAAGAAAGAATCGTCGATGACAAACTGAATAGCTCAAAGTTCAGATAGGAATTCCATTTCCAGAAACTCTTCCTTATTGTTGTAGTGATTAACAAGATACGCAAAGAGTAAAAGCAATTAGGAATTGTGGGTATTCTTATTGGAGAGTAGGATGAAAAGAGAGAATAAATCAACACATCAACTCAGATTACAAAACAACTAGCCTTTAGATAACAGTAATGTTAATTTTACTGGAATTTTCCAATTTAGTTTCTAGATAAGTAGGCAGGCTAGACCAAATAAGCCAGTGATGTTCTTCAAATGGTCCAATCGAAGACAAAGGTTCCAACTAGTAAATAATTTCATGCTGGTAACATGAGATCTTGATGTTGGTCACAAATTGAAGTTAATTGTTAAAATTCCTGGCATAGAATGGGGAAAGGGATGTAAACCTTATAAACCAACATTATTGACCATACATCATGAATTTCTGGGTTCAGAAATGAGGGAAAAAATGAAAATTTCATGATGAGCTTTTCAATATATCACATGATCCTTATCATCACCATGCAAGCTATATCATATATAGCCTCTACAAATAGGATGAAACTACATGCAGCTTATGTAACTTAGAGATGACCAAATGAATAAAAAAGTAACATTATTAGATTAAAGTAGGATGATTTTCTAAGGATATTTCAATAAGAACCCCTGAAGTTGGATATAAGAAGATCTATCATATCTTAGCTTGTTCATTTTTCTTTAAGACAAATTTCTTAAGAAACACAAATCTAGCACATCCAGAGATAAGGCCACCTGGCGCCTGGACCACTCGATTCCATGATTAGGCTTGTATATTATCATTAGCAGTTCCTTCCACCAAGAGTTATCATTCAAACACTATTTAAATTTCATCTATTACTGTCTTCTGAAGATTAGATAATCAAAAAGTAATCACCAAATACACACACACACATATATCATCTGAAACGATGTTGAAGTGCCTGATAACTTGTTAGTCACCTTGATAATATGCTTAGCAGATCTGACAACAATCTCATTGGAACAAAGATCCCATAAATGAGGCATGTGTCTGGTCCCTTCAGCTACCTGTAGCACCGTATTAAACATATGAGCACACATTCAATAGAACAAGCTTAAGTAAAACCAGCCTTTTAAGGCCTCACTTGCAAAACATGAGTTTCCAGTTTAAGCTATTAAAATGTAAAAGAAGATACAATATGAGAAATGGGATTATAGATCATCCAGAGCTTGCTCTTACCTTTCCAATATAACGAACATTGATACCATGAGCATGTAGTGCTTCAGTCAAAGTTTGTCCATCCATCGGTGACACTTCAAGGGAGCAAAGATCATGTATGAATTTAGGTAGTGCAACATCTTTAAGATATAGAGTTGCTTTCCGTACATTTTCCTCATCAGCAGCTATCTCCTGAAAAGGTGGAATTTTAACACAAACTTCCTGAGAACAACAATGTGCCAACAGCAAATTTTGGAAGATCATATAACCTACCTCTGGATTCCCAGCTAGCTTAAACTCAGTAAAAACATTAGGATTGAAGAGTATCTCTTTGCTTTCATTTTTAGTTGGAGAGCAAGAAGCACATTCTTGAATCTTCTTCTTTTCACCATCAACAGTATCCTGTAAAAAACCATTTTTATTAGTCATATTAGACCCAAAAGTAGGTGAACCAAGCATTACATCAGAGTATCACACTACTTAAATCATGTAGTCTAACAGAAAACCAGTATCTTCATCAAATCTTGTAAGTTTTAAGTTGGTTAGGTGTGAGTATCTAGCTTATTCTTTCTATCTCAGGCAAAATCAAATTATCGACCTATGAAACTGAACATGTTAGGACTTGAACAAGATGAGTAATTGAAAGCAAAAGTTGAATCCTGTTTCTACTGTAATTATACAATACAAAGAATGTGGTTCTCAGCAAGTAAATGCTGCATACACTAGTCAGCCCATATGAGTTGATCGTGACACAGTCGAGTGCTTTACGTGTCCTCTCAAACTTTCATGAATACTGTTATCAACATCAAGAATTCAGCTATTGTTTAACTCGTATTAACAAGGAGACAAAAGAGCTGAGCCAAACAGTAAATTTTATCATCAATCCAGTACCTCAATAAAAGGCATTTAAAAGACAAGAACATCATCTAACCTACAAAACTGCAAGTGATTAGTACCAAAATAATTTTACACAAAAGAGTTCCGCTGAGTAAGCAATTAAGAAGAGGCTCGAGAAAAGTATCGATAGCAGCAACTTTTCTTTCCAAACACGCAACACAAGATCACAACCCTGATCTACACATTTAACTACGGGCCCACAAGAATCCCCAGAGTGGAGACTGTGCAGCTTATCTGGCAGAAGAGGTGCTAACCATGGCATATGAACATAGAGAGTGCAAAAACACATCACCAACTTGATCAATATCGATATCATCAATGAGGAAATTATTTGGTAATGATAAAAAAAACAGGTGAGGTGCTACTGCATACAAGCACATGATTGACTCTACAGAGAGCCAATTGCACAACAGGATCTAATCTTGTAAAAACTATGTTTCAGATCAAAGCATATAGAAGTTATTTTAAAAAGGATCACCTGTGACTGTGTGTCACTTGTAGCTGACGATGCATTTTCCTCAGATCTCACCGGTTCTTCAGCATTATTCGCCAAAGAATCAGAAGCAACACTGGTCTCTTCTTCACATTCACACCCAGAGCTTGACTTCTCACCTGACTCGGCCTTTTCATCCATAGGGAAGACAAGAAAAAAAGAGTAAATTAACAAATATTCAAAATCATTTAGGACTGATGCTCAAGTGATAGCCGAATCTTACATGGCAAAAGGCAGTTATAAGTTCAGGCCTCAATATACAAAATCTGGAACCTGGTCCGGTATAGTTTGCATCACGAGGAGTGACCCTCATCAAGTCCAAAAGATAATGCCTGAGAAAAGTCAAAGTAAGAAGCATGAAACAAGAGACAGTGGCAGGAATGACAACCTAGAAAAAGGATTCATGTGTAACTCAAAATTATTTAGCAAGTCTACATGAACACAATCAACAAGATGGACAAAGAAGAGACTATAAGTACACAAAGATTAATCATGTCAGATTTTTTCTCTAATTATACATAGAACTGTGTCGACTGACACTTAACAACAAAAAACAAACATTAAGGAATGAGGCAGTCAAAGATTTTGTTTTTACCAACTTATACTTCAATTCAAGCCAAAAAGAAGCAATATGACGTATTAATAAAAACCTGATTGAGGCTTTGAATATTAGACATGAAATATACAATAGCAGCATGCATAGCCAATAATTCACCTAAGATAAGAAGATATTCAAAGAGGCTAATGAGAGAATTTACTGAACAATCTGAAATTTAAATTTCACCTGTCATCACTACCAACAATGCCCTTGCACTCAACTGGTGCAGCAAGCTTGACAGCATTACCAGATCCATCGAGCACAGCGTGCTCCTTCAGATGAAGACGTTTGGCAGCTTCCAGTACCTGAATTAATTGCAAATTAACCAATTACCACTGGGAAATAATGATCTACCATAACTATTGGTAATGTAAACATGAAGACCCCATATACCAAGACAGACGCCCCCCCCCCCCCAACAAAAAAAAATTAATTGAAAATATGGCATAGTAGAAGTCAATTTATCAATAGGATGAGCCAATCAAAACAGAAGACCAATGTGATACAGAAGGCAGCATTGTAAGACATGCTTCCAAAACCAAGTATACTAAATTGATTAACAAGTGCTAAAATTTCCTGTCCCCCCCCCCCCCCTACTGCAACATCAAAAAAGAAAAATTAAAGTATGGTCATGTGATGCTGATAACCATCCCCCTAGATGGTATGATACTCAGACAAGAAAAGCCATTACCATCCTCCCAACAACATTTTAAGTTGAATGAGGAAACTAGTTAGGAAACGATTTCTGCCCCCTCGCAACAAGAAAAAGGTAGCAGACGATTTTACAAGTCAGAAAAATTCACATAGAAGTTGCCAATAGTCTTCCAATTTCATAAATACTTTTCTGACCTCAGATTTTAAATTATGAGAGGCATTAATAATAAGAAAAGGATAGCAACCTACGCTACCCAGGAAGTAATTAACAAGACGAATACTGCAATAGGCATATGGCAATGCTAGAGTAATGTATGTCGAAACTTCCTACAATTAGAGTAGTTTTTTGGGGCCTTTAAATGCATATTTCTTGTTCTACTGATTAACATGAGAAAAGCAAGCTGAGGTCAATATAAATGCAAGTTTTTGCTAAGGGAGATGAAAAATATATTCAGAATTTTCTAGATGAAAACATGCAATTAAAAAAAAAAAAAAAAAAAACCGACTGTAAAAAAAAAAAAATTAGCACATTTTACCTTGGAATGAAATTCTTCACTCCAGCAAATTCTCTTGCCATTGTCAACAGAACCATATAGAAGGGATTCTGATTTATCACCTTGAAGAATTCCAGGCAAGACACTCTTGCAATAATATGAAATATACTCGATTAGTCAAAAATATGCAAATTGTTAGCATCTTCTTGCTCCATTTAAGTTAAATGCAAATATTAACTAATACATAGAATAAAGTAGCTGGTTATTCAGAAGGGTAGAAAATGGAGATGAATTGATGAGGTGAAACACCAAAAGATGCATATTGAAGAAACTAAAAGATAAAATTAATGTGACAATAAACTTCTTGGTAGAAAGCATACACTTAAAACACATTTATGACATTTAAATTTTCCTCAAGCATTTAGATGGAACTCTACAGTCATCATTCAGGAATTCTACTGTCGTCAGTGCAACATCAAAAAATCATAAAGAGACCATGCATTCTGTTAAAAGTAGGTCTGAACAGAACAAGCACCTGTGCTACCACTCTATGGCCTCTGTAATCAATTATGGCCATAGCAAGATTGTACAACCCAGGAACATCAGCTTCCTGGTACGCCTTAGTGCCTTTTAAATCATTGTTAGCACTAGCATATGTGGCTTGCTCACTTTCTGCCAACTGAGCCTCCGCAGGAGAAACAGATGATAGTGCCTCGATACCATTAGCATTTTCTGCATCTGGAACAGAAGATCCATCTGTGTTACCAACTTCAAAAGATCCTTGTGACAGAGTTTCCTCTTTCCCCTCAGACGAGTTCTGCAGAGGGGCTCTGGCCTCAACTTTAGAGAGCTCTTCTGATGCCCGCCTCTGGGGCAATTGCTCAAGATCCGTATCAACAGCAAAACTGAAGAATATGTTATTATGGACATACCTGGAAACCAATAACAAACAAATATCAAAAGCAGAAGTGCAGGGGGTCAAAGGGCATTGGCAACCGAAATGTGAAAAGCTAGAAACACATTTACTAAACAATTGCAACATAGACTCCACTTGTGGTTTGAAAAACTGTTGCATTCACTATGAATAAGTAAAATATTTGCTCTATGTATGGGTAAGAATAGCAAGCATGCATACAATTGCAGGTTAGCAAATACATTGGCTAACTGTTGCAATTATCAATTAAAACAGTTGCAATTCCTGTGTCATAATTCTATCCCTAAATAAAAGCAACCCAAGAAACTCAAGCAAATGCATTTTGAGATATTAAAAAAAAAAAGGATAAAGAAAACGTGAATTTCATGGATAAAATAACAAATAAACACAGAAATTACCATAATTGACATAAAAATTACATATTTTTCCCAGTTTACTCACATATGAAAGCACTCTGGATCAGTTGGATTAATAGGGGGAATACATCTGCTAATCACTCCAATAGCACCACTAGTTGCAGCTTCAACAAAATCAGTAGTCACTTTGTAAAGAGCCCTATCTCTCAAGATCCTGCAACTTAAGTATAAGCAGTTAGTAATAAGATAGGGCAATCTTATGCAATTGGTACTCTAGCATGCAAATGATGTGTAAACTATAAAGATATCGAAAGGTACACCTTTCCTGATGTGTGGCGTGTGGGAACTCCCGACAAGCCTGCAATTCTTCATTCCAATCTCTCTGCATGCCAATCAGTTCACTTCCAAAAGAAAGCGTCAAGGAATTTTCTGCTCTAGCTGCATCACGTCTGTGGTCTTGAAATCACATGCATCGATAAGACAATTATCAGATACGGGAGAAATGATCAAAAGAAAGCAAGATACAAGGAAAAGATGAACATGAACATCAACACAACAAGAACTTTGAAAGATTTGAAGCAGCAGAATTATTTAGAGGCTACCGTCCTGCAATGGCGACATAGCTTAACTACAAAAAGGTGGATACTGGGTAGCTAAACCCACATGTACAACCAAAGAGCCTTTCAGTTAGCTTCTTTTTCATCACATTGACTAGACAGCAGACCCAAATAAATAAATATCTCAACAGAACCACACTGAATCAGTGGTACGAATTATTAACCAATACATCTCTATTGCAAAGAAAAGACACACTACAGATGTCTTTGCCAAACAATAATCTAGATGAGGATAAATCAGCAAGTATGTTCGATCAGTCTTGCTCCTAAATCCTTAAGAATTCCAATTATTTATACAACTTGATGTTAAAAAGAATGAGACATTATTAAAAGTAACACTTAAAGAACTCAAGGATTTTATGATGACTGGATAAGCAAAGAACAAGCCGTGGAAATATTAAGAAAGTGCTAAATATCATTGAGGACGTTCAAGTTAGGGTTCCAACAATCAAATATAAAGCACAAAAAATCCTGTTATCTCATCTGTCACTTATGAGCCATAGTATCCATAGACGGAAGTAACATCTCAACCTACCTGGAACAGGGTACAAGCCAAGCCAAGTATTTGGTGGCAATAGCGATTGAACATTTTCAAACGGATGTGCAGAAGCCTTGCGCTCCAAGATTTCACGAAAACCTTCAAGAATAGAAGACAAAGTGAGTGGCTAATAACAATTAAGATACTTATGACATTTGAAAGCAAAAGGTTTTAGGTTAGTCAGATATAGCCATATGTTTGTTACCTTTCTTGAACTTGGGACTAATCTTTTGCAAAAGTCCAACAAGGGTTGTAGCTTCTGAACCAGCTTTGTTTGGCCTTGGATCAAGACTATTCTTTGTGCTCGAGTTAACATAGAAAGATTTTGTTGTTCCTGTGACGCAATATTTATTTCCTTCCAGTGTTACCACATCCAAATAAATCAAGTCTCCAGAGAGCCTGATGTGGTCACAAACACATCCAGTAAGTTAGCACATAGCTTCAACCAACAAATAAAGAATTAAAATCAAGAGGCAGAGAGAGCACGAAGACTCTCCAGAATTAACAAAATCGAATAGTTTAACATACAAAAAGTATTAGTAGTTAATACAACCTTCTGTAGCTTGGAGGTGGATTAAATGAAGAGAAAACAGTACTTTCAATACATTTAATCTCTTCGGAAGGTGATGACAACAAATTAGTGAGTGAACTGGTAACATTGTCCATAAAGTCCAAATTATCGAGTTCTGGCGTTTCAGCTTTCACAGCATCTACATATAGACATAGGGAAAAGAATTTACAAAACTACCCCATATAATTAATTAGATATCCAAGTAACTAAGAGAAAATCAGAGAGGCTACATATAAGAACAATGATGATGAGACAAATACAAACCTCCTTTATTATTAACTGCATTTCGACCTGTTTCATGTTGTAGAGCAAGCATTGTGGACAAAGAAGAATGCAATGTTGAAAGAGAAAGTAACTCCCTTGTTCGATGAACATGAGCTCTGATGGATCGATCATCATATAATGCTGCAATGGGATAGCCTTTAGTAAGAATGGACAAGTAGTAAAAGCAACACTACGAGGTAAACACTTATATATCGCAAGAGTTAGTCCCTCGGCACATCCAGTATTTCTGGACCACATGATGTACATAAAATGTGCAAGTAAATAACCAAAAGTACAATTGAAACATAGCAATCTCGTCGCTGTCATGTTTCCTAAAGGTAACTGGGGCAAAAATAAATTACAATTTAGTTAACTCTAGCTTACCAGCTACCATTTCCAAATAGCAACTCCCCAAAGTAATATCAGCAACTTCAGAAATCTCATTGTAATCTTCCAGATGATGGACTGAGCCATCCTTTGTGTGTAGTAACAAATCGTAGCAAGTAACATAACATGTCTCTGAGGCATCAAGAAGAAACTGCCTTACATCCATCACAGAATCTCCAGGACTCAACTGTAAATCAAATTTATTTGAATCAGTCAATCACACATTTGAAAAAATAATCTCAAGATGCTGACAGCATCAGTCCATAACTTAACATAAACAGTAAACATAGGCTTTAAATCAGATGATTGTAAGCAAGTAACAAAACAAAACAGTCGATTAAACTTCTACAAACAAGGGAAAGCATGTACAAATGATATTCAAATGTTTCAATTTGAACTTACTTGTAACTCAATCTTATCTCCTCCTTGTGTTTTCACAGAAACAGGATAAAGATGAACATCAGCTGCCATCAAAGGGAGAAATCAGTAATTGTGCCTATGTTATTAATGTTGAGTTATGGATGCAAGAAATGTTAGTGTATACATATTCTTCATTTTTTGCATATGCAACACAGAATCACATTTTAAATTGCTCAGGAGCATTCTCAGACCACAAGAATCAGATTGTTGATCCTAACGAGGAAAGGAAATTTCGTTGAAAAAACAAATCAATTCCAATAGACAGTTGTAACGAGGCAACTAGAGGTAAAAGAATTAGAAAGTTCAAGAGCACGATGACAGATTGCAAATATATTTTTAAATAATTGATATGAAAAAAAAAATATAATACAAGAGTATACCAATAAAAGAGTCACTTGGGATGAAAAAGGCAGTAAACTATTAGTTGCCAGCATCTCATGAATAAGAAACTACATCAGCTAAATGTGTATTCTATACCACCACCCAAAAACACCAGAACAGGGAAATGGAAAAAACTTCTTCAAGCATCATATTCAGCATTAGAAAAAGTACTACCCCTTCTTCAGTGAGGCCATATAGTAAACACATCTCATTGCTATGCTTGTATACCAAATTACTACTTAAAGTGCTAGTAGATGTATTAGATAACCACATTTTTCTCAATCAAATTATCAAGCAAAATAAATTTTAACAGTAGTGATGTCTCGTGAATCAAATAGAGGGCTTCCAAGCTAAATGAATTGATCATCAAAAACTAAGGAAAAGAAAAAGGACATTTTGTGACTTCTCCCAAAAGAAAAAATAAAAACACATTACAAAACATTGAAAATCTACATCAAGAGAACATGACTAAGAACACCAGTCTGTCAAGAGGAAACGAAGTTCAAACTAAAGCACATAGGTCCAACATTACAACTGCTATAGATGCAGATCCTATAAGCAGTGTAACATTTGCAATAGATAATGATATGGAGCCGAACTAAGCAAGGAAAAGATTCTGATATCATATTGTTCGTATCGCCAATTTATTTACTCATGCAATTGAGCTTCATCGAAATGCTTGGGTTAAATTCAAGTCCCAACTACTGAAACAATAATGAAATAATAATAACTAAAAAACATCAAAACGTATCTAGAATCATTTCTCCTAGATTTTTTTATATTTATGTCGTAGTCTTTGATAAAAATAAGTAAAACTACACAATCCAACTAATTCGAAATAACAACCAGAACAAACTAAGCCTTTACCACACTAACGGGTAAGTTGTGTGGGTCATATATTGCCATTGTTTATGGTCTAAACACATGACCTTATTTATATTTAAGTACAGCATGTCTTTTTAATAGTTTCATTCCGAATCTTTTTAGGTCTTCCCCAACCCTTGTAATTTGAGTTAATGATGTTTTACTTTCTACTCGTCTTAGTACTGCACTTAGGGGTCTACTATGCACATGTAGACCATCTTTAGAGTGCTTTTCTGATGGACTATAATAGATTAAGAATTGAATACCAGTATCCCCACCTTGCTTCACAACATGCTTCTCTGATGCATTGTCTTGTTCCTTCACCTCTGATGCATTGTCTTGTTCCTTCACCTCTGATTTTGTGTCCATCAAATTACTAGTGCTGTTGTCTCCATTAATCTGTGAAGAGCTGGAATTATCGTTTGAGGGAGCATCAGAAGAGACAACGGGCTCTGTTGAATTCACAGTAATTTGCTGCGACCCTTTACGGTTCTTTCCCCTACTCGACTTTCCCGCCATCTTTCGCCCTAACATCAAGAAATAATGAAATAAGAAATCAATGAAAACAAACACAGATTCGAGCTTAAGGGTAACTTATGAGAAACGGCAAAAAGAATATGTCGTGGATCGAAATCACACGTGACAAGATCTGCATAAAAGACAATAATATTCCCCGATTACAAAAGAGACAGCCGTCATCCATTATAATCCGATACTCTTATTCACTGTCTTTTTCCATTCAAATAAATGTACATTGAACCAAACAAAGTTTGCGCCTTTTCCAATATAAAGACAGACATTTCATAGTCAAAACACAAAGAAAAATAATCAATCTCTTCAATCACGTATATAACAGCGTAAAAAATGACAAACAATTGAAAAGAACATAGCCAACAAATTATAAAAATTAGAACATATGAAATCAAGAAAATGATACAGACAAAAACAATCCCATGTGACATATGGCTCAAAAGATAAAACCTTTAAACAGCAGCAGACAACAAATTCAAAGAACCTACAGAAAGATTTAACGCAACAGATGGCTCCTGAATATACGCATAAACAGTTTTAGAGATGTATACAATTCGTTGTATTGACGTATTACCAATCGAGGAAAGATGGGAATCGCAGCCCAACTGTTTGATTAAATGACAAACCCAAACTTGCAAAGAGTGAGTTCCTCGCACAGGGTTTTGGGGTTTTGGTGGCTGAGGTTTTATGAACGTACAGGAGAGAGAGAGAGAGAGAGGTTGTATGTGATGATAGACGGCGGATTCTTGCCTCTTACCCCATTTTATACTACTGTGTATCTGTTATTTTTTCGTTTCTATAATACGCATTTGGATTTAATATTTATTTTCATTTTCATTTCATTAATATATATAAATGAAAGGGTCAATTGTATTATAATATTTCTAAATTTTATTTATTAATTAAAATTGAAATTAATGGACTGGCCGAGGATCAAACTCAGAGGACCAATGGGCTTTGGCCTTTATATGGTTGGTTTTATGCACAAAAAAAGGGGTTGTGAATTGTGATTTCAAATAAATGAATCGACTTGATTATATTATTGATTAATGTTTTATTTTTATAATTATGTTTGCCCAAAAAAAAAGCAGAATTTTAAAAAATAGTTAAAACTGAAATCAAATTACAAATTTTGGATTAAAACCAAACCAAATCGATTCAGTTCGGTTCAATTTTCGGTTTCAATTTTTGATCAATCGAAAATTCGATTCAATTCGATCGAATTTAACTGAATTAATGCCCCTAAATATAATATTCAATTACAAATATTTCTATGCACAACCTAAATACGACATTTATAACGAATTATGATTTTTTTTTTCAAATTGATGTATATTGAGCAAATTTAAATAAGATGTTTTTCAAATTAATATATTGATAGTCTAATTTGAATTTTATCGACAATCACTTCTATTTATTAAAGGTATTTACTTCAGTTTGATTAAGCGGGTTCTAACAAGTGCGATCATGAAATATATGTCGTTCATCTTTGATCTATATTCAATCAACTCTAGTTATATATACTAGTGGGAGTAGTTGATGTGGATGTCATTTCGTAATAACTCGTACAATGATCAACCAACTATGTCATCTAACTTGTTTGATCATACTAAGAGAGTAGCTGCTATGAATATCTTTAAATATGAGCTTCAATCCCAACTTTTGAAAACATAAGGAGAGTAGCCAAAAAATGAGCAAACCTATAGCCGAAGCAAGTGGCAAAACTGGAGGCTTCAAAATTGATGAGGAAACAATCATAGAAGAGCAAACCTAGTGGAGTCGGGTCTGTCGAATGAGCAGCATAACTAAAGACGTTGGGTCCAAGTCAACAAGAGAAATTTGTTTAAGATATGGACTTTATCTAGTTTACAGAAGGTTCATGAAGAAAGCCTAAGCCCAATGGACTTAGGAAATCTGTAGGGCTTTTCTAATAGAAGAAAAATTGTCTTCTTTACCCGGAAAATATGTATAAATAGCTTAAAGATATATCTTCTATGGTAAGTTTATCTCATTTGGAAAATGAGGCCAAATTATTTTATTATCAAAGAATATTCTCTCTACACATTTATCAAAAAAAGTTATCTTTGTCTGTTATCATTGATTGATTATCTATCATTTTATTATCATTTAGAATTTTGTCTTTTGTACTTTTATCCTTTATTTTATCATTATCATGATCTATTTATGGTTGAGTTTTGTGACGGGATTTCTTGAACCTCATCAATATTCATGAAAAAGAAGATAATCACAATACAATTTTTATCAAGTACACCTTTTCTTTTTACTAAAAAAATACTCAAATTTCTCTTTTTTCTTTTCTTCTCATCTCCCTCTTCTAATCATTCATCCTATCTTATGAATCATAATTTCCCCACTCTACAAAGGATCGTACAAAATTAAGAAAAAAATTATGAATAAATGGTTTTATATATATATATAAAAATCTAACGTGATGAGAATAATAGTTTTTTTCTTTCCATGATTTCACATTTATTGCATTATTTTATTTTATGTATAAGTACACATTCTTATGTACAGTTAAATTTGTAGAAAAATGTGATTGTGTTTAGCTAGTATCTGTTGAAATACACTCGATCTACGTACTAATAACACCTAAATTCAAAAAATATATATATAACATACAAACAAATTATAAACATACTTCAATACATTCCAACTTTACCCTTTAAGGAAAGAAATAAAAAAGGAAGGGAGACACCCCATAAATTACTAAGCACAATCCAATTTATATGATTTTCAATTTTTAAAAAAGAATAAAAAAATATTAAATTTACTCTTTATGATGTTAAAAAAAGGCAAACACTCCTATGCACCAGGTGCACGGATCTAAGATCCGTGTAATCCGGGTCGATCCGACCCGGATCCGCGAGTTTTTATTTTTTATTTATTTATTTTTTTCCAGATTTTTGTCCTGACCTTTATGTTATAAATGTATGACCTTTACGTTATAAATGTGTGACCTTTATGTACAACTGTCTCTACCTTTATGCACTGTAACTTAGGAAAAAATGAAGATTTTTAACACAAGTTGCACTATGTACCTTTATGTGATATTAATGTGACCTTTTATGTTATATTATGTCACCTTTATGTACAGATATTCTGACCTTTATGCATCTTTAGATATTATATAAAGGTCAGAATATTTGTACATAAAGGTGACATAATATAACATAAAGGTCGCATTGATATCACATAAAGGTGTAAAGTTCAAATTATATTGAAAATCTTCATTTTTTTTCTAAGTTACAGTCTCTAAAGGTCATGATAGTTGTACATAAAGGTCATACATTACAACATAAAGATCACACATTTACAACATAAAGGTCACAACCTGAAGCAAACAAAAAAAAAAGGAAAATTCAAAAACACGCGGATCCGGGTCAAAAACCGGGTCGACCCGGATTGCATGTACACCAAGTGCACACAAGGCCAACTCTAAAAAAAACCTAATAGTTCTATTTGGCCAGATAGCCGAACATACTTCTACGTGTTCAGCCAACCAGCGCCCAACGGAGTAAGTCGGATATTGATCGATTTTTTATGTATTTTTTTACGATTTTCACATATTTAATTAAATCGTGAAAAAAGTATTCATCATTATGTAGGCATTTCATTCGTCAATAAATTTTTAAAAAAAAAGCCTAGAAATCAAAAAAGATGAAAAGGAGAAACAATGTGAGGGGAAGAGAGATGATAGAGTTTCAATTTTTTTTTTTTTTCCAAAATGGTATTGTAATTTTTTATTTATTTATTGTTTTAATTGGAATTTATATAATTGGGGTGTGCTAAGTAAAGGATGACATGTCTTTAGTCCCATCCATAAAAGATACTCCCTCCGTCCACAAAAAATAGGCTAGTTACTGTTCGCACGGGTTTTAAGAAAGTAGATATAATGTGTAAAAAGTAAAGGGTATTGTGGTAAAGTAGATATGATGTGTAAAAAATAAATGTGAGTAAAGTAGATTTGATGTGTAAAAGTCAATGGCAATTTGAGTAAATAAATGTAAATTGAAGGGTATAGATAAATGATATATTGTCATTTTAGGAAAGTAGTCTATTTTATGTAGACGGACAAATATGGTAACGCAGCCCATTTTTTGTGGACGGAGGGAGTAAAATTTTGAAATTGTCAAGTTGAACGATGTGTTTCCAATTAAATTTTTGATTTAACATCTCTATTTATGAAAATATTTAACTATACACTACATAAAACTAGAAAAATGCATGAGAAATCTTGTATACATTCCAAATATATCTTCATCCACTACCGTGATTATTACCTTCACAGATCAAGGCTAGTTAGATTTTTTCCGATTGTTTGAGATTAAAGAAATATCTAAGTTATCCATTTTTTTTATTATTATTTTAAAATTAAGGGTATTCTAATTTTTTTTTTACTTATTTAACTGTAAGGTATATTTAAAAAAGGGTGGGAAGTGGATAATCTCACCCATTACGTAAATATGAAATTTTAGTAAGGATGGGACTAAAACACCCCAATTGTTATTAAATGAGGTTTAATGCACCAAACCCCCTATGATATGGAAAATTTGCGTTGCTCCCCCTCTATTTTCAAAATGTCAAGGATTACACGTGTATTAACAAAAAATCAGCACACGTTCCATTTTTTAGAACCATAATTAACGGTGTTAAATTTTAGCATCAACTTCCCCTTATGCCTCAATACTAACCAGATTTTTCACAGTAGAAAGAGAGAGGAAAAATTAGGGTTTCCCAATTCTCATCTCATTCCATCCAATTTCACCCAAAATACTTCTCGTTTCTTCCCAAATCTCATCTCATTTCTTCCCATTTCACCAAAAATCGAGTGTATATACTGGTGGAGGTGCACGATTCTCGTGGTCTCTCTCTTCTTTTCATCCGCTCATCCACACCACTAGCAACAGCACCACCATCTTCATCTTCATCCATCGTCGTCCTCTTTGATTTCACCTCCGGCAAGATTCACAGCCGCCACCTCTCCGGCAAAACACCTCACCCCTGTTCCATCGTCTGCCATCTTCTCCTCCAACAACGCAAACGCAGCGCTACCCCATCTTCACCATCACAACTCTACACCACTAACAACCACCTCCAATTTTCATCTCCGGCGAGTCCCACCACCATCTTTCTCGACCCTGCTTATTTGTTGTTTAATGAAGGGTTTGGAAGAATTGGACGATTGGTGGCAAGAGTCGCTCTTCAAAGAGACGATGTAGAGCTTGTTGCAGTCAACTATCCATTCATCTCCGTTGACTACATTTCTTGTTACTCTGTTGAACCAAGACTGTAATTTCTTGAAAATCAGTCTCGCATCTGATAGTTTTCGGGATCTATTATTTTTATGTAATTTCTATTAATGATGTCCTTGTGTACAGTGGTGTTATTTTTCTGTGAATGTGAAATTGTATCTCTTTTTCGAAAGAATTTCAGATCTATGGTTTTTCTTTTTTAATCTTATATTGGGATAAATTTATGATTTTTCTTATTTGACAATTTCCACAAATGTTAGATTTTTTAAGATTTGATAATCTTTGAATTTTAATTTTTTAAATAATTTAAATCCTAACTTTTTATATTATTTTTTCAAAGATTTATCTTATTGATTTTAAAATTAATTAAAAAATAAATTATATGTATACAAAGTTTAAAAGAAAATTTTAATCAAATGAAAAATAGTTTGAGCATAAATTCATTTTAAAATTAAGATCGTAAAATATTAAAAAAAAAAATATATATATATATAGTAATAATAGAAATAATTAAATTAAATAAAGTGGAAATTTTGGAGTAAAAGAAAGATTCTATTAAATAAAGTAAAATTCCAAAAATTGAACAAAAAAAAAGAATATATAAAATAGTACTCCCTCCGTCCCAACTTAACTTGTCTACTTGCAATTTCTGTTTGTCCCAACTTAACTTGCTAGCCCATAAATGACAATTTTTTTTTACATTAATATCCTTATATTTCAACATTATTACAAAAATGTCATCCAAAAGTGCATATCCACTTGAGTCATTTAAAAAGTGCATATCCACTTGAGTCACTTAAATTAAAAACTTTATTGTGAAAAGGGGGCATGGTGCAATTTATAGACAAAAATTAAGGATAGAATAGTCATTTAACACTTAAAAATTGGTCAAAAATCAACAACTTTCGCACTTCAGGTGCGTGCAATACACTACCGTTATTTCTAACGATTTTAGGGAAAACGCGCTGACTTTTTGTTAACACACGTGTAATCCTTGCCATTTTGAAAATTCAGGGGGGAGCGACGCAGATTTTCCATATCATAAGGGGGTTTGGTGCATTAAACCCGTTATTAAATACACCCCAATTTATATTAATTTCAATTAAAAAAATATCAATTTTATTGTTTAGAAAATAATAAAAAATTTTGAAATTCTCTAGCTTCATTAGACCATCATGACCGAATATACTTCTACGTGTTCAGTCACGATTTCTGAATGTACTTTTATGTGTTCGATCCTGATGGCCGAACTTACTTCTACATATTCGGTCAATTAGGTCTAAACGGAATTAGTCGGGTTTGATGATTTTTTGCATTTTTTCGTACAATTTTTACACAATTTTTATTATTTAACTTATCCACGTAATGTTTGTCATTTTGTTGACATTTCATTCTAAAAAAAAATTAGAAAAACAACATTATAAAGCAAGAAAGATTAAAAAAAAAAAGATGAAGGGGAATAGAGAGGACATTGTTTTTTTTTTTTTTAGGGATGACAATTTCGACCCAATCCATGGGTATCTGACTTGGCCCAAGACCTTTGGGGTGGGTTAGACCCAACCCATTCTAGAAATGTGATGGGGTGGATCCAAACCGTGTGCGGGGCGGGTCTGGTCTTCTTTATGCCCCACCCCGTCCCGTCCCGATGTGTATTATATATACATGCATATATTTAAGATACATATATTTAGAAATATAAATGTAAGTTAATTGTAATCATTTTAATTTTATTTTATTTATGATGTGTTCATTAAGATTAAAGATGTGATTGTATTAATAAATTAAAAATATTTCATAATAAATCGCATGATATAAAATTAGAATGATTATAATGAATTTAATTTTTTAAATCTAAATATATGTATCAATATTTTTGGAATACATTAATTCTCTTATAATTTTAACATTAAATTTTTTATATAAATGGGGTGGGGCGAGGCGCAAGGCAATTATTCCTAACCCATCGTTGGGTGCGGGGGGTGGGCCTGAATATTCTACTATCCGACCCCATTGCCATCTCTATTTTTTCTAAAAGGTAAAATTGATATTTTTTAATTAAAATATATTTAAATTAAGGTGTGTTTAATAGAGGGTAAGGTGTCTTTAATCTCATCCATTTTAATCCCATCTCATTTATAATTCATATTATTCAATTAAATATATGCAAAAACCATTTTATGTTTGACGTTATTATATGTCATCAAATATGTTAATTTTCAAAGGGCAGACACATCTAATCGCAAAACTTTTTGCTCATATAATCTTAAAAAAATGTCAACACACTTTTGAAAACCTTTTCCATGCATATTCACATACTCAACATATTATCTAAAGTCTAATTACAAAGTTGAATTCATCTTAAAATCTCATAGGTCTAAAATGGATTAATGTTTACCTTCATACAATCACTGAACAAAGTCATTATTCAAATAGAAATCCAACTTTCTTAATATCTTACATTATGTTTGTATCAATACAGTTTCCAAAACACTTGTCTTAAAAAATTTCAAATGACATTATGATCGAAGACATATATATTGATAGATTGAACTCGCGAAATTGAGAATTGTTAAAAACATACCAAACTTGAAACTTGTCTTATTCAATCATTTTGAACATTAAAGAATAAAATTGGATGTTATTTATCTTATGAGTTAATTGCGCGAAATCCCCTTATGGTTTGGAAAATCCGCTTGAAACCCCCTGTGCTTTCAAAAATGCGCGAAACTCCCTTATAGTTTTCTAAATGTAGCCCGAAATCCCCAATTTCGTTAAGGTTAACGGAAGTGCTATGCACGCGCTCTTCATGCGTTTTTTGGTGTTTTTTTTTTGACATTTTTGCTATAAAATGATATATTTACCTTTTTTTTGACTATATTAAAAGATTAATTCTCGTGTGGGGTTTCTTACAATTGCAAACACTTTCTTCAATCTGATTTTTTACATTAACAACTATTTATTATTTGTTTTTTTTTCAATTAATTTTTTTTATAATGTTAATTTTATATACAATTATCTTTTTTATTGTTTTTAATACTAACAGTTGGTACGTATGTTTCTTTTTTTACTTTTTTTTTATTTCAATTATTGTTTTTTTCAATATTGATTTTTATTTAGTTATTTATATTATTGTTATTAATGATTTTTCTTTCTTTTCTTTTATTTTTTTCAATTAATTTTATTATTTTGCAATAATTGATACATATATTTCTTTCTTTACTTTTTTTTTTCAGTTCATTTTTTCAAAATGCTAATTTTTTTTATTGTTATTAACTCAACTATTTATGAAAATTATATTAAATAAATAAGACTCGATATTAAGAAAAATATAAAATAAATAAAAGACTCATTATTTAATAATTGTTAGGTATAACAAACAAAATTAACCATACCAAGAAACAATTAACATACCAAAAAATTAACCATACCAAGAAATAATTAACATATCAATTTATTATAAACAAAATAATAATAATAATATTATTATTATGCAAGAAAACATGGAACATACCAATTTGTAACTACAAACATAAGATAAAAAAGATTATATCGAAAAACTTGGAACATACCTTGTACTAGTTTCAGGTTCTTATTCTAAAACAAAATGTACTTCAATAGCAAAATTTCTCATTGTTCACGCTGTTAATCATCTATATTTCTCCAAGAAATTCAATGGATTTTTAATTTTTTTTGTATGAACATTGAATATTTTTTTGAAGTAAGATAGTAAATTAATTATATTTATAGAGTCTCGTTAATTACACTTTAGGGTTAATTTGATGTGAAAATAATATATTATCAAATATTTCCACATCCTCCTCATCAATAGTCGACATTAATACCAATAAAATAAAAAATGAATATTGTAACAAATGAACTGAAAAAACCAAAAGCAAATAAAGAAACATACGTAACAACTATCATTAATAACAATAAAATAAATAACTAAAAAAAATTAACGTTGAAAAAAAATGAATGAAAGAAAACAAAAGTAAAAAAAAATACATACCAACTATTAGCATTAATAAAAATAAAATAAATAACTAAATAAAAAATTAACATTGTAAAAAAAACAAATAATACATAGGTGTTAATGTAGAAAACAAGTTTAAAGAAAGTGTTTGTAATTGCAAGAAACCCCTTACAAAAGAATTAGTGTTTTATTATAGTAAAAAATGAGTAAATATATCATTTTATAACAAAAAAGTCAAAAAAACCGCATGAATAGTGCATGCATAGCACTTCCGTTAACTTTAACGGAGTTGAGGATTTCGGATTATATTTAGAAAACCATAAAGAGGTTTCGCGCATTTTTGAAAGCACATGGAGGTTTCAAGCCGATTTTTCAAACTATAAGGGAATTTCGCACAATTAACAATTCATCTTATGTACACATAAAATACGAAATTCAAATATTTCATTTGGTTAATCACTTATAAACTACTAAAACAATCTCAGATATATTTTAAACTACATCTTTATCCCAATTTGTAACTTCAGTTTTTCTTCGCATAATACAATTTTACAAATCTAAGCGGGAATTAGAGAGCCAAAACACTCAAACGAAAACAACTCCAGAATCCAGCTCATCCGACGTGTCAGAATACCATTGGCCAGTACCCGAAGACGCGGATCTCAAAACAAACTTCCAATCTCCACCGTCCATTACATTCATTAATCAACGGCCTTAAACTTACCCTCCAACCCCAAAAAATTCAAACCACCCAAAAACCCTCAACCCTCCCGCCCCCAACCCTCCCTATATATACCCCCACCACCACAACCTCCAATCCATCGTACACACAAACACGCACTAATCTCTACACTTCCATTAGCGTTCATCTCTTCATCTGCTCCAATGGCTCGTACAAAGCAAACTGCTCGCAAGTCCACTGGAGGAAAGGCGCCGAGGAAGCAACTTGCCACCAAGGCCGCTAGGAAGTCCGCCCCCGCCACCGGCGGCGTGAAGAAGCCCCACCGTTTTCGCCCAGGAACCGTTGCTCTTCGTGAGATCAGGAAGTATCAGAAATCCACTGAGCTACTAATCCGCAAGCTCCCCTTCCAGAGGCTAGTCCGAGAAATCGCTCAGGATTTCAAGACGGATCTCAGGTTCCAGAGCTCCGCCGTGGCGGCGCTGCAGGAGGCTGCTGAGGCTTACCTGGTCGGACTATTCGAGGACACTAACCTCTGCGCGATTCACGCCAAGAGGGTGACTATTATGCCCAAGGATATCCAGCTCGCTAGGAGGATTAGAGGCGAGCGAGCTTAGGGCTGAGTTGACTCGGATTGAATACGTTCTCTGTTCTGATTCTGGATTTGTATGTTCTATTTGCTTAGGGGTATTGTTGTAAATTTGTCCCGGTGTAGGGTTATCAGTTTGTCATGAATTTTAAATTTCAATGAAATATGAATCTGAATATCAAATCTTATTTTCTTCTGTTTAATTGATTGATGCAATTAAAGCAATTTTAAATTGGAATATCAATCAACTATTCATATGATATAATAGGTGTATTTGATATATGCATATTCTTAGAATTTAATGCATTATTTATTTAAATATGAATGAATGAATGATTGATTTATTCCACCTTGGCCTTTTACAATGAAAGTTCTTAACATTGAATTGGAAATTTTGGCCCTCTTTATACTTAAATTTAGCTTTTGTTTGAATTGGTGAATTTAATGTACAACAAGTAAAGATTGTTTGAATAGGTTAGTTATATAATGAATTTTGAAATTGATCAACTCTACAGTAAATGTGCATTTGCTAAATTCTTTGTAAGAAATTTATTCTTGCTTTATCTCTTAGAAATGGTAAAGATTTGGGCTTTGATTTGAAGGGATGAATGTGGCTTAGTACTTACAGGTATCATGAATGAAGTGTGATGTGAAGTTAGGAGAGAAGCACCAAACATCATCCTCTCAAGCCATTATATATCCACACAATGATGATTCAAGAGACACCTAAAATCAAGATATCAGTGAAAATCTCGGTGAAAATGACAAAGATGAAGTTCTCAGAATCAAAAACATTACCTGTGGTGTTGCTGGTGCTTGTAATGGCAGCAGCTATGGTGCAGCAAAGCAATGCACATCCATGCAGCAGCACCTTCTTCTCGGCCCTTGTTCAGCTCATACCTTGCAGGTCAGCAGTGGCTCCGTTCAGCCCCCTCCCCCCGTCTGAAGCTTGCTGCGCCTCCATTAAAGCTCTCGGCCAAGCTTGTCTCTGTGTGCTCGTCAATGGGCCCCCCATTTCTGGGGTCGATCGCGGCATGGCCTTGCAGCTCCCTGAGAAGTGCACTGCCAACTTTGAACCATGTACACTACTACTACTATACCTCTCTTTAATTCACTTATATCACATCTTCTTTTCATGTGTAAATGTATAGCCTAAACTATGAACGAGGGGTGTTGACTCGTGTTTTGCTCGTGCAGGTGAGATTGCAAAGTGAGAAGCTCGAAGCAGAGAAGTGGATGAATAATATAGTATCTAAAACTCTACTGAATAGAATGTGATCGAATAAGGGTATAAGCAAGTAGTAGTTTGATCTTGTCATGTTCGACATTTTCTAGTGATTTTCTCTGTTTTTACTTTTTATCATTCTTGCTGCCAAAACAGTTGCTCTTTATCAGTTTAAGTTTCCAGCAGCAAATGGATTATGAAATTCTCCAACTTTTTTCATGTTTCATATATAGCAACTCTTACAGATTCTAACCACAATGAGAAGTTGGGGAAAACAAAATCCTCAAATGGAAACTAATAACTATTCCTATCACAATCTGCAATCGATCGACCTGTAGAAGAACCTCCTCAATCTTATTGAACTACACCTCAAATTTGACACATACATTTACGAGAAAAGATCTAATGGTGAATCATCATCGTTCATATAGTCGATTCACATAAAATTTAAAGAGAATCCTATACAAGAATCATTCATACAAACCGACTATCAATCCATCTAGATAATACAACATGAACCCCTGCTTTGAAAACAGAATGGGTCTTTAATCTTTGCTGCAAGAATATTTCAAGACTTAAATTGTTTAGTCTTTCAAGAAGCAACTATGTGCTAGGGCTTGTTTGTCGAGGTTTACTTGAACATACACACTTCCCTTTCGTATCCTCGAGTGTCTACAAATGAAATGAGACAATACAATTAGAGAAGATGAGGTTGGTGAGAGGTTAATTTCATGTGAATCACAATTACAGTTTCACTGAAAAGATGTAACATTTTTAATACCTCGACTTGTTTTTGCAGGTCTTTAATATACTCAACTGCCAAGTCCAACATTTCAGCTGTGTTCGTTTGCTGCAAATAAATACCCATCAGGAAAAACATTCTTACAAAGAAAAATCGAACCCTAGGGTTGTGTTTGGATGGAGGGATTTGAAATTCATAATAGTAAATCCATTCATTTCAAATCCCTCAATCCAAACACAACCTAAGGTAATAATAGAAGGTGCAAAAATGGGACTACAAATTTCACCTTATCCATATTTGGGAAAAGATCTTGCAGCTTCTTCATGTTCTTACTAATCCTAGTCCTTCTCACCTGAAAGTACATCAGAGATTTTCATGGTCAACCTTGAGTTTCAAGTAAAATGACGTGGGAAACGAACTTCTATAACTGAATGAATAACGATGAAACAAAGCTGATTGCATCGCGAAGAAGAACTCTTACCCTTTCTGCAATACTTCGAGGATGAGTAGCAAAGCCTCTTTTTGCTCGAACTTGGCAAGGAATGGTGGTTTCTTGTTGGAAATGTAGATAGTTTTCCACCACAGCCATTTCAGCAGAAGTTTTTGGCAAGCTCAAATGTGAGACCAAACCAGAAGACCTCTTTCTTGGTTCTCCATTCTGATATCAAATGAAGATCAGCAATTGTACTAACTAATCACACAACAAGTGAAACTCGAAGAGAAAAACAAACAGTTACCTGATGTTCCACTCCATTGAAATTGGAAAACATCTTTACATCAGAATCGTGGGTTCTTTTCAAGGCGTTGAAGGGAGATTCATTCCAAGAATTGGGAGGGAACGCAGCCTCGTATTCGTGGCCATTAGTACTATCACTGTTTCTCAATCGAGCGTTTTCAGGGCCTACGCTTTGGTTGCCATATTCGGGTATGATAGGCATGAACCTCGACGTAGAAGATGGACCCGATGACAAGTTCATGTGAGAGTTCAAACCATTAGCTGATGAGCTAGCTTCTCCATGATTATTATGGACTCTGTAGCTTCCTACCTCTCCCATTACACCATAATCTGGGGTTCAAGAAACAGATAGTTTAACCAATCCATTTTCATAGATTATGGAACTCAAATAAAACAAGTTTCACAGATGATAGAATTTGTTAACAATGGACCTATCTATCCTCCACAATATATATAGTTCTGTCAACTAATTCTTGTTCTGCTTCAATGAATCATCAAGGGCAGTGAATGTAAAGCTAAGCAAAGAAGAATGAATATTACCATGAATCATTTTCTATTCTCTAAATTCCACAAATTGGGGACATTAATTGACATCATAGAAAACATTTGCAATACAAGAACAGATGTCGTTTTGGAGTCTAAATTTCGTTTCATATTAAGTGTCATTTTAGACTTTTATACAGTTTTACTCCCAAATTATCCCTAATAATATTCAGTAGCTAAAATTTAGAGATTTATGTCGATTTAATTTGATTGTCTTTCCAATGTTGAATCATAAATTCCTTGATTAGCTAAGGGTAAATTTGTTCAATTTTTATGTTCCTTAATTTATGACAAAAACTCAAGAACGACGCTTATTATGAAACTGAGGGAGTGCTAAACTATACAAGATTCAAATCAAAGTTATCAAGAATATTTAATCCCCATCTTTAATTTGGTAAATCTGCACTCAATCTTCTTTCTCAACCCCCATTTTCAGATCCAAAGATAAGCTCAAAGTCAACCCAAAAGCAACAAACTTTTCCAGCAAAACCAAATCAAAAGAAAACCCCAAAAACAGCGAAAAATAAATCAAAAAATTACCATTGAAAAATCCAGCAGGAGAGCTGCTTTGCCTAACAAGATTGGAGCAATTCTTATTCCCATTTCCATTTCCATTACTCAAATAAGAGACAATAACAGCACCCCCACCTTCACTCACCACACTCTCAAACCCACCCATCAATCCGTTTTGGAACCCGGGTCGGGTCTCCATTTCCGCCCCACCTTCTTCCTGCTTCATAGAATACTGCATCTGATTCTCATTCTTCGCCCCATCAATGAACGCCGAGAGAAACGCCTCAGATTCATCCCCACTGCTGCTATTATCCGTGTTCGAATCCAACAGAGCCAATAGAAACGAGCTTGGAGCAGATCGATACCTCGCTAATCCACCGTTTTGCTGCTGATTATTCTGATAAAAATCAGAGCCCATGAATTCCTTGCTCTTCAAGAATTCCCCATCAGCTGAAATCTGCTTCAAATTTGGGGGATTCGAGTGGAGAAAACTGCTGCTCATCTTTCTTAGCTGAATTAAGTTGAAAAGATTTTTATGAGTGAAAGCTAGGAAGAACCATTTATGGGAACTCCGAGAATGAGTAGATTTGGATCTTGGGTTTAGCTTTTTTCTGCGAAATCGAGAGAGAGAGAAAGAGAGCTAAAAGAGGAAATTGTTAAAGAGGAGTGGGCTTTGCAATGTCTATTTATTGACTATAAAATTGTCGGGTTTTATCCGAGTTTAGCACGTGGGATTAAATCGGTGCATTGCACCAGGTCCACTGTCTAATTGATACACCACTTTTTGCGCATACATATCCACTGTCATATCATCGTTGGGCCCACATCACATCGTCTCATGATTGGTTAAGCAGCCACTCAACTCCATCCACTCAAAATTAATATAAATTTTATTTTTTTAGAGATGAATTATTATTACATCATGTATGACATATAATTATATTTAAAAATCTTAAAAATCATGTGTATATGTAAATTAAAAATGATTTTATATCAAATCCACCAGCATCTGGTATAGCATCTTCAAAATCTCTATAATACCTTCAAATCACTTGCTATTTTTTTTAAGCTTTAAATTTGACTCACCCATTATTAACCCGCTTGCACCAAGATAAATAGACCAAATCACTACATCAAAAGTTTACCTGTAATTTTTTACTGTCTTTTTTTATTTGGGATATATACTAACTGTACACTATTTCCCTATATCAAAACCTATAATACACTAAAATATAACAATATTTCCAAAAATACCACAAATGCATTTAATGCACTTTGACCCACATATTAATCATTGTCTTTTGATTTATACACTCCATTCTTGCTAAATCCAACCACCATTCTTCCATTTTAACTAATGTATTTACACCCCAAATATTGATTAATTTTCATTTTAAATCCGGACCCCAAAATGGTATCAGAGCGTATAAAAAGCCCCGAGCCTCTGCTGCGTGATCTTTCACGAAGCGTAGTTCTCTGTAGGGGATGACTCGCGAGATCAGGTCACATACAATTCTGTGACTTAGTCCCTCGTGAGTTCGCAAACTGATAGGTATCTTTTGTTGTGATACCCCCTTGGGATCAGGTCACGAACAATGACGTGACTTAGTCCCCCATCGGGGCACGTAGACAAAATGGTATCAGAGCCTAGGTTTATTATGAACTTGGATTTTATATTTATTATGTTTAAGTAATTAACAAATTGGTGAGGAGAAATTCTCGAGAAAATATGGATCTGGACAATTGTCCAAGATGTTTACCATACAGGAGATATCGTCAAATTTTGACGATGTATAAACAAGAACACCTACACAAGATGACATATTGGGAAGACCAATATGTTGAAAGAAGGAATGCAGGAGCTTGCCAGGATGCCCTAAGACAATGCAATGTACAAGCAACATATCATTTGGATTACCTCCAGGTTAACCAAATGTTATATGCCAGTCTGATGGAATTACAAGAAGAAGCCCATCAGAATCATGGTTCCTAGAGGCGAACCAGAGTGGAACGAGATTCTTCCGGACACATCTAAGATCTCCATGGATCTTAGAGAAATCCAGAAAACGGTGGAGAATTATGGCAACCGCCATAAACATTTACCAACACAAGTCCATCAGATCCAGAACCAAATGGAGACGATGATAAAATATCAAAAGGAAACCATTGAAATCCTTCATGATATTCAAACACGAGTAAAAGCCCTGGAGGACAGACCAAGTCTTGCCGGAGGAAGGAAACGTATTGATTTCGGAACAGTACCCTATTTACACCAAAAAGGGATACCAACTGAAGTTATACGTCCAATGACTAGAGATGAAAAGATCATCGCTATCATCAAAGGAAAAACCATCATAAACTAATAAGTGATGGATATGGAAAAGATCAATCTGGAAGATCTACACGAACTTGCCGAGTCCTTCGCAGGATTAGGTATAGTGGATCTAAAGATGAATACAGGAGATGGTTCAGCTTTGGTTACACGTGACCAAAGACCACCCCCACTTGTAGATCCCAACGTTGCAGAAAGCTCAGGTTCACATCATGTGGACGAACCAATGCCATACGCTGGAGATTTTACAACAAGAGGAGATCCTATTGTTTCAGGAACTCGACAACATCCCAGAAGGCCAAATATTATGAATACGCCTTATGGAAAGACACAACTTGAACCTATACATCCGTATGGGTTGATGTTAAATCTGGACATTCCAGATTTCAAGAATCGAGAAGTCCTAATCGATGAATGGACATCAGGAATGAGGGTTGCAGCAGGAACCCTTGATCTTACAAAAGAAGGATTCATCTTACTCCTAGAGATGAGTCTTGAAGGATCTGCAAAGATCGCATGGGAAATGACGGCACCAGGAATGAGAAATGATGTTACGGCTGGTGAGTCATTAAAAGGGATTGTCGATAATATGGCGAAATTATTCAAAATCCATTTTATCGGCATAGGCTATTTCGAGGGAATAGAAGAGGAGAAAAGAAAAAGATACAAACAAGCCCTCTACTGCCTCGAGTTACGAGATATTTGTCATATTGATGAATATATCAAGTTATTCACTGAGTATCGATGGAAGTCGAAGGTGGATGATAAAGAAGCTTCGCAACTTTTCTTTGCGAAGATACCAAGCCCCTGAAGAGAAATGCTCATTAGGGAATACAAGAGTGCAGACGATTTGGATACTGTGGCCAGAAGAATGTCTTTCTTAAAGGCCAAGTTAGCTGAATGGTGCCACCAGGCAACACTCTACAAGAACTACAAGAGACTCCAAGGAATCAATAAAATGGTTCCCCCATGTTGCAAAGATAATGACATCCCAACAGTAGTGAGAGGACAACCACGGAGGCATAAAGGGAGAAAGCTGAGAAGCCATCCATACCGCCGTGGAGATAGCAACCAAAGAGGAGGTCGTAGGTCTTTATGGAGACCTAGAAAAGTATGGTCAAAACAAAAGACCCGAAGTTATAAATCAGGGCAAAGACCAGTACGAAGCAGGAGTAGAACCTTTTCATCAGGTTCTAACCAAGGAAGTTCCAGCAGAAATCCAGGAAGGAGAACTTTCAGGCGAGCTCAAACCAGAGCTAATGAAAGTTTCAAAGACTGTAATCGCTGGACTTGTGGAGCAAGAGGGCATATCTCAACAGATTGCCCGGACAACCAGAAGAGAGGTATAAGACAGTTCGAATCAACACCAGAATTCGAAGAAGCTGTCTATTACCAAGATCTTATACAGGTGTATCAATTTGAGGATTTACCCTCAGATGAAAGCATCTATGAAGAAGAGATCTATTCGGATGATGGAAGTGAATCCACATCAGAATCGGAGTGAAGAAGAAATTCTTCAAACAACAAGAGAGGATATGTCAGGTTTCCTCTCTCACACAACAGTCTCTCATAAAACTCTAATGAGGATTATGAAAGAGGATCCAAAGCTTCGGTTGTATGATGGTTTTACTGTCGGAGCAATGGAGAAGGCACTGGATAAGTTTGGGGTTCGTAACAGGAAGCACCAAATTATCCATAGAGTTACTACTGGTGAATTTGCTATTCTAATGGAATTCACAAGTAACTTGATCGAGATGCAGTTGATCCTGTACAAAGAAATTCGGGATATCAAAAGCAAAGTTAAGAGAGAAGTTGCAAATACACTCTCATGGATTCACATCGGAGCCATAAGAGTTATTATTAAGGCAACATTCAAAGAGAGAATTGATTCGCCACTCAATCTTGCAATTTTTGACAAGCGAATCTCCAATCTCAAGGATTCATGCCTTGGAGCGGTTACAGGAAACTTGTGTGCAGGGAAGCTGGCATTCAATGTCTATCCAAGAATTGCATACAATTTGGGAGATCGAGACTTCAACAGAGTTTTAACCCTTCATTAAGATTTCAAAAGAGAAGATTTGATGAAAGAATGGAACCGACCTTACTCGATCACATACAAGATTTCCTATGCTCTTTTGAATACTCATCATTCAGAGGTATTCTTGAGAAAGGAATTCATCGAAGTCCCAAAAATATTTGAGGATTTCGCTTCGGTGGTTCTTCCAGAAATGATAGAGTCTCCAACTATAAAGGAGATTGATATGAAGATCCAAGATCAACCCGTCTTCAACAAGAGTCAAAGCCTCAGAATGGAGACCAGAAGGATTTCTTTCCAACAAGATAGACTGATGAGTAGCAGTCGTTGGGAAGAAAAAAGGCCTAGTACAGTTCAGCGAATCCCAGGTGTATTCAAAACACAAGGAGAGCTTAAATGTCCAGAAGGCTGGAGAGAAGTTGAAGTAATATTCGACATCACTCAAAAGGATAATATCTTTCCTTGTGATGTTCTATATTATCTCCAACAACCGATAGTCGGAAGATTTCAAGGAAGCCTAAAAATGGGTGAAATTGAACTGATTATCACAGGTGTTGCAGGGAGAATTCCAGAACAATTAGTGCTGGGTATCGACTTTCTTGAGGATCATAAGCCTTGGGAAAGATTACAAGATGGAATAGAGTTCACAGTGGCTGATAAAAGATACAGAATCAGATGACCACTAGTCCATTCTCCATATACATTTCTATCGGAATGATATATGGTGAGTACAAGGCTGAGTATTTCACAGCCTATGTTGACTCAGGAGCAGGAATTTGCACTGCAAAACAAGGAGTCTTTCCTAAAGATTTTGGAGAAGATCTACCAGCTATTGCAGGAAGAGATTTCTCAAAAAGGATTCTTATCCTTAATAGAGGAATCAAACAAGCAGAAATCATGATCGGAGGCGCTGGCGGTACCCCATGGTACAAAGTAAAGACGCCACCAATCTATTTCCATGATACTGGAGCAGATGTTTTGCTAGGAAACAACTTCCTACAAACATTCAAGCGTTTTACACGAGAAAATGAGACAAGAAGGCTTATTTTCACAACATTATGTGATCATAAGATTATTGTCCAGAGACTGCGAGAGACATTCTACAGAAAAATGCCTATTAATTTTCGCAGCAAGCGTGGTGATGAAGCTAAACTTCGACTTCCAAAGATGGCGGATAAAAGAAGATTTGGCGATGCCCTATTATCCTTTCGACAATTTGGTTCGAAACAAAAAGATACCAAGAGATGGGATAATACTTTGTATTCATTCAGGATACAAGGAGAAGAAAGAGTTCTACCAGAGGCTATTGCAGAATTGTGAAAAGCCATATTGGAGAATCCAACAAGTGATATTACCATTGAAGAACAAATATCACTCGAGGATTTCAAGAAAAGGATCCAAAGAAATTACAACGAAGATCCTTTAGCATGGTGGGATAGGAACGAGCTCAAAGCATCCTTAAAGGTTAAACCTGGAAAGGAACATGAGTTCGTAAGACTCAAACCAATCCTTATGAATCAGACTGATCGTGAGGATATGCAAAAGATACTTAAGGAACATCTGGACCTTAAGTTGATTTCACCAGGAGTTTCTCCATACAACAGCCCTGGATTTCTAGTAAGGAATCATGGAGAAATCAAAAAAGGTAAACCTAGACTTGTTATTAATTATAAAGGGATTAATGACATTCTAGAGTTTGATGGGTACTACATCTCGAGTAGAGAACACTTGGTTAACTGCATTAAAGGTGCTAAGATATTCTCAAAGTTCGATTGCAAGTCTGGATTCTACCAGATTAAGATGGAGGAAGAAAGTAAGAAGTTCACAGCTTTCTCCACACCGCAAGGACACTATGTCTGGAATGTGATGCCTATGGGATTGACAAACGCACCCTAGATATATCAGAGGAAGATGGATAATCTATTCAAAGATTATTTCAACTTTATGTTCGTTTACATCGATGATATCCTCATCGCATCGAAGGACATGAAGGAGCATCTTAAACATTTGGAAATATTTTCAGATGTTTGTCACAAAGAAGGATTAGTGCTTTCTGAGAAGAAGACAGTAATTGCTACGAGACAGATTGAATTCCTCGGAATTGAAATCGATGAATCTGGGATCATCCTACAAAAACACATTGTAGAAAAGATACATGGATTTCCAGATGATCTCAAGGACAAGAAACAACTTCAAAGTTTTCTTGGGGTTGTCAATTTTGCTGGAATGTTCATCAACAATCTGGCACATCACAGGAAGGTGTTCAGCCCATTACTCAAGAAAGATGTTATATTCAAATGGGAAGATAAACATCGAGAAGGGATTAAGCGACTCAAGGAAGTCTGTAGCAAACTTCCGAAACTTGCTATTCCTCAGGACGAGGATGAACTGGTTCTGTATACAGATGCTAGCGATTTTTGGTGGGCAGCAGTCCTTATGAAAGCCGCACCAAACGGAGAAATGCCATGTAGATATTGCAGCGGTCTATTTTTAGAGGCAGAAGCAATTCGATGGCATATCAACGAGAAAGAATTCTTCGCAGTCAGAAAGGCTTTCAAGAAATGACCTTTATTTCTTCTGGCTAAGAAGTTTATTCTGAAAATTGATAATTCAAGTGTCAAAGCCTTTCTAAAAAATAAAATAGAATCTAAACCAGAAAAGGCTAGAATACTTAGATGACAAGCTGAATGCCAATATTATGATTATGATATTGTCATTGTGAAATCTCATGAGAATGTTCTTGCAGATTTCCTAACACGAGATGGAAGGACGCGTCACTGACGAGGTCCTCAAACGAGTGAGACATGTCCGGGAAAATATGGAAAGTCTCGAACGAGCTTTTGGGACATTATGTCTCAATGCAGAAGTCGCTGGACGACTTCAACGAGTTGATCAGGAATCCGTTTCTGATCTAATACGAGCATGCTTTTGTGCACAGGGACAACTGTTCTCTGTGTTGCATGAGCCTATCCTCCAAGCTGCATCTTCTACGGTGCAAAATGAAGGACTTCGAGATCGGGACTCTAACCCGAAGGCTATGGATTCAAATACCATGCCTACGAGTGTTACAGGGGATCCATTCCTTGAGAATGAACAACCTGTAACGAATGTTGAAGCTCCGGTGTCAAAACCTGAGCCTTCAAGTCAATCCAGTACCTCTGGGGTTAAAGAGGTCGAGTTGAACCTGAGGCTGCAGACAGGCAAAACAAAGGTTCAAGCTCACACTAACGAGATTTCTCCTATGCAGGTTTACCAAAGGCAATGGGAGAAACTGGCAACAAGGCGAGGGATAAACCCGGAAAAATCAATCGTTGATGTATCCGGAAAATACCCAAGAGTTTGGATGAAACCAGGAAGTCATCCAAACGAGGTACAAGAATGGTATAACTTTGGAGCCTTGGCTTCAGTATATACCATTTCACATGGTTTCCCAGAAATCTCAAAACTACCGAGATGGATTGGGGAAGCAGTCCACGAGACCTGGGCAAACAATCAACATTTGTCCAGAGGAGACATCTTGGAGCTCTACTTCATTAGTGCCGCTCCAGAACCAGCTAAGAAAGGCTTCCATGAAGTCTTTCACTTTATCAAGCTTCGGAGACCAGACGGGAACGCCTTAAAATACATAAAGGCAACCTCCCCGGAAGATGTCCCGATACTGGTAGGAGCCTTCAATGAAGACGACGCTTCTACAAGACGAGCTTGGGGGCTTTGGACTTGTCTGACAGAAATGGACAAGGTCAAATACCCATTTAAAGTCTTCCAGAATTCAGCCAATGGATCTTTCATGCTGAATACCATGACTGGATCGACGACAGGATTTGCAAAGGAAAATTTTGAAACTAAAAGAAAAATCCTCTGGGAAAACAAGATTCCGGCAAGTAAAGAAACTTATCGGAAATTCTGTAACATGGCACACATTGGACGATGGATCGATCAGATCTGTCAAGCGTGCTCGGAACAGAAAGAACCCGAGTTTGGGAAAGGATTCCGACCCAAACCCGATCGACAGGGAGCTGGAACCACTAAAGACAAGGACCCAACACAGAAGAAACGCTATCCCCGGGGACCACAACGAAATTATTAAAGGATTCCCGACAAAGGTAAATGGGATAGGACACAAGAAAATGACTCCCCAACTACTTCCACAGGATGGGCTGAGTCAAAAGCAAGAGATTCCTCGACAAAACCTCACATGGGCTGAGTCACGGGGCATCAAACGAAAGAAGCACCAACTAGCTGAAAACAACTCCTCAACAACCGCACTAATGGAGTAAGCCAGCTGGTGGTAAATGAAGTTTGAAGTCCGTCTTTCAAATCCAGATTTCAATCTATAAATAAGAGTTCAGAAGGAAGCTGAAGATATCGACCATTCCCCTCAGTTTTCTTCAAAACATCTATCTATAGTTTGTAATATTGATCTTTCAATTCTTAGAATAGTTTCGAGTTTATGTATGTACGAGTGTTAGCCTCCTATATGAGAGGCTAAACAGGTTTTCTCCTCCCAAAAGGAGATTACTTATGTAATAAATATATTCCAAGTTCTTAATAAAAATAAGGCTTTTGTTCAACATGTGTTCTTGGTACATTGATTGATTCATCCTTGAGAGAGAGTATCTTGTATACCTTAGTGTAGGAAACGAACTAAGGTTGTGCTGGACAGTAGCTGAAGGAGCTGGATAACTTGCAGACTATCTTCCCTGAGGGTTGAAGTTGAATAGTGAGGAGCTATTCGTAAAAAGGTCTGGGGGCAGTGATTTTCCAGCTGGTGGCTTTGCGAACCATCTCACCCGATGCTGCTCTGGTCAAAGAAAAGTATAATTAGGGGTGATCATACAAACCGATAAACCGCACCAACCGGCCGCACCACACCACACCAAACCGTTTTAGCTAAAAATTTTAAAAACCCGCAATTTAAAAAATTATTTAAAATTGCACCGCATATATGGTTTGGTTATAGTTTTTGATTGATATCAGACCGCACCAAACCGCCTTTAATTATGTATATAAATATACATATATATATATATGTATATTATAGACTTGCAATAATAAATTTTATATTTTAATTATTTTGTTATTGTATAGTATATTTAATTTGTTTTTTAAGCTTATATTAATTTGTTTGTGTCTATATTTTAATATCTGCAATGGTCATCAACTATTTCACAATTTTTTTTTTGTCTTTTATTAATATTAAACTAAAAAATATATATTCTTACTTTTAGGTTATATCATTTTAATACATATGATTTAGAAGTGTTTGATTCTAATTATTAAAAACCAAACAATCAATTCATAATTAAATAGCCTCATATGAGCATTTGAAATCATATTTTATGAAGTTAACAATTATTATTCAATTAGTAGTTTACTTCTAAATTTTTTAATTAATTAATTTATCATATAATATAATTTTGAAGGTATCTATTTTAAATTTTGATAAAACTATATATATATATAATAATAATATAATTTTAAAACATTTAAACTATCATAGGACATTAAAGTTATTTTTGATATGAAACAAATTAAGTTAAAAACCGCAAAAACCACACCAAACCGAACCAAACCGCATAAAACCGCATATTCAATTTTTGTATGAAAACTGCAGTTTTAAATTTACTTATAAATCAAACCGCACATAACAATGTGGTTTGAAATAAAGGAAAAAACCGCTAAAACCGCACCATGATCACCCCTAGGTATAATCTCTCTCGAATTTATTAATTGTGTACGTTTTTATGATAAACATATCTTAATGGTTTGATTAATAAACAGAATAAGTATATCGGCTGGAAACTTTCCTCGTGTCAATACTGTCTAAAAAGATTATTTGACGGAAGCATGTTGGGCCTGGTATTTGATCAAAATTTTATTTGCGGATATAATCAAAGGTTTGGAGTGGAAATATACAAGTTAAGATGGAAGAATCTTATGCTTTAAAATAATATTTGTTTATCTTTGGATTCGAGTGAGTAATAAATGTTGATAATGATTGATTTGTGGTAGTTGGAGATATATATAAAGAAATGTGGTATTTTGGGCGTATTGTTATATTGTGGTGTATTTTGGGTTTTGAAATTTGAAAATGGTGTACAGTGTGTAGGTAACCCTTTTTTATTTTGTATCTGTGGCAAGTAAATAATTCCCAATTATTTTTCTCTAACATTTGGCATGTTTCAACTAGTTGGCTTAATAAATGTGAAAAGGGTCAATCATCTCACGAAAACTTTGAATGTAATTTTAAAATAGCATCTGAAACCTTGCTTTATTTTTAATTCAACAAGTGTGAACATATAGTTATTTCGGTTAAAAAATCGTTTGACTTTCTCCATCATTAACAATCTATTTTTGAAAAATCCTACTTTCATACATATGTAAGCATTCTCAAATACATCCAATTTCAACAAAATACAAATGTGTCTGTATTTATTTATGTATATATTGCTATCTGTATTATTGTTATTGTGATTGTGTTTTAATAATATATTGCTTCATTCTTTCAACTTAAAACTTTCCAAAGACTAAAATATAACATCAATTGACATCGAGAGTTGGTCCCTAAATACATTCTACATATTTTTATATTATGGAGGTAGTGTTGATCATTTAATTTGTACATATCCTTATGAACATGTATGATTGTACGTATATAAATAAATTATGAATAATACACTCAAATTCCAACAAAAATACAATAGGTTTAAAGTTTACAATACCAATATAAGAGACATCAAATCACAACCCCCATCTTGCTAGAATAAATTTTATAAATCATTTTAGGTTTATTTATAATCCATAATTAATTTCCTTTCGTAGTGCCCTACTCGCAAGGGAATTCAGATCACCACCACCTCATATTGAAAGACAAGTCTTAAACCATTAGATGCTAGGGGCTAACTTGACAAATCGTTCTCGTATCATAATTATAGTATGATCAGTTTTTTGAATTGTCAATATGATGATGATAAAAAGATCAAATTCGAGAAATCTTTTTGTTGCAATGTCTACATTCACATAACAGACATAAATACAGAATACTACATTTAATATATTTTAGTATTGAATTGCAAAAAAAACTTAAGGATAATTGCGTGAAATCCCCTTATGGTTTGGAAAATGGGCGTGAAACCCTCTTGTGTTTTAAAAATTGTGCGAAACCATCTTATGGTTTTCTAAATATAGCGTGGAATCCCCAATTCCGTTAATGTTAACGGAAGTGCTATGCACGCACTCTTCATGAGTTTTTTTGTGTTTTCACTTAAAAAAAGAAGAAGACATATTTATCCTTTTTTACTATATTAAAAAACTAAATTTCTTGTGGGCATTCAAACATATTTTCTACACAAACACATATTTATTTATTTGTTTTTCTTTATTTATTTTCAATTAAATTTTCTTACAATGTTAATTTTTTATTTAGTTATTGAAGATAACTTCCTGAAACGGAATTGGTCATTATCTAAAATCGAATCTTATTTTTACAAATCAATTTTTGATTAGTAGATAATAATGATTGTGAATTGACTTATTCCATTTAATTAGATTTATATAGCGATGTTACAAACATCCTCCTTGTTAGCTCCAGCATAACAAGTTTTTGTTAGGACAGCTTTTTTTTTTTTGAAATAAAAGTGAAGTCGATTTTAAAATTATTAGTCATCAAGAAGTTGATTATATCGAGCGCGTGGAATCGTTCCATAAAAGAAATTAAATTATTAATTATCATACATGTTTGAAAACAACAGTATAAAGAAAAATAAATTTCCATTCTTGTTTTCTTCCTTCTAAAAATGTTCGCTGAATCACGTGTGAACTATTAAATTAATTATTTTATTTTTATATATTTTGGTCAACCAATCAAAAACCTCAGTCAATTACACAAAACAAAAATCATTGAAATGTATTTATTTAACATAAATAAGTAAAAATATACCGATATTTACAACATACAAAATAATTAAATATTATCACGACAATATCACATTTCAATAGTAAATTAGTAATATATGCTATTCAAATAAAGCTCATTCAGAAAAAGAAAAAAAGAAAAAGGAATTGCTAAATAAAGATACCCATATACCCATCTATATTGTTTTTCTTTTTTCAAAAGAAAAGAAAAATAAAGAAAAGGATATTGATGATTTGATTGGAGACTACATTCATTGAATTAAATATATAATAGTATATAATATAAATAATTAATGAGTCCATGGTTTTCTTTAGCGGTTTTGAACGTAATAGAAACCTTTGAAGCATATACATACAAAAATTGGCTTTTTCGACAAAGTCAAATTTAATTGCTTGTTCTTTCCAACTGGGTGGGGTGGGGGTGGGGGTGGGGGTGGGGGTGGGGGTGCTTTGATCTTTGACTAATGAGAAGTGAGAAGGGGCAAATTGCAAGGTTTAGTGAGTTGTAACTAATCACTAATTAATCTTGATTAATATTAATTGCGTATATAGACAGCATAAACTTTGTTTATTACATTAATTAATGAATTAATCTTTTGTTTTATTGAGGTGGGTGGGCTATATAGTATTGTACCTTTGGAGCTATCAAAAGTAGTATGCACTATGCAGACACTCTTAACAAGGTTACTCATTTTCTTACAAGAACAAGATGCATGCATGGAACTTGAGATTGGAGATTTTTTTTTCTTCTTTTCATAATCATGTTCAACAATTAAATTTTTGTCTTTAATATACATAATAAAATTTATTCTCATAACTCAATCTTTAATTAACTAATCTTATAAAACTCGATTTGTGAGATCGATGGCTATGCAAGAGTCATTCTCTTTTATTATTTGTGTTTCTATTATTCAAAGAAACACATTCCATATTTTAAGTTTTATTTTACAAAACCATTCTATATTTATTTTAGTTTACATTAGTTTTTTTTTGTTTTTTTGGGTACACTTATAAGTAAAAGTGTAAATATCAAAAAAGAAAAAAAAACTTATTTTTCAATCTTTAAGACCATCTCCAACCTGTTCCAAACTCAAATTTGTTTTTATTTTTTCCTTTTTCCTTTTTGATTTAATATTCAGTTGGTTCTCTCTCTCTCTCTCTCTCTCTCTCTCTCTCTCTCTCTCTCTCTCTTTTTTTGATTTATTTTCCTTTTTTTTTGATACCGCCTATAATTTTTATTTTACTCAATGCATCTGTGTGTGTATTTACTTATTTTTCACTTGTTTTATTTATTGTTTATTATATAATACACTTTCATTTTTAATATTAAGTTGAAAATAATTGAAGAAGTTGGAATTTCTTTTTGAAAGTATACAGACGAAAAGGGACTGTTCCCATAATAATTAATAAAGAGGTCATTTTTAAATTGAAGTAATCTGTCTAATACATATGCACATATTAAACACACTTATTTGTCACGACCCAATAACTAAATACACACACTATTTAACTAATGTAAGAGCCACGTAATATAAGGGTTAGCTTTTCTTTATATATATGAAAATTATGATATTTATCTAATTTTTAAAATTTTATTTTATATAATTTCAATTTTAAAATGTGTGATATTTCATCACATATAATTTGAAGGGTTAATTGCCAAAAAAATCACAACCTTTACTCAAATTGTCATTTTAACCAAACTTTTCAATATTGATCAAAATAACATAACTTTATATATTTAGTAAGTTTTCCGACTAAAATCAGTTTTCGAAAAGTTGTATTTTTTTAAAAATAAGCTTGAGAGGAGTGGAGTGGAAGGGAGAGAGACAAAAAAGACTAAAAAATTTGGGTGAAAAGTTGTATATTTAAAAAACATACTACATATATAAGGTTGTGTTATTTTGACCAATATTGAAAAGTTTGGTTAAAATGACAATTTGAGCAAATGTTGTGAGTTTTTTGACAATTAACCCTAATTTGAATCACCAATGAACTGTTCATCAAAATGAAGATCCGTGAATAATGGTACGGACATTAATATTATAATTAAGAGATTAATTTTGTATAATATAAACTTAAGTAATGGCTAAGTCAAATATCCCCAAAAGTTGGGGCATTTTTATTTTTTTTAATTGAATAACATAGTCAACCTCAATTAACATTATCCTGACGATTTGTTTAGTCATTTTAATTTTCTTCCCACTTGTGCATTATCTAAATATGGTACATATATACTTCCAACATATAAGTTAATTAACTTATACGAAAAGTTATATAAGATTGCTTTTATAGATATAATTTCGTTGAATGGAACCAAAAACGTACTCATTAACTTATTGTGAAAATATGGTCTAATTTTCATTTTTTGTTAAACAAAGTATTTTTATACCACTTCTCTAATGATGAGGTTTAAAAAAAAAAACTAAAATACCCTTAAATAGTAAACAATGTATTTTTATACCACTTCTCTAATCATTATGCTTTTTTTTTTTCTTAAAAACCTAAAATACCATTTAATAGTAAACAATGTAATTTTATACCACTTCTCTAATCATTATGCTTTTTTTTTTCTTAAAAACCTAAAATACCATTTAATAGTAAACAATGTATTTTTATACCACTTCTCTAATCATTATGCTTTTTTTTTTTTTCTTAAAAACCTAAAATACCATTTAATAGTAAACAATGTATTTTTATACCACTTCTCTAATCATTATGCTTTTTTTTTTTTTCTTAAAAACCTAAAATACCATTTAATAGTAAACAAAGTATTTTTATACCACTTCTCTAATCATTATGCTTTTTTTTTTTTTTCTTAAAAACCTAAAATACCATTTAATAGTAAACAATGTATTTTTATACCACTTCTCTAATCATTATGCCTTTTTTTTTTTTTTTTTCTTAAAAACCTAAAATACCATTTAATAGTAAACAATGTATTTTTGTACCACTTCTCTCATCATTATGCTTTTTTTTTCCCTCTTAAGAACATAAAATACTCTTTAATAGTAAACAATGTATTTTTATACCACTTCTCTCATCATTAACGCTTTTTCTTTTTTTTTTTTCCTTAAAAACCTAAAATAAAGATCCCATTAGATCAATATGTAACTTTGACAATTTTCATCCTTATTTTCAAGTTATTTCCATTTGTGTCGTATCATCTTCATCTACACGAGACAATCATTATACATAGAAATATGAAATTGAAATGAGAGTAGTTATTTAGGATAAACTATAAGAATAAGATAAAAATGATGTGAAAAGAAAATGGATAGAAAAAATATACGATTTGACAGTGACAACGGATATAAATTTATCTGCATTCAAAGATTGAATTTAATGGTAGAGCATATCTTAACTCGATGAACAGGTCAAGAGTCATCCGATCCTCCCCATTTTGTAACATAAAAAAAATAAAATTGTTGAAGTCTACTATAATTATTTTTATAGTTATGATAATCAAAACCCATAAATTGATGCTTTCGTAATTAATACTTGTATTAATTAGCCTTAATAAAGTTTTATTATTGATAATTAAGTAGATGCTCTGAATGTGTGCCTGGCAACTAACTAAATCAAGAGATGGGGTTATATCTCACTTTGAATTATATGTCAACGCTTTCATTATTAAATTATTATGGGAAAATTTTAAGTCCTAAAAACAAAAACGAAATTAAGGGAAATTTTGGGATCAAAAATAAAATTAGGAATTTCCAACATACAATCTGGCTAAATTGCATTTATGTATATACACATGAAAAGGAATTTTTAATAGTAGTTATTCACACTATAAGTTAATTTAAACGGGTATATTATGGTTTGTTTTAATTATTGGATTAACAAATATTATATTTATAAGTAACCAAGTTTGATTCCTTTTTTTATGGCGCAAAAATATTATATAAGATAGTTTCAAGAAAATAAATCTGTGAGACAAAAGTCCACCACCCACAAATCAAATTCATATGTCAGATTTTAAATTATGGTTTTACTCATCTATACCAGTGAGCCAATATCACAAGAGTTATACTCTATTTTACAAAAGACTTATATGAGATCGTTTTGGCAAATATAACTCTAGATGGAACCTCATTACCCATGAAAACAAACTAATTTTCACAATTTAATCTTTGTTTTGTGGTTTCAACTCATTTTACAAAATTAAATTTGTGAAACAATGTAAAAATTCTACTCTTCACATTGTAAAGGGGAAAAGACACATAAAAAGAGGATAATTATAGAAGAGAATTGTTGATAAAGAACCTTAGACTAAATTGAAAACGAAAGATGATGGATGATTGGTAGGAAAACTATGTACAATTGTTCTTCTTTTATGGAATTGCCAAACTGCCAATATTATATAACAGCATTGGACTTTTTTAATTTAAAAAAGGAAAAAAAAGATGGAATGGATTCAAGGTCTTAATACAGTATTTTTGCACCATATTTAAACCTCACATATGTTTTATCAATACATGTCTCGTCTATAATGATTCTATTGTACCGTAAGCACTGTATGCATTAGTAGATTAAAAAAATTACAAGAATAAAATAAAACACAAAATGTATGGCCTAATTAGAGATCCATTTAAAATAGTCGATTATTTTGACTTAATAACAAGATGAAATAAATTAGATGAGACTCTATCTCATCCAATGAGAATAGTAAGTCAGTCTCACCCAAAATTTGAAAAAAAAAAAAACACACACACACACACAAGAAAGAGACCAAACGTGTCCTAATTGACATGGAATTGATCAAGGCATCCAGTACTAAGATTCTTTTAGGAGGGTTTGATTTGGTTCGAATCATGTACGCTTTCATTTCCAAAAATGGGATATAACATTACACAAAAATGTACAAGACTCACAATCCAAACCAATTTTCATAAATCACTGTATATTTCATGACAACAGTCTCACAAGAGTTCTACTCATAAAATTAATATCCACGAGATCTCAAGTAACATAACTAAATTGGTTTTGCACAGTTTAACAACAATAATACCAACAAGGGTAGGATAATTTCCATACTATTTTTCACTTGGAGAGCTATTTTTCGGGTTTCCAAAACCAGCAAGATAAGTGAAGGATTCGAATCCCAAATGTCGTATCTTACATAAGTAGCATTCATCGTGGGGCAAAGCGAGAGAAAAATACACCCATAGTCTTAACGGAAAACAAATTAAAAGTAATATCATGTTGACACTGATAGTAGTTCAAGAAGATACCAAGAAAACACAAAAGGCCGAGATCTCTGGTTATTCTGAATGGGGATCGATCCTTCTCAGTAATATGCTTTCCGTGGATTGTTCTGTGAGGGTTTCAGAAAAAAATGGCAGATTTAGATAAGTCTCGAGAATATTCATTGCTTCTTAAGAATGCAAATGTTGATAATAAAAACAAGCATGAAAGGTGTACATACCAAAGGATTTGGTCTGTGACGATACCCAAGCATCATCCGCTTCTTATACTGCTCGTAAATGTCATCTTCAGGCGTAACCTCCCCTGGAGCGTGTGCACCAACACCCAAGTTATCTTTTTTAATATCTCCTGCCATAATCGGAGCTGCAATTCCACTTCTTGAGCTCCCTAGGCCCTCACCTGCAATTTTCATGACATAAAACAAGTACAGTTTTCACTAAATTTGAAATTTCGTGGTCATAAATTATAATTTTCACCTCTGATAATCAAGGAAGACATTTTTTGTACATAATGTATTGTAATTCTGTATGCTAGATAAAGCCTAATCAATAAAGCACTAACTATCCGTTTCCACATAGGACACCTTAAAAGTATTACACAAAAAAAGAACAAAAGGTCCCACGAAAAATACTAAAACTGAAAAAGGAAAACTGTATTTATATGTTGCTTTGTGTAATCAATTCTCTTTACCTTCCTTCCAACCCATTTTGGATAGAAGCCTGTGACCAACATTATCAGCCTGAATTTTTGCCCTATCAACAGCCTCCTGTGCAACTTTCTGAGCAGATACATCATTACAAGTAGCCATGAATTTCTCAAGCTCTTCAAGAGGAATATAGTCGCCCATATGATGCCCTTTTTTACTAGGACCTGTGAATAGCATTATGTGGCAAGGTCATTCACATATATGTGAACATGCGATTTTCTCAATAGCGCCAAACACAGGCGTAAGAGCTACAAAAGAAAAATACGAACAGAAATTTAACCTTGGAGGGAAGCAGGAGGAGGCATCTCATCTTTTGAAGTTTTAGGAGGCCTCAGCTTCTCTTCTTGTGCAGCCTTCTTCATGTAGTATTCCATCATAGCTATAGGATCTGAACCAGGTGGGTTGCATGATTCTCCTATCAGTATTTGGCACAAGTAGATCCCAGATATTAATTGGAAGAGGCTAATGCAAGCCAGTAGACTATGAAATGCAAAACATCAAAGTTGCAGATTTTGGAAAACAAGAAAAGTTGCCACATCATAACACGTGCTTGTGCAAACAAAGCAATACTACATCATGGGACCTCAATAAACATGTTATTTGAAGATTGAGAAATATTATAAACCAGTCACATTACTCATTCTTATCCTAAAGATACAAGAACAGTTCGTGAGCCTAGAGAATTTCTCCTTAAGAGTTGCACATAAAACAACATTAGAGCCATGGTTGTCAAAGTCATTAGGCACAACCTAAGGTGCAATTGCTTCCTTTCGTCTGAGGCACTAGGCGCATTAAAGAGCACACACACACACCCAAGAAAAGTTGTGGGCATAGATGTAAAGAACATTCAATACACCTATAATTAGACAAAAAAATAATTATGCATTCCTACTCTTCCCTCAAGAGATAATAAAAGAAATTATCCAACAAGAAACAATACTTCCAACATGGATCACTCTTTTATGAGGCAAGTTCTGGTTGTGTTGCTTCACCATTATTTCCATCTCCAGCCATTAGAATGTGATCATAATTAACTCAACTACACAAGAGATGGAGAAGAAAATAGTTGGAGAATTGTATTTTATGCAGTAAAAGGATGGAGAAGACAAAAAAGCAAGATCGGCTTCTGCCTACACTGTACGGGATCTGGTGTGATGTTCCACCCATTTACATGGAGATATTATTTTATTAAGTGAAAGAGGCTTTTTCCTATTGGGGTTTTTATTATTTTATAACCCATTAACTGGTCAAATGATAAAAGGCCAATTAGAGTTATAAATATATTTGAGATTCTAAGGAATCACAGTATCAGCGCTGCTGCGGCGCCTTTCTAGCCTAGGCCTTGCATCCATCCCCACCTAAGCGCGCCTGAAGAAAGATGAGTGCCCTAGGTAAACCTTAGGTGCTCCTGCATCGCCTAGTGCCCAACTCTCGCCTAGGCACACCTTGGGCGTGCCTTTGACAACTAAGATTAGCACCTGGATGAGACAACTACAAACCTTGAAGGCCACCCAAAACTTAAGATCTTATAAAAAACATGTTTGTTTCCAATAATTTGTTCAAAGTTGGGGAGTTATCTAAAAATTTCCTATGCAGGTCAAATCAATAAATATTCTACAATCCTATTTTCAGTTAGTCTCTATACCAAAGGAGGATTTGTTACCATCAACCTTCCTTCCTGATGCAAAGGTGTGAGTAAATATTGAATTCCATAACCTGATCATAGAAAATGTGAGCTCAGGGGAATGGAGACAAAAGTACCATTTCTTCTGCTTGTTTGTGGTGCATGGGAAGATCCTGAATCCTCAGAGGCTTCATATAAAGCTGAGGCGGGAGCCTGATACTTGACATTCTGATGCTGTGATCTCTGAGAAACGGCAACTGAATTTGGAATTGTATTACCTAAACCCCCAATTGATCCAACAGGTCCATGTTAAAAAGTTAGCCGATCAGAAAACAGTAGTTATACGTGCAAAAATACATTTCATGGAAACATTTGTGTGGCAGATAACAAAACTGTGCTTTTGGGAACATGAAAAACAATCATATAGGATAAAGGTGATGAGAGAACAGAAACAATTCTGCTAGTCACTACTACAACCGAGAAAAATAAATTCTGATTATAAAATAAAGTCTATTAACATGAGTTGGTAAGTGCACATAACAAAATGTATAACAATGCAATCGAACATGCAGCTTTAGGAAGAGTGTCACAAGAGAAGAATAAGAGCAAGATTCTTAACCAATAATGCAATTCATTTCAATTTTTTCATGTTAGTGATTCTACCAAATCACATTTTTAAGGGATCCTGGACAAGGTCCTTGGTAGAACAGATTGTGATTTTTGCTTCTTTCACATAACTGATAGTCTAATACCAGAGTATAAGATAAGGCTGTAATCAAGTTGAGTTGCACCACCTAATTTGATATAGCATTCAACTCGAAGGGCATAGTAGTGGATGACCGACTATGAATTTCGTTGAATGGTTAAAATAAAGAGATATACTGTGCAAATGACTTTCCAGAAACCATGCATCAGAAATCCATTATCATATGCACTATATAGCAGTTACAATACTAGGTGAATACATCTCAGCATAAAGGAACTTCAATGTATAATTTAAAGCAGAATAGCTGGAATTAAAGCACAAACCACTTTGTGATGGCTGGGAATCTCTGGTTTGGAGCAAAAACTTCTGCTCTTCACTAAGTCGATATTCATAATACTTGTAATCTGAACAACTTTCATCAAATAAAAACCTGGAAATGAAATTGATGATATTCTTAGGAAATAAAATCCAGCAAAATTACAAACAATTCATAAGAAGTTTAAGCACACACAGCAAGTAGTTCTTTCTCATACATAGAGTGGCAAACAGAAATAACATAATAAGCAATATAACCACAAAAGAATGTCGTGCCATGGTCAATTGCAACTTCTTGTGTAATCCAGAGGTAGTATAAAATGCTTATTATTTTAGATGTACTACATACTTGAATGGAGTATCTCCAGGGTTCTTTTGTCTTGTAACATTCTCAAATTGTCTCCCATTCTTAGCCACAAAACTTGCTAACTTATCCGCAACCTTCTTCACTGTAGGATCACTTGGGGAAGGAGGTGCTGCATGTCACTTAAAGAACTCATTAATACCAACACCATGAAGAAGTGAATTTAAAATACTCTTCTAGCAGGCGTGCCATATATTCTGAATCATTCACTGAACGTCTCTTTCCACCAATGTCGATATGGACATAAATATAAGCTGCATTCACCAGATAAAAGTAATTCAAGAATATTTTGCTCTACTTAGTTTCCATTCAGGTAAGAAAACCCCAAGACAGCGCCTAAACTAAAATGGGCAATATATAGTCCATGTGGATTTTTAAGAGAGGTTTAAGAAAACTAAGTGGCAAATAACTGTTTAACTAGGTACTACAGGGAAGAAAGAGACAGAAAGAAAAAGTGAAGTGAGCAAACAAAAAAAAAAGACATAACTAAAAGAAGTAAATCCAGGGAGGACACACATAATTACGGTGCAAGATGAATGTACCATGATCCTCACATGACAAACTGGTATATTAGACAAAAGGGCTAAGAAATAAAACTTGCATCAAAAGGTTTTGAACGGTTTGTCAATCTAAAAAAGTTAGTAGACCACTCCAAGCCAGTAAGAAGGTTATGACAGAGACAGAACTCAGATTATTACAAATAGAAAATGACAAATTTGATGCTTATCAACAGGTTTTCAATGGTTTGTCAATCTACAAACAGTTAGTAGACCACTCCAAGCCAGAAAGAGGGTTATGGCAGAGGCAGAACACCTTCACTTCTTGTAAATAAGGAATAGGCAAACTCGAAACTGTGTGTTACCATCACATAACTTTAACAGGGGAAAGACATTATGATTGAGGCCACAGACCTCAGGTCTCCTCAAAGCCAAGTAGCACAACCATATTCTAGGCATAGCCATTTAAACTCCTCCAGTCATACAACCATTAGATATATGCATTGCTGCTTAACTTCACTTGTAATGGACGCATAATAAATTAGAAAAAGAATTAGTTACCAATATTCATTTGTTTCGATGACTGATCAGAGGAATCAAGTGGGCCCAACTTTGGCCGCTTCACTGACCCACCATCTGAGGAATTCCCAGCATCCACTTTGTCTTCATCATCATCTTCACCAAAATTAACAGGGGGGGCAACAAGTTTTGACTTTTGTTTCAAGCTGAATGCAAGTTTTCCATTTGAAGGGGCTTGAATTGTTTTGCGAGATCCATTAGACTTAAAATCGATGGTGGTTTTACTAATGACGGTCTTTGGAGTCGAAGTCACAGATATACTTGAGCCTGGTCTAGATATCCCTGTTATTTCTCCTTTCTTCTCCTTTTCCTGTTGAAGTTGTTTGAACCTCTCCATGAAAGATCCATCATTAACAAATAACCCTGGATCTGTTGATTTATCCATAGCCCTTGATATACACCGATTATGATCACTGCTTACTTCTCCACTGCTTTTCATGCAAGCACACAATATAAATAATCGTAGAACTGGCTCTAAATAAGCATCATGCTCTTAAACTAAGAGAACAGATAGTTACATTCTAAAGTTTATCGTAATTGAAGTTAGATTTCAAAAAATCAATACAACTTTGTGCAGTAGCAGCAATAAATTCAAGAAACATAAAAAACTGCATCAACAAAATTATTTAAATAAAATTTGAAAAAAAAAAAAAATCTAAGCATTGTACATCCATCTTGAAAAAATTGACATCAATTGTATTGTGGATTAAGGAGCAGGTCCCCCATTCTATGGTTGTGGTCAGACTAATAATACATATCCAACAACCCCATATGACCTCCTTTTAAGAAAAACAAAAATAAAAATAAAAATCCTTATGACCAGTAACTCCAGATGTTAACTATGCATACATGTATCTTTATATTAAGTAGAGCATGATCCTTCTAACTATCACAAAACCTTATAACCATCCAAGAAAGCAAATGTTGAAGAAATCCAATAACTAACCTAAAGACAGTTTTATTCCTTCCCTACCCCTATTTGCTAACAACAACCACCAAAACCACATCTCAGTTAAGATGCACTGGTTTTATTACATGACATGGGTAACTTACATTTTGAGCACAGACAAATCACATCGAAACGACTTCTTTAGCCACACAATGAACAATTTAAGCCTCAGAAGAAGTCAAAAAAAAAAAAAACAAATCTTGCGTAAATAGGCAATAATTCTTCCATATATGAATAGCAAACAACAAATTAATTAAAAAAATTAACCGGAAAATAAAACAATAGTGGGTAAATTAAAAGTAAGCAGGCAATAGTTACAGACACGGGCAGATTCCATCCCATGGATCACACATACATCAAACATGTCATATCTAAACGTGCACATTCAACAACAGAAATCCTCCAAAAAAGTAACAATAAAAAATAGCAAATTATACTAGAAACCCCTTAAACAGCGCACAGAAAACATAATAAAAGTTAGTCAACCATAAACCGAAAACATAAGCTTCATCGCACACCTTTAAGCTAATCGATCGCTTCAATTTAATTCCAAAATAAAAACAAAAACAAAAAAAAAATTATTTCTGTTCAGATCACGAAAGAATCGTCAATCAATTTAACACCCCACCCACCCCGCACCCAAAAATAATAATTATTATAATAATATATCGACGCATCAATTAATCCCAGAGAAATATAATTCGAACAAAAAATTCGAACTCAATCGGAGTAAATTGTTTACCATCCGATAGCAGCAGCTGCTTACCTGATAAATATCGACCTGACCCGATCAAATCAAAACCCTAATCGGGTATCGGAGGATAACAAATTAGTATCTGCAAGACGCAATAAAAGGGGCTAGAGCTGCTAATTGGGGCGTGAATAGAGAAATTGATGAGCGTTGCACATCCAACTTTCTCTATAACATAGAGTTTTTACCATTAGCATCGAATTTACGAGATACGTAATATAAGCGAAGCTTTTCAACAAAGAGGATTAGGGCTCATTGCAAGATATATTGTATTTTAGTGCAAATTTTCTTTCCTTTTTCCTTTATTTATTTATTTTTTATTTTGATGTGAAGTTTAAATTCCATTATAGCCCTTGAAAAAATTATATTCTTACTCTTATATTAATTTATGCATTTATTATTGGAGAGAGCTTCTATTTTTAAATCCTATATTTGATATTTGATTAAATACACCCAATGAAAAATTTGTAATAAAATGGTCTATTCTAGTCCAGCTTCTTCCATCCTCCACCCGGTGCACTTTTACATGTCACATGTTTTTTTAAGGGTGATTACATTTCTTTTTTGTCTTCTACTACATTTTTAATAGTGATTAATAAACCTTAAAATGAAAAAATATATATATTAAAAAAAAAGACATATGTTATATAGAGACTCACTCAACCAATGCATCGAGTGTAGGACGAAGGAAGTCCATCTTAATCCTATATCTCTCATCTATTTATATTATAAACATAAAAACTGTAACTAAAAAAAATGTATTTAATTAAATTGATATATATTTAAATATTATATTAGACGTTATAAATGTTGTTATGCATATTTGGATAGTCTAATTAGGATTGACAAAATGTTTTGAGTATACAGATCTAAACGAATCGGATTTCAAGGTCAAAATTTCGGTATTACATAACTATATTTTTTGGTAGAAACGTTGTCCCATCTAAAAAAATTATAGAAGGCTAATATAATTGCAAATCAACTTGAATAGAAGACCACTTTATCTTTATGAATGTAATTCAATTTTTTTTTTTTTCAAAAAACAAAGGGAAAGAATCACAATATCTCAGAACTACAGGGACTAATCTGAAATAAACACAAACTTAATCTGAAGTTATATACAGATAAACAACAGCGGGCTCTGGCTGGGTCATTTGCTTGGAAAATGGACGCAACGGGCCTGCGAGCCCTAAACGCCATAACCTCATCATCTTTGCTGCTTCTCCACTCCCACTCTAAATCTACTCTTCTTCGCCGCCCACTTTTGTCACTGCATCGCAACCGCAATTCGCTTCCCCACCCTCTCTCCTCTTCCCGCTTCTCCTCATGTAATCATATCTGCCATTTCACTTCGAAGCAATTTTGTGTCGAGTTTTTGTTGTGTTTGAACTGATGATTGTTGTGAAATTGCAGCTGAAAGGTATCGATTGGATGCATTGCCTAATGCTAATGGATTCGGTGCGGCGGCGAGCGAAGGTCACACTAGCAAAGAGTTTCTTCAAGTGGTGCTAGTGTCACCGCAGGTATGCTGCGTTTATATGTGTGTTTTTGCTAGTGATTGTTGGAACTTTCTGTTATTTGTAAATCATTTTGCTGTTGTTATGTGTTGAGCATTTTATGAGCAAATTTTTAGTACTTTTTTGGAGTTTATGTGAATAATTGATTGAGGTGGAAGTTTGAAAATGAAGAAAGTGAAATCTCACCATGCTGTTCATAAAATTGAACTCGTTTGTCTTGTTCGAAACACTACACCGGTCATTTCTGGATGCTGGAAATTGGAATAGCTTTTAAGGAAATAGGGGAAAATAAATGACTACTAGTTGTAAATTATGCTTAGTAATATGAGAGAAGTGGGAGCAAGAAAGAGAGTGAAATGGTGTTTCTTTTTCTTATTGTTCACCATTGCTAGTATGACGAAGATGAGGAAGAAGGACTAGCATATTTTTAGTTCATAGATGTTTACCGAATTAAAATTTAGATAATTGAGTATTGGAGCACATCTTTCTTGGAACATGTGAAGATAAAAGCCAACATGCCAACAAAGGTACAAGATAATTGATGATTATGGAAGAATATGATCATTCATGAAATGGTGTCCACGATGTATCTTGAACTCCATATTGGCTGCCCTTTTGATCCGTTAAGTTCTTTTGACATGATACACTTAATATATTGTTTTCAGCTAGGGAGGGGCAGTACTATCTGCCCATCTTTTGTATCAGTAGCAGAGAGAATGTGACTTTAGTCTAGTTAAATATGGCATAGATGTTATGTTTTAGTTCCATAACTTGACCTTATACATCATACACCAAATATATAGTCAACTGAACTCTTCTGTTTTGATTCAAAATGAAGTAAAATAAAAGGGAGTAAAATAGAAGGTACTAACTTGAATACTACTCGAGTTTACAGGCATTTCCTTTTTCAGCCCATGTAATATTTCTTAATTTTCAATTTCCTCCTAGAAATATTTATTGCATATGCTCTTTAAAACTGCTTGGCATGCTTAAATTCAAAGTTGTTGCTTTATTCTAAACTCAAGACAACTTTAAAGTCTCAAGGCTCTCTCTTGGATTATTTTCGTCCTTGACAGATTCCTGGAAATACAGGATGCATTGCTCGAACATGTGCTGCATCAGCTGTCAAATTGCACTTAGTTGAGGTAACTTCTGACTAATTATCAGCTTTCCTTGTGGATGTTTATGTTGTCACAATTATGAAAAAAATACTTTCCCTTTTACCTTTCACTTTCCGCTAGGATTTTCCTAATAAACATGCTTCACCTTTTTTCCTGCTTCAGCCATTGGGATTTCAGATTGATGATGCAAAGGTAAAGCGTGCAGGGCTTGATTACTGGCCGTATCCTTTACTAACTCCTATTGTTGTTTAACATAAATCGATCACTTCAAATAATGTTAGATGGTTTACAACTGTTCAAGATAATGCTTTCCCTAAATGTGAATTTTCATCCTCGAGAATTAAGATTTTAAGCATGATTGGCTGGTACCCTGAATCAGCAAAGGCCTGACTTTGATATTTTCTGCAAAATCTGAAGTTCAAGTACTTAAGTCTTTACATTAGATATGTTGTCGTAAAGGCGCATAATTCATGGTCAGAGTTTCGGGAGTACTTTCAGAAGCAGGTTCCGCTCTTTTCTTATCTCAATATGAATTAACAGAATGTGTGCACCTTTTACTGAAAGCATAAAGTGCCTTTTGGATCATATAGGATGGTGAAAAGAGGTTACTAGCATTTACAAAACGAGGAACAGATATCCACTCAGTAAGTTTTGGGTACATTATTGCTTATTATCTTTCAGGCCTTTTCAGTTTAGAGTACTCCAAGCCACTGTGAATATGATTCAAAGCAGTATTTTTTTCTAAGCAAATAATTTGAGAATGAATCCATGCGGTCCAAGATCCTCTATTCGAATTTGAAATGTAAGAAATGGATGTCAAATCTGCCCATTTACACAGGATTTGCACCGAAATCTCTAAAAAAAAAACCATGTGAATTTGCTACTTGCCATTTCAAATCCTTTAATCATTACGCAACATAAAGCATCTATACATTGAAGGATCCTGGTTTTATAGAAAATCATAAACATTTTTGAGAAATAGAAAGTTCCCTGTTTCTTTACCCCAGCATGATCCTCCTTTTATGTTAAACATTTATGATTTCATTAACCATGAGTTTCTGGTGAAGGAATTTACATACAGGAAGGGTGATTGGCTCGTATTCGGATCAGAAACTAGTGGCTTACCTCCTGAAGCTCTGCTCGATTGTAAGAGTAGCTCATTGGGTGGTGGTACTATTCGAATTCCTATGCTCGAAACATATGTTAGATGTCTAAACCTATCAGTGAGTGTTGGAATTGCTGTATACGAAGCTTCTAGACAGCTCAACTACGAGCAGCTCCAAAGTTCGTCCGAGCCTGGTAAGAACAGGGAGACATTATTCTCAACTGAAGACATATTTGCTTAAATTAAGCTTTGCTATGTCAGAGTTGTAATTGTAAGTTAGTAAATTTTGATTTGTATCAACACTCTGGAACCATAGCTAAGGTTTTCAGAGAGAGGAATGCTTGATATAAATTATTGTTACAACATTGTATTAAATTTTGACCCTTGGTTTACATATTTATTTGGAAAATTGAAATTGTTATGCAATAATTTTAATTGTACAATTAAAGGTGAATAATGGAAAACATCCAAAAACCATACTGTGGTGCAAATAGTGATCTTTCCTTCATTATGTTGACAGTTTAGTAATCATATTAATTTTAATATTTGTAGTTGAGAATATCTGGGACTCGACTCATCTCTTATATAGACAAAGACAATTTTATCTATACAATACTTAATGAAATATATCGGGTTTGATGTTCAATATTTATATACCTTTAAATACACACATCCTACTACATTCAATAGATCAGGGAAGGATTTAGGGGGCGTGGTCGTCCCGTTACATTGTAAAATTTCTCCACTACATAAATTTTAGCCTTCTATCTGTTTTATATTTTGATCTGAAATATTTTTACCCTCCTTAAACCAAATTCTAGATCCATTTCTGCAATACATCTTATCTAAAATATTTTTTCGAAGAATCCCATAATTTTAAAGGTAAATATGTCATTATATTTGCTATTTTCTTTATGAATCATGCATTTTGCGAAAGGAAAGCAATTCATTGGAACATGGTCACAATTCTCAAGAACTAAACAATTTTTTGTTCTATTTCAAAATTATTATTTTTTAATAAAAAGATGTCAAAGGTAGGTATTATAACGAGGAGGTATGCTGAAGAATCACAGGAAAAAAAAGACATAAACCAGAAACAATTAATACAAAATGACAGAAAAAATCAATTAATAAATTGTAAATCCAAAAATTCAGAACTTGTAGAGTCCATCTTGACTCTTGAGACCTTAAAAATTGCAGAAAATCTGGTTATAAGCATTACTCTTCTCACTTACCTTTAACAAGAAGCATTAATAAGTTGCTTACTAGTTACAACAATTGCTGCTTGTATTTCTAAAATATGATTTCACGGATTTAATGTCTATATATATATATATACTGTGTAAATATATAAAATTGATACAACTTATACAAAACGTTACATTGCAATTTTGTTACTTGTAGATCTTTTTATTTTATTTTATTTTTTCCCTTCAACTTTTGTCAAAACATTTTGCATGCATTAAGTTTGTTCTAACGCTTAAATAAATATTTCTATTTAAATAACATTTGAAGTTCGAGTTCCTCATTAAGTGAATATTAATCATCTTAAACAATAATGACTATTATATCTTTATATTAAGAGGAAACCCCCAATCTTAATAGACTCAAATCAAAATCAAAATATAGCTAATCATATCAATAGACTCAACTATATAAATTGTATCTAATAATCTCATTCCAAATATCCCAAAAAAAACCTCAATTCCATCACACATCACACATACATAAACATAAACACAGAGAGTCAGAGAGATGAAGCTCTTTGTCACCACCATACTGACACTGCTGCTCGCAGTTACTTCAGCCGTCAACGGCTGCCCGCCATCAGAACGGGCAGCATTGCTGGCATTCAGGGCAGCCCTGAACGAGCCATATCTAGGCATTTTCAACTCATGGTCAGGCGCCAACTGCTGCACTAACTGGTACGGCGTTAGCTGCGACCCGAAAACCAAACGGGTCACCGACATTACTCTCCGGGGCGAGTCCGAAGACCCGATATTCGAGAAAACCGGCCGGTCCGGTTACATGACCGGTTCAGTCTCCCCGTCGGTCTGTCAACTCGGCCGGCTCACCACCCTCATCATCGCCGACTGGAAAGCCGTCTCCGGCGAAGTCCCGCCGTGCATCGCCTCTCTGAGGCGTCTGAGAGTTCTCGACCTTGTCGGAAACAACATATCTGGCGAGATTCCGGCGGGAATCGGCAGACTGAGTCGACTCGCTGTGTTGAACCTGGCCGATAATGAAATCTCCGGTTCAATACCGGTTTCCATTACTAAGCTTAAAAGCTTGATGCATTTAGACCTCAGCAACAATAAATTGTGTGGAGAAATCCCATCGGATATCGGGAAGTTGTCGATGATGAGCCGGGCTTTACTGAGCCGGAATCGGCTCACCGGTTTGATCCCGAGTTCTCTAGCCGACATATATAGGCTTGCAGATTTGGATTTATCGATGAACCGGATTTCTGGCTCGATCCCAGTTTGGCTTGGGTTGATGCCGGTTCTCTCAACCCTAAATTTGGATGGTAATCGGCTGTCGGGGGAAATACCCGGTACTTTACTTAGTAATACGAGCTTAAGTATATTGAGCTTGAATCGGAATTTGTTAGAAGGCAATCTACCAAATGTTTTTGGTCCAAAAAGTTATTTTACAACACTCGATGTGTCGTATAATAATTTAACTGGTTCAATTCCAAAATCATTAAACACAACAAAGTACATCGGTCACTTGGACTTAAGCCACAATCACTTTTGTGGGGCGATTCCAAAGGGATCGCCGTTCGATCATCTCGGACCATCATCCTTCAACAACAACGATTGTTTATGTGGGATGCCGTTGGAAGCTTGTTAATCAATTTTTCTTTTTGGAAATTATAATGGTGATGATGTTCTATTGGGAGTAATTGGAATTGTGTTGTGGAATTGTATGTTTTAATTTGATGTTTTATCTACAACTTACATTATAAATTGTGTTATTCCTTTGAATGTTATTCCTTCCAATTATGAATTATGTAGATGAAAGCTCATCAAGAAAGCCATTATGGATAAAAGCATTTGTAGCATTCATAGAAGCAGGAGCTCTTATGGGTTTGTACATTTTATTTAATAAAATATGATTGTTATGAGACTGCCTCATAAACCCTAATTCATAAAACAAATTTTAACTGATAAAAATGGATTTGCATATTTTAGGTAGTAGCGTTGGAGCTGTACTCCCTGAGAAGTTGAAATTAGTTTTTGTGGATTTAATGTAATGGATTGTGCATTCTTATAGATCTTCATGTTCAATTGGGCTCATAATGCATATATACAAATTGGTAAAATATTTTGTAACAAATAAATACTTCAATGTTCGTTAATCTCTAATGTCTCAAAGAGTATTGGCAATTTTAGAATATACTAATATTTCTCTATTGATTTTTGAGATCTGCAATTCTCAAGCAAATGGAGCTACACATAAAGCATGAATGTTGAAATGTGGGGCAGCTTCAAGTCTTGTGCTTTATTCATCTGCAGTTTATTTGCATATACGCGTTGACAAGCGTAATCAATTATACCATATTCATTCATGTATCCATGGAGCAAAAAAGAAAACATTGCTAGCAAGATAAATGCATAAAAAATCCTTGATACTTCTCAAACTCAAAATCGAGTGAATTCAAACACGAGATAATCGTCTCATAAAGGTTGAATAGCATTAACAAACAGCATGGTTTCCTTCTTATAGACTTTTCTAAAGATATAAAAGAGGTCACAAGGAACAGCAAAACTGAACTTAGTAAATACCTAAAACAGAAAGGCTTCATTCTTCCTCCTCGATGACTTGGGTTCCCAATCCCTTCAACCCTCCATCGGGAATTTCTGCAACTGTTACCAAAGAGTAAAACTCCTCCTTGGCATCTTCATCGTCATTTCTCTTGCGTGCCACACGAACACGAATCCTTCTTGGCACACTTCGAATACCACGGCTCCAAATGTGCTTGTTCAACTTGACGTCAACTCTCACATCAGTAGTTCCCATGGCTTTCTGGGCGAACTTTCTAATTTCCTTGATGGCTTTTGGTGCCTTCTTCTTGAAAGTACTGTAAACATATTGACAATCATGTTTTCGGCTTTCGTATATTTGAACCATGAACAGGATTGATAGGATATAGAGACCTCAGAATTACAAATCAGTAGGTGTAGGAGTTAATTCTATCCCATTTGTAAGAAACACACCATATCAATTGTAGAATTATAGAATCAATTGAATTTCAACTAGAATTGCTCATTTACTATCTAAGCCTGTGGTCAGCATCTCAAACATAAATCTGATTGTCAACTCATGAACACTTTTAAAGCAACAGGAATCCTAGATTGGCTATTGGCTAGGATCAAAGTCTAATCATTAGGTATCAAAAGTTTTCCAAAAACGAATATATCTCAATGAAATAATTATATTATTTTCTGTATAACAATGTCTAGTTTCAACAGCTTACTAGGAAATATGTAGAAATATCCACCAAGCTAAATCTCCATAAGCAGGCCACTAAATACAAATTCGATTCAAATTATTCCTCAAACATGTCTTATGACAAAATGACCAAAAACATAATGAATAGTTGCATAAGGGCCAGTATTAGGTTGAAAAAGCCTCAATTGAATGGGGTATGCTCAGTCCAGCTCAGAAACTTTTTTAAACAAATCAATAAACGGTTATTTAAGCTACTAAAATCTTCAATTTTTGCCCAGAACATATCTATTGCATGAGTATGCAACATAGAAAACTGTAAGATGAAAACATGTGAAAATATTTTTTTTAAAAACGGCAAATTTGACAATCTTAAAAACAACTAAGAAGTCACATCTAGAAATTACAAAAGCATAACCACCGTAACAATAGTATGAAAACAGTAAAAATTTATCAGCTTTACCTATACATCTTCCTATTAATATAAGCCCAGAAAAGTTAAAAAAAAAAAAAAAAAAACTTGATCCAATGCAGACAAAACAAAATAAAATAGGAAAACCGATAGTTATGTAATCAAACAGACCATCAGGTTAAGAATATGTCAAAAAGCTTAACACATACACATATAATCATGGAGAGAGAGAGGAGGGGAGAGAGAAAGAGTACCATCCATGGAGGCGTCTGTGTAGATTGATGGTGTATTCTCTTGTAATAACCTCCTCTTTCCGGGCCTTGCCAAGCTTCTCCATTTGTGATCTTGGAAAATGAAGCTCTTTCCTCTCTCTCTCTCTCTCTAGGTTTTTGGCAGATACAAAGAAACCCTAGAAATGTCGCGGCGAGGTTTTATATATGCTTTACCCTCTGAATGAAGCCCTAAGTTTTTGGGCCGTGAGTTTAATGTTGTAAGCCCAATCTGACTTTTCTCTAAAGTAGGCCCAGTTTTGTTCAGAAAGTTGAAGCCCATTTTTCTTCTTTTTGATTTTGATTTGGAATTTCTTTCATTCTTTTTTGTTTTTTTAGAAAATAAATAGTGATGATTCTGGCCTTACTTGACGATTAGATCAGAGTATTTAAGATATAATGACTTGAGTGTTCGATATTTCAATCCAAGAAGAAATATCGAATTCATATGATCCATTTTAATGGCCTAGCAGTCTGAATTTAAAATAATAAAATTTAAAAAATGAATTGGGTTGATCGATGAAATCATGAACCCAATTAAAGTTGGGCCGATACGATCCAACACAACACCACCCCTTAACTGATCATGCTGGCTTAACCAGAGTTGAGCTGCTCAAATTGTCATTCTAGATTGTATTATGTGAATCTTAAAATTTTCATGATTATTTAACAAAAAAAATCAACATTGAAGTTAGATTTAAGAGTTTTTTTAGATGATTATGTGAAATTTAAATTATACAATATACAATGTTTGAAAAATGGATTTCAAACTTGATTTTTTTATTGTACTTGAAATTTAAATTTATTACAATTTCTGTTTGGGCCGAGTCGTATGTGGATTTTGTAAGTTTAAATTTGAAATTCAACTGAATTTTGATAAATTTTTTTTTTGAGCTTTTAGATGGTAGAATACAATTAAAATGTCACATTATATTAAGAATCATAAAAAAAAAGATATTGTTGTATTATTTTATTTTGAAAAAACAAATGATTTAATTAAAAACTAGCAATGCAACAGTGTGATGCACGAGATTAAATATAAGAATTGTCTATTTTATTATCATTATATTTATATTATTTTAATTTATATATAAAGTCAGTAGTCCAATTCAAGTTACGAAAAACTAAACAAAATAAATGGATTATTAAACTAAAGTAATTGATCAAATGCATAATACGATAAATTGAGTGAAATATTCACATTGTCGTTTACAAAATTTGAAATATTTTTTTGTAAACTACATTTGTCGATCTATTGTTTTGTCCATCTTTTTTATCACATATCAAATTTTGAGTCCCTTAGTGACTCTTGAGATTGCGACATACAACTGTCCATGATTGAACAACGGGTTTTTAAGATACATACCAACATAATTTAGAGACCGACTCTGACTCTTGTTGATGGTCATTGCATATGATACGATGAGTGAGAGCTGTCTTCTTTGAAACTTGAATGGTGTTGGTCCCAAGTGGCTCAGAGGTTCAGATGGGATAAATGAACCTCTATCAATTTTTTTTTCAAGAATTTCTGTAATGTAGTTACTGAATTCTATATCAGAATACAATAACTTTATCAGAATCAATAAGCTGGCAGAATACTGATTCAGCTTATTGTAGAATCAGTAAGCTAACAGAATGCTGATTCAGCTTTCTGTAGAATCAGTAAGCTAACAGAATGCTGATTCAACTTACTGCTTCAAATTTACCGTACGCAGCAAAAATAATATCAAGATAGAGTTTCTTTTTGCAAATCGTTTTCTTTTCTAACTATGAACAAATGAACAAATATGAATAAATGATAAGATATGCAAGCACAAATATAACAACAATAAACACACAAGGGTTTATAGTGGTTTGAAGGTGGTGTAATCCTTCTATGTCCACTATTCTCCTTTACTAAAGAGGAACTCCACTAGGTTAGATTGTTTTACAAGTCTCAACTTTACAATCTTCTTCCTAACGAGCTATCACCTACTAGAATCAGTAAGATTCCTCGGCCAATCCCACATAGGATACAAATACTCACACTAAGTAAAAAACCTTAACAACTTAAAGTTAACACTTAGTGATGATCTAAATCTTTCCCACTAAGGACACAGAATAAAACAACCTAGCACACAACAAATAAGTTAAAAGTATATAGTTCTTCAACTGGTGCTTCGAAGACAACTTTGAACACTTGAGGTTCTGAGTAACATGAATATCTGGCTGCTTCGAAGAAGGTTGAGTGATTGAGCTTCTTAAGAACTTGAGAGAGATAGTTGATAAAATATGAGAGATAAAGCTTCAGTAGTTCTTTTAGTCAACTCTTCCTTTTTTTATACTTGTAAGGAAAATGTGTCCGTTGAAGAGAGACACACTCCATTTGAAATTCAAATCTTGATCTTTTTTTATCTTCTATAACTAAGCATTAAGTGCTCTGAGAAAAACAATGGGAGGAAGTGTGTACTATGTTGAATCGCATTAAATACTCCTATATCCAACTTACAAGGACTATTCGAACTTAAATACAACTTTCTCTGTTGGGTGTTCGTTTCTGTCATGTATTCATTTATTGAGTCCACAACCCGACCCTATAGATATGATGAATTATCCACAATAATTGTTCTTATATGGTGGATGATTTTTGCAGAAAACATTTTCCAAAAGATTTTGTTGACATGACAGACGTTGATAATGAAGGATATCCGATATACAGATGTTGGGATTTGGGAAGAACAATTATGAAGAGTGGAGTTCCAATAGATAATAGATTCGTTGTTCTACATAATCAGTATCTTTTATTAAAATATGACGCACATATGAAGTTGAGTAGTGCAACCAATCTCGGTCTATCAAGTACCGATTCAAGTACATCAACAAATGACAAGATTGTGTCACAACAACTTTTTACGAAACATCTCGCGGAGATGTATACAAATACACATAACCATGACAATTAAACAATGTATATAGATTGTGGAAATATCCCGACTTATCATTAATCATGGAAATTATCTCGTAACACGGGGCTTTAATCCGATAGTAACACAAGGCTTTAACCTGATCGTAACACAGAGTTTTAACCCGATCGTAACATGAGTCTTTAACCTAATTGTAACACAGGACTTAACATAATCGTAACACAGAACTTTAACTTGATCGTAATATGAGATTTTAACCCGATCGTATTGTAATTTTGAGCCATCATAGCTTGCAAGCGTATACACACATATTCATTTCACATTTAAATAAACATTTTTCATCTTCGCAATAATAAACTCATAATACAAAATTCAAAATTTAGTAACAATCACATCGACATATTATCATAAAAGTAATCTCATTTCATATATTCATAATGATCGCATAATTGAGAGTACGAAATTCATAAATGCAAAGTAAAAAAATTACCATTACATTAGGAAAAGTTGGAGCATCTATTCATAAGTTATCGATTAACCCTATATAGTTCATATTTCCTTATCTCCTTAGCTGCTGCCAACCACCTCTCTACAACCCGTTCAGCCTCGATCGACAACACTCAACGACCATCACACTCGGTGTCATTCCACACGTGCACACACATCTACTACACTCACACTCACCACCTGAACTACAACACCAACCTCCCCTCATGTCCAAATACACACACGACATACATCCAAACCTGTTGTCCAGTGTCCCTACTCCATCACCTCTATGCCATGGTGGGTGACTACCCGTCGCCGACAACACACACCACCAACCAACACCCACACACACAAAACGTACTATACCAACCTTCAGCGTTGCTGACCACGATGATGCAAACCCACCCCACCGGCAATCCTTGTGCCAACATACCACTTGCAACAATACCAATTGGAAGAGAGAGAGAAGAAGAAGCAAAAAATAAGATGAGAGGAAAAGAGGGAAAAATTTAAAAAAAAGAGAGAGAGCTGAGATGAGAAAATAGTTGAGAAGCTGACAGAGAGAAAAAGAATGTGTATATATCCTCTCTCTCCATCCACCGCCTCTTCATTCTTGATTATAGGTATGTTTTTTATTTTATTTTATTACTATTATATTATTATTATATTATAAATTGTGTTATGCGTTACATATATATACGTATGTTTATTCATACAGTTCTGCTGTCATATGCATATCCACCATGAACACGTTAAAAAGTGTCAACGATTAATATGTCAAAAATCTTGAATATCTATTAATTTCACTTTTCATATAATGATGGTATGAGATCATTATACGTCATCGGTGAACATATTAATAATTACCAACGATGAATATGATATGGTCGAACTGTAGCGAACTGGGTTTATACCTTTAAATCGAACTAAAGTCAAAATCAACGTGTGTGGATAACTCTAAGAAAACGAACTATTCTACGACATTATGTGTGAACTGTCCTAATGAAGGGTGAACTGTTTTAGTCCCGAGATATGTCAACGAACTAATTAACAGTGAAAAAGGTCGAGTAGATTTGAATTCAACTGATCGCTATTTTTGCGGATCAGTTGCCCACTTTCCATATTTTTCGGGTAATCTCAACTGCCACGAATTCCAGGGAGTATATATATATATTTATTATATTCATTCTTTAACTTTTTTTTTGATCATGCACAAATATATCAAAAACACATACATATACATTGCTTGAGAGATTTGCTTAACAACCCTATTGACTTGAGATTCGGAGTCCCATCGTCGGGAATCCCTCCCGGTGTTTGTTTTGCAGGTATTTGGATTCGAGGCTTCGAGTTTTTGACTGGAGATGAAGGGTGTTGAATCAGAACAACATCAATTAGCGCCGTCTGTGGGAACCGTTTTTGAGTTTTTAAGACGTTGAGATAACAAACATGGTGAATACTCGAGGATCAAAGAGAAGAGTGGAGATAAGTGGACCATCAAGAGAACGCGAGGATGGAGGAGATAGCCGGAGTTATGTTCCGGTTAATCCTCCCTACACCATTACTTTGACACCAGAAGAACTTTCCGATTTGATATCAGTGGCGGTTCAGAAAGCTCTGGGTAAACAAAGGGTGGAGTCACAACAGGATGATATTAGAGTTAATATCGAGAAGGAACAAAAAGATGATAAGTCACAGACAGATGAGAGGGAGAGTCAATTTGATCACCCTAGGGGCCAGAAACGAGATCATGACGAGCTGTCGAAGAGGGTTGACGAGCTGAAAAAGGAATTGCGAGAGGTCCAACGAAATATTCGACGGGTTCCGAAAAGTTCAAGAGGAAATCCTTTTTTCTGATGAGGTAATGGAGGATGGACTACCGACTTCCTTTAGGCCGGTGAATTTCGATTATGATGGCACCACTGATCCGTGGGACAATTTGTGTCGATTTGAAAATACTGTCATTTTGCATCGGTATTCAGATGGTATCAAGTGCAGGGTGTTCGCTACTACCCTCACTAGGGCTGCTCAGACATGGTTCAGTCAGTTAAGTAATGGGGCAATTCACGACTTTGAGCAATTATCAGATTTATTCTTACATCAGTTCGCCAGTGCTAGAAGACAACGACGATCTACCCAGACCTTGTTCGGGGTTAAACAGAAAGTGGAGGAGACGTTGAGAGAGTATGTCAAAAAGTTTACAACTGCAACTCTGGAAGCTCCTAAGGCTTCAGACGATCTGGTAGTCAATGCCTTTATACAAGGCTTGAGAGAGGGCGACCTTCATACTTCCTTGGTTAAGAAGACGCCTAGGAATTTTGACAATTTATTACAGAGAGCTACCAAATACATCAATTTGGAAGAATTAGTTCACATTATGATGAGTCTGACATGGAGGCTAAAATTCACCAGCTTGAGCAAGAAGCATAAAGTTCAGTTCTAAGAGCCTTTAAAGCACAAGCTGATGCTATTTCTTGGGTACTGTCTACATAGACCACATGAATCAAAAGTGTCATATTTGTTAGATAAGGTTTATATGTTTGCTCAATGAAATGTATTTTCTTCAGGAAAAGGAAGGTCTAATACCTGAGCTTAGGAAAGAGTTAAGGTTATCAAATGAGGAGCACATAGATCTTCTCAGCAGGGTTAATGCAGATGAGATGATCAGACAAATAAGGTTTCGTACCTAACAGGTTTGTTAGAAAGTCACTGGCAAGTTCTTTAATTTAGTAAATAACCCATTGTTTGCTATACAAATATGAGACATACTCTCGGGGAGTGGAGACAATCAGGTGGACTACAACCAGGCATTCATTGAGCAAATCAAGCAGTCCATGATGCAGTGCCCAGTCCTTCGATCTCAGCTTCTCGCAAAAAGTAGAAGATAGCCCCATCTTTGCCTTCTCTATCGTTTGCTGGGCCATCTCCTTCTTTCCACCCATAGACAATGCCTACACAAACCAGCCATCCTCATCAGCTGCAAAACGTGGACCTATGACAGTGGCTAAAGGCAAAAAACATAAATCTGTGAGTTTGAAACTTGATCACTATGTTGGACTTCCTACTCATCTTCTAATGCTGACTTCTGGTTATGTACTATACTGGTCAGATACCGCCTGGTTCATCTTCGATGAAAATACAATATCCCTCTGGACCAGCTGGAAGAGGTCAATTTGGTATTCACATTTATTCTGGCGGCCTTACAAATGAACCAGCAGGAGTTTTATTTGATTCATTAATTGGAAGGAAAGTCAAGACCAGGTGGCCCGATGATAATAATTTTTATGAAGCTATGTAATTTTTTTTGTTAATGTGATATATATATATATGTATGTATGTTTTGGCCATGTAAAATTTAGAATACTTTCATTGTATTTATATATATACACACACATATATAAATCATCTCAATCTCTTAAGTAATCAAATCAAATCTTGTACGTTTGTTTCCCACTTTTTTCAATTACCAAGCAAAATTTGAAATACAATATCAAATCAACCTTTTATTTTTTTTGAATCATATTTGCAAAATTTGAAATACATTGTCAACTACAATTAAGGGTAATCAGCTTCATCCTCCTCCCAAAATCTCCTGGAGATGGTCCACCTGTTGATTGATCAACTGATTCAGATGTAAACTGATGGCGGCAACTTCCATTAGGCGCTCGTTCTCGCCCTCGAGAACATTATACCCGTCATTCCGAATTTGTTGGATGCTTCGGTTTGTAGATGGGTGTGTCCACATATTCTGGATCATATCCGGAAAAATTCTGGAAGGCCTACCCCTATCCCAGGCTTTGACAACCCGAAGCATAAAGTTGTCCGTAATCCCGAGGGCTATCTGTATCCAATAGAGGTTATTTCAAGATCACCATGTACAACAAAAGTTTCCAATACAAGTTTGTACAACAAAAGTTTCCAATATCACCATGCCAATCAAGCTGAGATATATCACATTCATGACAATCTGATCACAAAATTATACAAACCAAAATCAAAGAAAATCACTACTCATGAGACTTCTTCAGGAAAAATAACAGCGCACAAGTTATATAAATTTGACCATCTGATACACAAATGACTCATCAGAATCATACCTAAATCTCTCAATAGAAGAAAAATCAGATATTAAAGGTCCTAAATCATATAATACACAAATTACTCCTCAGAACTTTACCTAGACTAATTGTACTTGAATGAAACTCAAGTTATGGATAATTCACAAATTATCAAGTCCCAACACATTACCTAGATCCTAGATCTAATACATCTAACGTTTATCAATTAATAGAAAATTTACCTTGACGACCATGTCTGAGGTTGCTGGAAGAACCACAAGAATACGATTTGTGGCCGCCAGAGATTGAATAATCACTCGTCTTCAGAGTACACTCGAAAGCGCTGTGTAAGACGAGGCTTCCTAAGAAATTTTGCTGCCCCACTGTTGCACACAAGTGTTATATCAGCATTTACACTAATGGATTCAACAACATTAATAACCGAAGCAGCTGCCGGCAGGGATGGATCTGTATTCCCCAGGATGGTTGGGGGCACGTGCCCCCACATTTTTTTTGGATTTTTTTCACTATTATATATATATATATATATATATGAATGATCAGACATGTGCCCCCACATTTTTTTTGGATTTTTTTCACTATTATATATATATATATATATATATATATGAATGATCAGACATGCACCTGAAGTGCGCACCGTGCGCACTTCTTTAAGATTTTTTTTAAATTTTTTAATACTTCATATTATTTCTTTTCTTACGCTACCACTTCACATATGAAATTCTCATCACACATAAACCTAACCCATCATCTACATATAATTTGGATCTCACATATCAACACAGATTTTCTTCCAAATTCTCATCTCACAGATGCTCCACCATGAAAATCTGGTTATCATCAAAAGTCATTTGTTAAAAATTACAAAATATGAATTGGTTAACAAATATGATAAATTCTCAAGATCACTCCTATTGTTGCCCACAATTAAAGAAAAGAATGAAAAATATATTAAAGAAAAGAATCAAATATATTTAATTATGAATAATAAAAATTGAATGAAATCCTCAAAATGAATAATAAAAATTGAAATATGAATTAAGTAACAAAGAGAATAAATTCTCAACAAATCCGATAAATCTTATCCTCAAACTCAATCAAACTCAACAAATCCTCAAAAATCAACAAATCATATTCTCCAATTCAATTTTCAAGAAGTCTTCAATTAATCCTCAAAATCTCCAATTTTCAAGAAGTCTTCAATTAATCCTCAAAATCTCCAAGTCTCTTTGTTTACTTGTATTTTGTAATCCTCAAAATCCTCAAAAATCAACAAATCATATCCTCCAATTCAATTTTCAAGAAGTCATCAATTAATCCTCAAAATCTCCAAGTCTCTTTGTTTACTTGTATTTTGTAATCCTCAAAATCCCCAAGTCTCTTTATTTACTTGTATTTTGTGTGTCTCTTTGTTTACTTGTATTTTTTTAATCCTCAAAATCCCCAAGTCTCTTTATTTACTTGTGTGTCTTCAAATATAATGGATCTACACATTGAAAAAAATTAAAACAAATCAGTACCATAATTTTTTAAATGTAAAAACTTTTAGAAAAGATAAGAAAATATTATATCATCCCAAGGATATAGATCAATTTCCCTAATGGATCTACACATGTGAAAAAAATTAAAACAAATTAGTACCATAATTTTTTTAATGTAAAAACTTTCAGAAAAGATAAGAAAATATTATATCATCCCAATGATATAGATCAATTTCCCCTATCATGTATATTAATGCTACAACCACGACAAACTCTTGCTTTTGAAATTATTTTTTCCTTTGATGATGTATACAAGAGTTCCTTTGATGATTTACCACGACAAACTCTTACTTTTTGAAATTATTTTTTTTCTTTGATGATTTATACAAGAAAGTATGTGTCCACTAATGCCACAAAAAACTCTTATTTTTTGAAATTATTTTTTCAGTTGATGATTTATATAAGAAAACATGTGAAGATATTGATGAAGAGTTATGTCTATGTGTGAGATGGGAATTCCGTATGTGAAGTGGTAGGTTGAGAAAAAATTATATGTATAATAATATAAAATATTAAAAATTACATAGATTATGATTTAGAAAATTATGTGTATAATAATATAAAATATAAAAAAATTTATTGATTATGATTTAGAATTTTTTGAGAATTGATTACTTGAATATTATTCATTGTTTCCTTTAATTGATTAATTGGATTTTTTTTTGTTTTTTTTTGGGATGGGAATTGAGAAGTGGTAGTAGAGTGAGAAAAAATTATGTATATAATAATATAAAGTATTAAAAATTACATTGATTATGATTTAGAAAATTATGTGTATAATAATATAAAATATTAAGAATTACATTGATTATGTGAATTGAGAAGAAGATCTATGTTGATATGTGGGATGCAAATTGTATATATGTTGATGATGGGTTAGGTCTATATGTGAGATGAGAATTTCGTACGTGGAATGGTAGCGTGAGAAAAGAAATAATATGAGATATTAAAAATTAAAAAAAAATCTTAAAGAAGTGCACGGTGCGCATTATTTAGGTGCGTGTCTGATCATTCCTATATATATATATATTTCATGTAATTACCTCAATTAAAATAAAAATAATAAGACAATTCCACCATAATTTAATAGAGAACGACCTGTGGGTGTGGCGCAATACAATATATAAATATACAATTTATTATTAAAGCAAATCACTTTTCAATATGAATGATATTTTGATTGTATATATTGAAAAAAAAAGGTTTTTGATGATGTTGATAATGAGTCAATAATGCAAATATTTCCGTCAATGAAAACTCGTAGGTTTCAATTGTAATAGACTTGGATTGTTGTGTATTAAAAAATTTCTTCACGTATTTTATATTTTAGTTATTTTGTGCCCCGCCATTAAAAAAGTCTGGATCTGTGCCTGGCTGCCGGTGAATCACCGACAACAACCAATAGGTTGATGCGAAGAGGAGGATGGTGATGTCCTGCTTCTTCAGCGCCTCCGCCGTTTCCTTCTCCCACACAACGCCAGCGCCTCCATTTCCAGCAGCGTTGTGTGGGTTTTCGTTTTCGTTTTCGTTTTCCATAGGTTTTTTCACGAGGCGATTTTCAATTTCCAAAATTATTCTTGAGCCACAAGTTAACATATAAAATAGCTATTCTAAAAAAATAAGTAAATTCCCGTAGTACCCTTAATGAAAATTCCCAAATTACATCTCAATGAATTTACTTTATTACCCTTAATGAAAATTCCCGAATTGAAAGAGTTGAATAATTTTTAATTAGACTGTAACTTATTAAAACAGACAAATTATATTATTTAATTTACTGCAATGTATCTATAACACCTTAAAAAAGAGGTGCTCTCAATCCCAACTAGAAATTACAAAGCCTAAAGTTAGATAATTGAAAATATGGTGAAGTGCTATTTTTCAATTTGATCATGCATGAACCCATGGCATAAAGTTCATTAGCTCGAAATGCATGCTTACCGTTATCATTTTATAGGAGGGGGAGGGGGTCTTACAATTGAATGCCCAACAAGTTCCATTTGCGAATTTGCATCAAGTTGCTGCTGCACTTGCTCACCATTGCTCCCATTTAGCTGGATCTGCATGGACAGACAACAACAAGATAGAGCTTTTGATGATGGCCAGCAGGCATATATGCACAAATTAGTCAAAGTAGCCAATTACTACTAAAGATGTTAACCAAGACACAATTACGAATCTGGAGGTCTTTCATGCAACAGAGACATTGATATGGTCAAGATGTCTGACAATTCGAAATGAATATTTCAGTATATATAGCCGAGATGTTGCTATACAAATACAATGCAAATTATTATCTCGCGCAGATCTGCCCCTAATATATTTCAGAGATATAAATATCAGTATATTTCGGTATGCTTAAAGTGGATTTCGGGATTCTCGGATCTGCCTTGACCTGCGAGATGCATTTATGAAACTGGGGAGGTCATTTCAGTTCGAATATTCCATTTCGACAAGAATGATGGCGAGATGATTCATATCACTCTAGCCCACGATCTACAACACGGGTAACCGCTCTGTGTTAGTGGCTTCGTGAGGCGATATTTTCGGAGCGGTTAAATTAATTCGAGTTTATGTATAAATATCATTTTTCATTCATTTGAAGCACACATTCACATTAAGAGAAAAGAAAACATCAGTTATAGAGGAGAAGTGATTTTATAGCATAACAAATTGGCGCCGTCTGTGGGAAATATCAAGCTAAGACGTGAGATTATTAGACCATTGTTACCATGGTGAATACGCGGAACTCTCGAAGAAGAACAAAAGTTGGCGAAGGATCCAGGATTGCACCGAATAATGATCGGTCAGGAGAGTCGGAAGCTGCTCCAAATCATCCTCCTCAAGATACTATCATTTTAACTAAGGGGGAATTGGATGAGATAGTTGCAGCAGCAGTACAAAAGGTTGTACAAAAGGCTTTGAGTAAACGTCCTTTGGAATCACAAGGTGATACGGATAAACAGCGAGTGCAAAGTCGAGGAGAAAAAAGACCCTTCGATGGGAGAGAGAGTCGCTCAGTATCTCCATTGATCCGAGATCAGTCATAGGTCAATTTATCTGAGAGAGAGGATTTGCAGAGGGAAATCAAAGAAGTGAGGAGAAATATCAGGTCAAGTTCTCGGGGTAAGAGAGGTAACCCTTTTTCGGAAGTCGTAATGGAAAATGAATTACCGGCATCCTTTAGACCGGTGAGTTTTGAATATGATGGTACTATGGATCCTTGGGATCATTTATGTCGTTTTGAAAATACAGCATTGTTGCATCGCTACACAAATGGGGTGAAGTGTAGAGTTTTCGCTACTACGTTGACGAAATCTGCACAAACATGGTTTAGTCAATTGGCTGATGGAGTCATCCAGAGTTTTGACCAATTGTCGTCTTTATTTCTGCACCAGTTCGCAAGATCACGTCGACAGGTTAAGTCGACTCAAATACTGTTCGGAATAAAGCAAAAGGAAAATGAATCGTTAAGGACTTTTGTAAAGAGATTTGCATTTGCTACTTTAGAGTACCCTGAAGCTTCAAACGACTTAATTACTAGTGCTTTTATGCAAGGTTTGAGAGAAGGTGATCTACATGCTTCTCTGGTGAAGAAAGTGCCGAACAATTTTGATAATTTGCTTAAGAGAGCGACCAAGTACATTAATTTGGAGGAGGCGCTTCGTATTAAGAAAGATGGAGTTGTATTTCAGGAGACAAGAACTAGAGACCAGAACAGAGTGAAAAGAGAAATAGATCTGCGAAGTAAATGATTGATATCGAATACTCGGACCGAGATGAAAAGAGGTCCTAGGTATGATACTTACACTCAGTTGACATTGCCGCCAGGGCAGTTGTTAATGGAAATTTGGAGTCATCCTCAGCTAAAGTGGCCGACTTCGTGGGCTCCGAATCCGAGAAATCCTCAAACGTTTGGGAATGAGAAGTTATGCCAGTTCCACAATGAATATGGTCATAGCACTGATGAATGCACACATCTTAGAGATGAGTTGGAGAGGTTGGTTCGTGATAATAAGTTGGCGAGATATGTAGCTCGAGCCCGACATAATAACAGCTACAGGAGAAATATTCGAATGGAACCTCAACGAGATCCAAAAGCAATGGGAAAGGAGATAAATGCTTGGGTAAATCCACCCCCATCGCCTTTTCCTCGTCGAGATCAGCAGAATCGAGAAGAGAGACCGACCATTCATATGATTATGGGCGGACCTACTAATGGGGATTCGAATCGGGCCAGGAAATCTCGCTTGAATTCTGTTCGACAAAAACATGGGGTACACACTATTCTACAAGAAGCGGTTATTGAATTTGGGAAAAATGATACAGTGGATATCCAATCACCTCAGTCGGATGCCATGGTGATTACTACCGAGATAGGAGGGTATAATGTAGAAAGAGTTTTTGTTGATACTGGCAGTTCGGTGGATATTATGTTTCTGGATTGTTTCAGGAAAATGAAATCATCAGTAGAAGTCAAGCCAGTGGGGACTTCGCTATATGGTTTTTCGGGAGATTCAGTTAATGTATATGGGAAAGTACAATTACCCATGGTACTGGGTGATGAGTTGTGGAGGCAGAATAAGACTGTTACCTTTTTGCTGGTAGATACCCCTTCACAGTATAATGTCATTTTGGGTCGACCATCTTTAACTGATTATGCCGCAATCATTTCACCAGCTCACTTGATGATGAAATTTCCAGTGAAGGATGAAGATGATAAAACAGTTGGAGTTGGAATAGTGTGGGGGAATCAACAAGCTGCTAGGAGATGTTATGTAGCAGCTATAAGACATTCGGAAACCAGAAAACGAGCAACTCAACAACGAGATGAGGTGGATAAGACATTGGAGATGGAAAGACGAAAGGGGAAAGAACCGCGAATTTCGGAGTTTGAACCGGGAGAATTAATGAGTGTGGAATTGTTACATGATAACCCTGGTCATATAGTCAATATCGGAAGTCAGTTAGAGGGGGAGATACGAAATGAGCTTATCGAGGTGCTTAAAAAGAATGCTGACTTGTTTGCTTGGGAGCCGAAGGATATGACTGGAATTGATGTTAACATAGCCATGCATAGGTTAAACATTAGACCAGATGCCAAGCCTGTAAAACAAAAGATGAGGCATTTCGGAGCAGAACAGAATGAAGTGATTGAAAGAGAAGTGCAGAAGTTGTTAGAAATTGGGCATATCAAAAAAATACAATATCCGAAATGGGTAGCCAATGTGGTATTGGTACCCAAGCCTGGAAACAAATGGAGGATGTGTATTGACTTCCGAGATTTAAATAAGGCTTGTCCAAAAGATCATTATCCTTTGCCACTGATTGACAGGCTGGTTGATGCTACTGCGGGATGCGAGTTACTAAGCATGATGGATGCTGCGCAAGGGTATCACCAAATAGCGTTATATCCAGGAGATGGACCGAATGTTTCCTTTATCACTTCGTCAGGGACTTATTGCTATACAGTAATGCCATTCGGATTAAAGAACGCTGGGGCTACATATCAGAGAATGATAGACGAGATGTTTAAAAATCAGTTGGGCTGAAATATGGAAGCATATGTTGATGATATGCTGGTAAAAAGTAGACAAGCTAAATCTCATGCTTCAGATTTAGAAGAAACTTTCTCTACAATTCGGCATTATGGCATGAAACTTAACCCTGCGAAATGTTCTTTTGGAGTTCGGGCTGGTAAATTCTTGGGTTATATGGTTACTCAGCAAGGAATCGAGGTGAATCCACACAAGATACGAGCTATTTTGGATATGACCCCGCCGAAAAGCATTAAAGAAGTTCAGATGTTGACGGGAAGGATAGTTGCTCTTAGCCGATTTATTTCGCGGTTAGCAGATCGCAGTTTACCCTTCTTCAAGATACTTCGGAAAGGAGGAAAGTTTGGGTGGACAGAGGAATGTCAAGTGGCTTTCGAACAATTGAAAGATTTTCTAAGTGGATTACCAAGATTGAAGCAACCCATCTTCGGATCTCCGTTGGTTGTGTATTTGGCAATTGGGAAAGAATCAGTTAGCTCGGTGATAGTTCGCGAGGAAGGAAAAGATCAGTATCCTATTTACTTTGTCAGCCGAGTGTTGCATGGTGCGGAGACAAAATATTGACATTGAAAAAATTGCATATGCTTTGGTCATTTCAGCTCGGAAGTTGAGGCCGTATTTTTTGGGATTTACCATTCTTGTACGAACTAATTATCCGCTAACTTCGGTGTTGGGGAAACCAGAAGTTTCAGGACGAATGGTGAAATGGGCAGTTGAACTCGGACAGTTTGATATTCATTACGAGCCACGAACAACAGTTAAAGGACAAACATTAGTCGATTTCATCCAGGAAACAACTCGGTTGAAAGAAAATCCAGAATGAGAATTGTATGTGGATGGTTCATCAAGTCGATTGGGAGTAGGAGCTGGAATACTTCTCGTTAGTCCCGAGAAAGATGAGTTAGAGTTTGCTTTAAAATTCCAGTTTAAAGCTTCGAACAATGAGGCTGAGTATGAGGCTTTGTTACAGGGATTGAAATTAGCTGAACAGACAGGAATAAGATGCCTAAAGGTGAAGTCAGATTCGCAACTAGTTACTCGACAATTGGCTAATCAGTGCGAGATCAGAGAGGATCGGATGCGGGCATATGTAGAGAAAATCAGGGAGCTCGAAAAAAGATTTGAAAAAATACAGATCGAACAGATATCTCGAGATGAAAATCAGAAAGCTGATTTCTTAGCCAAAATAGGTAATTCATTGCAAGATTGCACGAAAAGAAATATCACAGTGATGAGAATTCCAAAAGATCAGGATGTCATGGTCCTATAAAGAGATGAAGAGGATTGGAGATACCCGATACAACAATATTTGAAAGGAGATCGATATGGAACTACTAGAGAAAGAGAGATTATGGAAAGAAGAGCAAGGTTCTACTATCTGCTGAATAGTGTACTTTTCCGAAAAACCTTCTCTCCAACAGATGCAAGATGTTTATCTCATAGAGAGGGTTTGATGGTGTTAAGAGAAGTACACGAAGGAGGATGTGCGGAGCATGCAGGGGTTAGAGCGTTAGCTCGGAAAGTTTTTCGAGCCGGGTTTTATTGGCTTACTTTGAAGAAAGATGCAGAAGAGATGGTGAAAAAATGTCCAACTTGTCAAAAACATGGTTCGAGGATCCATACACCAGCAGCTGAATTGATTGCAGTTACTTCGACATATCCCTTCGCGAGATGGGGTATTGACATCGTCGGGCCATTTCCGAAAGCTAAAGGAGGTAAACAGTTCATAGTTGTGGCTGTTGATTATTTTACTAAGTGGGTCGAAGCAGAACCTCTAGCCAAAATAACTGAATTTGAGATGATGAAGTTTATCTGGCGAAACATTTGTTGCCGTTTCGGCTTGCCGCGGATACTGGTCTCGGATAATGGGCCGCAATTCCAAGGAAAGAAGATAAAGGAATGGTGTTCCGAGATGAAGATCGCACAAGTTTTTACGGCAGTAGCACATCCACAGGCTAATGGGCAAGTCGAGGTGATCAATCGCATCTTATTGGATGGTATAAAAAAGAGGTTAGAGCATGAAAAATCTAACTGGGTTGAGGAGTTACCTTCTGTTTTATGGGCTTATCGAACCACACCGAGATCCACTACGGGAGAAACACCTTTCAGTTTGGTTTATGGGGCTGAAGCAGTTACTCCAGCCGAGATACAAGGAGAAGCCATACGAATTGTATGTTTCGACCCTATTCAAAATGATGAGATATTGGAGGTGGATAGAATTTTTCTAGAAGAGAAGCGTGATGAAGCAAGGGCCCGACATGATCTTTACAAGAAGAAAATACAAGCTGTGTTTAATCAAAAGGTAAGGAAAAGAGATTTCCAAGTTGGCGAGATGGTTCTACGACAAACAGATACGTTGCGAGAAAAAGGGAAGTTGGAAGCAACATGGGAATGACCATATAAAGTGACTAAAATCTTAGCCGGAGGAGCATATGAGTTGCAAGATGATAAATGAAAGATGTTACCTCGGTCATGGCACATTAGTCACATTAAGAAGTATTATTCGTAGGACAATGTTACGTCATGTAATTTTTCTTTTCCTCATGTATTATTTTGTTTGGTTTTCACGATGTATTCTGTTCGAACTTGGTTAGTAGTGAAACCTCTTCAAACTCTCCGTGGATGTAGATCTCGACTATTTGAGATCGAACCACGTAAATCGTGCATTTTGTATTTTTGTTTACTTCGACGAGGATTGAAAATGGGAGATCGAGATCTTTCAGATCCGATCTAGGGAGTTGATTAACCAATCAACTATTGAAAATGGGAGATCGAGATCTTTCAGATCCGATCTAGGGAGTTGATTAACCAATCAACTATTGAAAATGAGAGATCGAGATCTTTCAGATCCGATTTAGGGAGTTGATTAACCAATCAACTATTGAAAATGGGAGATCGAGATCTTTCAGATCCGATCTAGGGAGTTGATTAACCAATCAACTATTGAAAATGGGAGATCGAGATCTTTCAGATCCGATCTAGGGAGTTGATTAATCAACTATTCAAGAATTAAGTCCGTTTCTAAATTATAAAGATCCCGTGAATTTAAGCAAGTCAAATGGAAAATGTCATAAAAATGAGTTCGTCGAATTCGATTACATTGACATATTTTCGAAATGATTCAAGAAATCAAGTAGGAATCCAACAAAAGAGATCATTATATCTAACATACTTTATACATGGATAAAAGAAGATTGTTCTACAGCTTTTTTATAACCCCACATCTCGGGGACCTTCATGATGGAAGATTTCTTCAGGCAAATTGATTATGGTGTTATCACCTTCGGCTCCATCTCGGGGAGCTTCATCAATCAAGTTTTGAGGCAGGGGAACTGGGTCAGGAAGAGGATTGGCCAGGATTGCTTGATGAAGGAAATCTTTCCACCACTCTGCATTTTCAGCTTCCGACATATCACCATTCCAGTTCGGAGGAGGCCCAGAGGATACCTTGCTTCCTAATTCGGTCAAGTTAAAAACTAAAGGGCCCTCTGGCAGAGAGATGTTGTTCGCCGCTAAATGAGCCTGCACTATTTTTAGATACTGATTTACTCTCTCCTGACAGACGCGAACCCCTTCAACAAAAAAAGACTCTGCTATCGGAGCAGTTTTGGAAAGAAATAACATTGAATTCCACATCTGAGCAAATAATTTGGCCCGGTATTCTTCCGAAATCTTTTTCATCAGTTCGCTCTCAGGAAAAACTGCAAACCCTCTCTGATAGTCGGCCTTCAAACCACTCGTCCTTCCCTTGTGAAAATAAAAATCAACTTCTGCCTTTCTTTTCTCCATCTCTTCCTCAAATTCTCTTTGCAATTCGGATATCAGGAGGTCTCTACTCCCAATATCCTTATGTTTTTTTTACCATCTCAGTGTTCAGGATGCGAAGCTGCTCATCTTTCTTCTCGGCTTCAGACCGAGCCAGAGCTAGATCTACCCCTCCCTTTTCAACCTTTGCAGATAGTTCGTCGATCTTGCTGCGAAAAACAGCGAAGTTTTCATCAATGGTTTATTTCTCTTCTCACAACTGGTCGATTTCTTTCCCTTCCTGGATCATGTCTTTCGCCAATGAAGCAAGAAATTTCTGTGCGGCAACTAGGCGAGATATGTGTCTCCTACATTCTGTCACCTTGTCGGGTTCTTGCGAGGTGGGTCTAATTGAAGTAGCTTTTTCGAAAGTTGGCACTGTAGGAGGAAGGAGAGGAATGTCATCCTGCATGGTCCCATGAGCCTCAAGGGGAGCACTAGGATGAGTTCGAGGTACACCAGAGCGAGATTGAGTCGAAGAAGAAGCAGATTTCCTTTTTCTGGTCACAAGAGTAGATTCTCTCTCATTTTCCTCGCTATCGGCATCATCAGTTAAGTCAACTGAAGCTTGAAGGGGTGCAGGAGATAATCGGGTAGAAGTCAATGAGCCTTCAGCTACATTGGTTGGTATTGTTTGTATCTCGGAATGGGAGATGGATGGATTTTGGGGAGGAGATAAGCGAGCTTCTGCCTCTGTTCGGTTAACCTGTGCCTGAGCGGGATCCACTGCATGTACAGACGTTTTGAATGTAATTTGTGCCTCCTTGGGGACCTCCTTCATAAACGAGAAATGCTTATTCATCGATGTATCTACAAAATCGAACATTCTCGTAAGTTAAGCACAACTCCGTCAAGATCAACGATAATGATAAAAGTAAACAAAAGAAATTAAAGACAACCTAAATCAATTCCCCTGGCTATCTCGGCATTTGGATAAAACCCCCAATAGGCAAGCAAAGACGCATCAGATGTCAGTCCGACTATACTGAACCACCCTTTCCGAAATACGGTGTTTAACTTGGCTATAGCAGAATCTAGTCCTAGGCTGGGAGTGTTTACTTAAGGATCTAGATACATTGTTTAACGAGATGTGATAAGAGAATTATTCGGAGAGGCTTTAATGAATACAAAGGATCTCTCCCAAGCGGAACTCACCTTCTCGACACCAGAAGATAAGAAGGTGGCCTTTTTATCATTGGCTCGGGGAGCCACATAAAACTGATAGGGATTTGGACTTCGCACTAAAAAACACGTTTTAAACCTACGAGGAGTAGGTTCTATCCCCATCCACTTACAAATCATGTAAAATGCGACGAGATATCGGATGGAATTGAGATGAAATTGATTAGGATTGATACCATACGATTTACCCATGGTGATGAGGAAGGGATGGATCGGGGGAACTAGTCCCAGAGGAACATGCTCTAAGAACCAAGTTCGGAAATGCTCAGGGGGATTTTGTGGTCGATCTGAAACGGATGGGATGGCTATTTCATATTTCGTATCCCCGTGATATCTACCCCGAAATAACTGTTTCAGTAGATTGAGGTGTTTTTCATTTATCTTTGGCGGGCCGAATACTTCGGATGCCGGCTTTTTTCGGGACTTTTTGGGAAAAGGGGCTTGCAGATCAGATGAGGAAGTGGAGGTTCAGGATCTCTTTTTCGCAATAGGCGAATTCTCTACAGGGATATTACCAGTTTCTCCCTCAAAGTCGAATTCATCTCCTGAAGAATGGAGAGAAGTAGATGAAGCCATATAGTGATGGAAATATGAAATTTAAGCAAATGTAGGTGGAGAAAGAGTACCTGCAAATTGCTAGAAGAAGGAGAATCCTTGAGTGACGGAGGATGAGGGTAAAGTGTTTTTTGAATTATGTTGGGGGTATTTATAGGCGATGATTGACTGGTATTTGGAAGGTCTCGATATCTCGACCGTTAATTTTGAAATGAGGCAACGGTTCAGATTAAAGGATGTCTTTTTTTATTTTCAAATCTCGTTAATCAAGGCGGGAAAATGTGGACGTGTATCTTACCCCGAAACGTGTTAAAGACGCTTCGTTTTTCGTAAATATGGGAAACATAAATCTGACTCATTTCTAGATGTGTGTTCACACACATCATTTCGGGGGGAGTGGTTGATATGGTCAAGATGTCTGACAATTCGAAATGAATATTTCGGTATATATAGTCGAGATGTTGCTATACAAATACAATGCAAATTATTATCTCACGCAGATCTGCCCCTGATATATTTTAGAGATATAAATATCAGTATATTTCGGTATGCTTAAAGTGGATTTCGGGATTCTCGGATCTGCCTTGACCTGCGAGATGCATTTATGAAACCGGGGAGGTCATTTCAGTTCGAATATTCCATTTCGACAAGAATGATGGCGAGATGATTCATATCACTCTAGCCCACGAACTACAACACGGGTAACCGCTCTGTGTTAGTGGCTTCGTGGGGCGATATTTCCGGAGCGGTTAAATTAATTCGAGTTTATGTATAAATATCATTTTTCATTCATTTGAAGCACACATTCACATTAAGAGAAAAGAAAACATCAGTTATAAAAGAGAAGTGATTTTATAGCATAACAAACATGATATCCTAAAACACAAGCAAACATTGATGACTTAGGATAGCATATCGGCAGTGAGGACTGCATTGTTAAAACTTGTGCATTTTTCATAATCTAATATTTCCCCTTACCATACATTACGATTAAGATGTTCAATCATTGCATAAAATCTCTCCCATAAGAAAGTAGACAAATACAAATTATACTTTATGTAACCTCCCAAACTTTATAATTTGGCAAGTGTGGGCATTGTTGTTGACACTCTCCCAAACAATCAACGGCCTAATCATAATTCACTACACAAGACAATTATTGAAATATATAAGAAAACATGCATACATACTCACTCTAGCCACCCCCAACCCCCCAAAACCAGACAAAGAAAAAAGAAAGTTATGAAGTCGTGGAAAATTCCAGGTGATGCAGTCCTACAGTATTTGATCAATCAATAACGTTCAGAGGTTTATAGTGTTTTTGCAAAGCAGAAACAACTGTACAAAACACAAACTAAATATTGGGAACCATCTTTAATTTCTTTCTTTTTTTTTGCCATTTAACAATAAAACCATGATGTGATGAAAATTTATATTGGGAGTTGTTGAAAAATTATTGCTAATAATTGGACTCACCAGCATACCTCAAAAGTGTAATAAATTAGAGCAAAATGTATGCAATCGCAAAGTTCTATCTGACATAATAACAGATTTCCAGGGACCTTAACATAATATACTTGAAGTTGGAGGACCATAAGTAAAATAATTTCACCTAACATCCCAACCGCCGAAATCCCTAAATTCACTGCGGAATGTTCGTATTATCTTCATCGTCTTGGAGTAAAAGCTCTTCTCGTTATTATCGAATCTTTTTCTCTTAGGTTTTCCTTAGGAATTCTCAGCGACGACATGTCTAAACGGTATGTTATTGTGGAAAAACAATATCCCTATTTGTTTCGGGGAAAATAATATTAATGTTCCATTATTTGTGAATTCTTCAGTTTGATCATGAATTCGTTTATTTAGTTTATGTTGTGTTCATAATCGAATCAAATTTGTGATGAGATTTTTCGTTTCTTTTTTTTTTTTGTTCTTGCATCGATTTCTTGAATATGTATTTGTTTATTTCAATTGGGTTTATATTGGAGCTACAAAAAATTAGAGATAAACGAGGAAAGCAAAGTATGCAGTTCTAGTAATTCCTGAAGCGAAAAGGAACAATTATCATCAGGTTACTTTCTCGTAGAAATATGTGGTGTTATCCCCAGAAAACCATTGTTTTGTGTTATGAATGTCATAATGAGCACTTCCTTTCCGAACTTGACTCATCGCCAACGTTAAATAGGGTTATTGAATTGCACCAGGATTGACAATACATTATGTAGGCTCGAACCACACTTCTTACTCAGTTTGTGCTAAAAGGTATATTGATGGTTTATTGGTCCTAGCTAGAACAAGTCCATCTTTCTGAAAATGATCGAGCATGTGGCCTGGTATTTCATTTACATTATGGTACATTGCTTTACTACTTATATGTTGGTAACCTTCGACTGTTAAATTAACAATTTATTTACTATGTGGGAGGCATTGACTTCCAATAGAACAGTTCCTTGTTAACAGAACTTCTTAATGACAATATAATAATTGCTCATAATCGCCGGTCCTCTTTTATTGCACCATAAGATAAGTTTCACCTAGATGTTTTAAACAATTGTTGAATGATGATTTTGGAAAGCTAGAAAACCATTGTCATTTGAGAATTTGGAATCTACTACATAATCCTTTGGGGATGCAATGGCAAAAGAAAGTTCAGGATATATAGTGTCCTTTCTGTCTTTTGAAACTTTACGAAAATAACGTTGAAGTAATCAATTGTTGGATTTGAAGATATGGTACCACATGAAAGCTGGTTTAGTAGAGTCTAGACTCAGTCTGAATTATCGTAGATTTGAAGAGGTTAACATAGTATCATATTCATAGACTTGATGAAAAACTTGAGAAAAAGTTAGTGGAATCACATTGGACATTCAGGATCCAGCAATTACTGCTTTTGGTTGGTAGGAGCTCTCGTCTTTCATCGAGGTCTGAAATTTTTTTTGTCGGTTGTGTTAATTATCCAATGTGGGAGAGAACTCATCTTCAGGTTTTGGTGTATTTAGGTATTTACACAATTTCAAGATCTATCTGATCTGTGCTATCAAGATCACAATGTAGCTGGTTTCCTTTATTTTCTTCTGAGCATGAAACATTTATAACAAAACTTTTTCATTCAGCCTCACCACCATCTGAGGAAGTAAGAAAAACCTTTTAGAATTGAGCCACACATGCCTTTTTATCTTACTTAAAGCTTGAATGAAGCAATCTTGTTAAATCACAGAAAGTATTCAGCAGTAGAACTTGCATTTCTCATCCAACAGTTCCACATATTTTCAGAAAACTCTATTTTTACATGGAAACACATTGGTCATTATGTGATCTGTAGAATGTGGAACTTGGGACTTTTGTCCAACTGGTTCATACATTTTCTCAAAGGATTATCTCCTTCTAAATAGCGATGCATAGATTATTTCTTGATGTCCATCACACCTCTTATTACAATTAAAAGTTGTTTGCATCATTTGACATTTTAGAACACTTCATAAACTGATTTTTTTTTCTTCAGGGTTCTTTGCAAATTCTTTGCTCATGGTGCATGTCTAAAAGGGGAACACTGCGAGTATTCTCACGATTGGAAGGCCCCGCCTAATAATGTAACTCCTTGTTAGTCTACTTAGAATATTTGTTGCATTTTGATGTTTTAATGTGATCTCATTCTTCTATTCCGCACTTATGTTATTACAGATATGTACGTATTACCAAAAAGGAGTTTGTGCTTATGGAACTCGATGTAGATATGATCATGTCAAAGTTTCTCGATTACAATCTTCAGAGTTATCTTCATCAGCAGATTCTTCCAAGGAACTTTCTTCTGCAACTGCAACATATGGTGCAAATGTTGCAACGGCTGTTAGTGCTGAACATTCAGCTTCTAGTGGACAGTTTCATCTTCATAGTACACCAGTATGGGGAGAGAATTCTGGGCATCATGATACGCCACAAGTTGATGATGATTTTGCAGATGTTGTGGGTGATGATCCTGCTGACAGACCGATATGCTCTTTTGCTGCTGCTGGTGAATGTCCACATGGCATAAGTTGCCCTCACATTCATGGGGATCTTTGTCTCACTTGCAAGAAACATTGCTTGCATCCTTTTAGACCTCAAGAAAGAGAAGAACACATGAAAACATGTCAGAAGAGGCAAAAACACTTAGAAGCACTGACACACAGTCAAGATATAGAATGCAGTGTTTGCCTTGAAAGGATTCTCTCAAAGCCTACAGCAGCAGAACGGAAGTTCGGAATATTGTCAGAGTGTGATCATCCATTCTGTATATCATGTATAAGAAATTGGCGTGGTAGTTCTCGACCATCTGGCTTGGATGCTAATTCCGCCCTGAGAGCTTGCCCTATATGTCGCAAGCTTTCATACTTTGTGATTCCTAGTGTCATTTGGTATTCCTCAAAAGAAGAAAAAGAGGAGATTGTTGACAGCTACAAGGCCAAGCTAAGGTACAATTTGGTCACTCCCTTTTATCTCTCCCACTTCCTTATATTTCTCACTCTGATAGCAAGTAATTATCTTTTAGATCTATTGATTGCAAACACTTTGACTCTGGGAACGGGACCTGCCCATTTGGTACCAGTTGTTTTTACAAGGTATATCTTTCCTTCACTTGTTCTTTTCTTTTTCATGCCATTTATACAAATGTTTTTGCCATTTATGCTGCATTGCTCATTTGGAAGTGTGTGTGTGAATTAGGTTTACGTTATGTTGTAATTATAAAAGAGGGCCTATACAAATGGCTTAGTTCAATTACCTTAATTTCTACCCCTCTTTGATTGTGCCAACTGGTTGTTAAATTGTTTGCATATTTTATTTTTGGTTGAGTTGAAATTGATAAGATAGGGTCGAGCTGAAATTGATACCTTGGGTATAACTCTTTTAAAAGAAAGAGGAAGTTCATTTGAGGTAGACTGGTCTTGATTCTGATTTTAGCAGTAGTTTTCCAACAAGCCACGCCTCTAGTGTTTCCGACATTATTTTGACTGTTGAGAAGAGATCTGGATTTTCTGGGCTTCTGCCTCTCTAGAAATAAAGCTTATCATATCATCTTTGTAGTTATATTGTGTTTTAATCATCAGCATGTGTTGCTTTGGAAATGTATGTCATGGTACGGTTACTTGTGACACAATCGTGTTTGATATAAAGTATAACTTTTTACTTCTCTTCTTCTTATCTTAATTGATGTCACTCTAGTTGGGATGATCTCTTCATCTTCCTCCTTTTCATTCTTCAGTTTTCTGTAACTGTGTAGTCTCTGGATCCCTAGACATTAAAGTGTATACTTTAGGTGGAATAATATCTCTTTATCTTCCTCCTTTTCAATCTTCAGTTTTTTTGTAACTGCAAAGTCTCTGGATCCCTAGACTAAACTGTAAGCCTAACAAATCTCTTTTAGACCCAATTCAAATAGTATATATAATCCACAATTCTGATGAATCATTTGTAGATCCCACCTGCAGTTGTATATCCACTGTTCTACTTTTCTTTACATGGTAGCCCTCTTCATTCAGTTATTAGCTATCTGTTCAGATCTCTTGTCTGAACTAAATTCATCAAAAAAAGTTCTACATAGCATTTTACAAAGCCAATAAGCTTTGTACCAAATAGTATTTGAACCTGCATCAATAATCATCAGATTGTTCAATAGCGATAATTGAAATTGAGTGTGATATTTAGGAGTTTTATTTTAACCGGAAAGTAGGATTTTCTTGAAACCACTATGCAGTGGAACAAATCTCTGCCTGGGCTGTGAGCACTTCAGAGGATCCTATTTAGTTAGTATGTAGCATACAATTCACTTAATCAAGGTTGTATATCTGCATACATTCACTTAAATTTGCTTTTCCTGTATCTTCTTGTTTTTCTCCTTTAGTTGAAATGAACGTATTTAGTTATTTTTTATGCATTCAATTGTTTGCTTTGTGCTGTTTCACCTTTTTATTGTCAGAAGGTAATAGGCAGATATTGTGGTTGAACTCAGTCTGTAACATTTTCATGCTAAATATATCATTCCATCAAATGTAACACTGTTTTCTGATGATTTCATGTGTAACTGCATAAATAAAAATCAGTTAATTATCATTGTTGTTTGTTTTATGTAATGATATGAATTGTAGTTGTCTTAAAAAATCTAAAAAAAAAAAGGCTTGGTGATAAAGAGCATTGATGATACCATTTCTGTGTTCACAGCTTTACATATTATAGTGACTGACTGCCAATGACTTTTTTTACCAAGGGAAACTTCTATCTTTTCCAAATCCACCATTGTTACAATAGGACTACTATGCTGCAAGATGCTACTTCAAGTGATTCAAATGGGTATAATGATGATATTGTTGGGCATAAGAGATAAAGTGAAAAGATGATTGAATAAATTGGAAGCTGAATATGAAAATGACTTTGATGTCACTATGATTTGCAAAATCTCATTCAGTAAAGCTTTTGAGATTACAATCTTTTTGTGTTTCTCACTTTTCTGACCTGTCTATTTTACTTCTTGGTTGCCAGAATTTATAGGCTAATCATAATTTGTGGATAACCATTGTGGTCAAAGTTAATAGACCATCTCTACAATATCCTATGGATAGATTCACTTGACTGATGAAGCTGAGAAGTCATGCATGCACTAGCCATTGTGATTACAAATTATCTTCTTCAACAGATATTCCTCAAACTGTTGTAATTTTAAGCTGGAAAAATTGTGATCTAAAAAATGTTAAAATTAAGCAGAGATTTTAATATGGACCATTTTGTCTTTTCAAGACTATGAGGTTGGTCTTAGAACTAGTGATGCTTGAGGTCATTATGTTAAAAGAGAGATATATGCTCCTAATTCAGTTGGTTGGTCATTAATGCTCTAAAACAACAGTTTTGCTATTGTCTTTAATACATGCAACTTTGTGGATGTGATGTCAGAGGAAAAATGCGTTTTCTGCACCGAGTACATGACTTCTATGAATTTTCACATCGTGTTCATATTTCCTCTTTGCTTGTTCTTTTGAATATGTTTGAGTTTACATAACGAACAAGTTGCAAAACATATATTTATAGTTAATATGTACTCTATTTTTACAGCATCAATATCGTGACGGTCGTCTTGAGGAAGTGGTTCTTCGCCATCTTGGAGCTGAAGATGGAAATACAGTCATTGCCAAAAATATTAGGTCACCCTTTTTTTCTCTCTTTCTTTTTTTTTTGGGCATCAGTATGCTATATTTTGTTTTTAACTTCTCTAGTTTACCTGTTCATTCATATTTTGTGTGCCATGCTCATACTTTCAGGCTTTCCGACTTTCTTAGTAATTTGCGGATGAGGTGATTAAAGCACTTAGAGTTCTTAAGGAGTTCTTAGGTAATCTCCAACCCCCCCCCCCCCACCCCCACATACCATCTAATCCCATTCATCTGATGAAATCAGAAAATTGTACAATATTATATTATAGCGCCTGATGATAGTCATCTCTTGTTTCAAGGAGTGATTTTGCTTAATACAAGTTATGCTTTTATTTAGCTCAATTTATTCAATCTGTAGTGGATGACTGTTCTCTGAAGCCTATGGTTGCTCATGTATTGTCAATTATTATTTATGCTTTGATTTCCTTGTGGATTTTGACTTATCATGTAAACCACAGGCTCTTTCTTAATTCATGAACTTGTAAGAGCCAAGCTTTTGGTAGCATACTGGCGTACATCCGGCTAAATAATTCAAAAGTTGATGAATCAAGGCTTTTATCTAAGGTTAGTAGATCTTTTGCATCTATATCACTGCATTAATTCTTTAATTGATTGGGGGTGCTTGAAAAACATTTGGTTTTGTTTTTTTCTGGCTATTCTGGAAAAAGATTTAGGGCAAATTTGTTTCGAGAATGTGATTGGAAATATTTACAAAGTGAAATATAGAATATATGAGATGACATATTTTTGCAGAATTTTTTTTAAGGGTTATTTGGTCTGAAATAACCCCTTTTTTATTATGTCACCCCTCCCGCCTTAAAACCATTACACTCCAAATTCTTGAACTGCATGTGGCATATTAACTTTGTAATGCTAACAACCTGAATGATGACTATTAAGAAATGACCTCTCCCATGACTGCTTTGACCTTCTTGATGACCTTAATGTCGATATCCCTAATGGCCTCTCCTTTGAGTCTTTGACCTCAATACCGGCCATTACAAAGTGACCTCCCTGACAACTTCAATAACAACCATTAAAAAGAATGATTACTGTGACGATCTATGTAATAGAAATTTAAATCCAAAACCTCGCATGTTTTTTCCACTTCTCAAGATTGATCAGCTGCCAAGTCTTACATATCATAGATTTACCATTTACCTCATATTGCATTTGGCTTTTATTATTGGAAGTGATGCAAAAAATTGGCCTAAGCAGCCACCTAGGCGGATCACTGCCATGCCTTTTATTCGGTCTCTCTAAGCAGGAAGAGTTTCTGCCTAGGTGGGACGAGGGGCTGCTTAGGTGTCCTGATCATCAACTAGACTTGGATTATTTTAATTAAATCCTGCCAATGAAGGAACCAAATTAGTCAAAACTTCATCTTTCCTTCTCATTGTGTGTGTTTTTTTATTGACTGCATTAGCGATCTATTCCATGAATCTTGAGAGAGAGAGAGTGTGTGTGTGTGTATACATGTGTGTTGTTTTGGAGAGGAATAGGAGGGGGAGAGACAGTTGTATGTAATTTTGTGTGTGTTTTTTGCAGAAAGAGAGTGAGTGATGTGCAACAATACGTCGGAATGATACTGAAAATGAAAAACTAGGGTTTATTTTTGCCTATCATTTCTTTTTATATTATGGTAATATCTTGCCCTAAATTTGGTTGGATTTAGTGCCAAATGAGCTTGTTCTTATGCCCATTTGGTGGAGAAGCCATAACAAAAATGAAGTTACTTGAATTTATTATTAAAACCAAAGAGGTGTTCAGCCTCCTAGCCTCCTAGGCCTAGGCACCTTAGTCGCTGGGTGCCCATATGCTACCTGACTAGAGTCTAGCAAATTCTGCAACACTGAGTATTGGTGGTAATTAAACTTCTTCCTTCTATAACGTGAATCAAGGATGGGGTGATTCTAATCCTTATTGGGTAATTTTTGTCAGATTTTTGATTGAGTTTTGAAGCAAGGGTTTTGGTTTGGAGGAGCTGAGGAATGCAGATTTCTCTTCACTTGGTTCTAAAATTTTGATTGAGGGGTATAATGTGCATCGGTTTTGGAGGTGGGGGGAGGGCATCGAATTTGAAGTTGGGGGTAAAAACCATTAACTTGCCCCTAAAAGGGGTATTTGGCCAAAGAAATTTAGATTTGTGTCCTTTTTTTTTGGTTGGAGTCCATTGGAGGAAGACATTTATAGTTGTAGATGTCTTGTGTTTTGTTAAAGTTAGTGGGGATATAATTATTTAAATATTTGTATAAATGGTTGATATTATGGGAGTATGAAATACCATATTAAAATAATATAAAATATGAAAATGAATATGTTTTTTGTTTATCTCCTATAAAATGGAAGAATGTAAATGAAACTAAGCATAGTGAATTATGGATTCCTTTTTCATGTATTAAATACCTAATGAAGAGTAGTCTTTAAATATTCTCCTTGAGATTCATGGATCGTTGACGCCTCGTTCGTGATGATAAAAAATATTCTAAAAAAATATCATAACATATAGTGAACTTTTTGAGATGACGCTAAATTATATTTTTCTTAATGTGATTAGTTCTAAAAAATGATTAGTAATCTTTTTTGACTGAAACTCGTGATGATAAAAAAAGTTCACTATATGTTATGGAAAACAAAGAGAGAGAATATGAATGATACTAAGGAAGACCCCACAGACATAAAAGACTTGAGAAAGATAATAGTGATAACTAAATAATGGTAGATGTGGGGTCTTTATTTGAATTATTTTTTAGTTAAACATGAAAACTTATTTGTTTGTCCCATAGTTACCAGGATCACGATACGATTTGAGTTGTGGGACGGGTACGTGGAAGTTGGATCGATGCTGTGGTTTGCAATTTCGGGTTGTGGTATAGTTAAAAGAAGCACTTGGATCAATTTTAGAACTATATAAAATATTAAAATTCCAATGTAAGTTGAATTAAAAAAAAAACCATATGTGTTTTTCATTTATGAGACTAATAAAGGATGTTTCAGTATGGTCAATTTAAATAGATTGTTCCATATGTTTAAATTTCAATGACAATTAAAAGCAGTCTGTCCCTACATGATTCTTGAGCAGCAAGGTGAGACCATTTTTAACCGACCCACCCAATCATTGGCTCTCTCATTTACCCCTCCGTTTCTCTTGCAGTATCATCTCCATGCTAAGAAACACTAGAGTATAAATAGATTGTGCCTTAAGAGGCATATCTTATGGCTGACTCAACCACCAGATCTGATCAAAACCACGTTGCTACAGTTGTTTTGCCAGAAAACCATGAGAATAATAATATACAGTTAGCCTGATGAGTAGATAAGTAAATAGGTAAAGAGTAGTCTTTATTCACTGCTGAAATTGATTTGCCAATTTTAGTGATCCAAATCGCATCACCAAATGATCTGGGTCGAAATGACTCTCAAGTTGGGAATGAAGAACAGTGTGGCAATACAATCATTCTTTTTATTGGCGAATTATATAGCAAAACCATTGAGTGAATCTTCATTAGTGATGGCTTTTTAGATTTTTGTTGATTCTTGATAAAATTCAATTTACTTATTTTGGAAATTATATTCCATTGTGAAAGAAATGCCAGTGATACTCTTATGAGCGCACCTCCTTCATTCATTTTTAGTGAAACATATACTTACAAGGGAAAAACAACATTTTAAAGATTTCATTTAATAGAACTAACTTTCTATACAATGCTAAACACAGGGTATTCTTCGTTGTTGACAGATACAATAATTGTGCCCTGACACCAGATTCCAGGATTGAAGAACTGAGGGGGGTCATCCATATACCAAAATTTGAATGTATCCGAGACTCTATAAACTATTGAATCTACGTCCATATTTTGGTGTTAGTAGTTGGTGTGATTTACAGGTATTATTTTTTGCCATATTAAGAACAGTGAAATGATGAATGGCAGGGGAAAGAACAGCTATGCAATATCACTAGTCTATATACTTGCTTGAAATTAAAGGCATGGTGCTTAATTTGTATACTGTATTTATTGTACACGACCTTGGATCTCACAGGTATAATGTACGTACCCATGATGTATGTCCCGTGTGGATTTTAAATTTTTTACGTGAGGCTATGAGGGTTTCTATAATAACATTTACACCAGATTTCTCGGTCGTAGGTACTGCATTAACACCAATAAAAGAGATTTTTTTTGGTTAATAGTTAATAGTTACTAGTGTGTTATTGGTTTCTATCTTGTATCTTTTATTCTTTTGTTGTGTGAAAAGAGAGTTTTTGTTTGAGGTTTTGGAGTGTATATTTTCCATTGCTCTGCTTTTTCCTTTCTATTTTAGGTTAATTCTGTGGTAACAACTTACAGCAAGAATGAGGATCCTTTTTTATTTTTTATATTTTTAGGAGATTAATCATCTTGTAAAAGCTTAAAATTATATAGTAGTTTATTAAGTTAAGAACTGAATATATACTACTGTCAGAGTTGCGGTCCAAATCTAAATTGCAACGTAACTAGTTCGAAAATAAAAAAATATATTTCTATTTGATTATTTAGTTTCTATTTTATTTTATCACCATTATGTCAAAATAATTATAAAATGTGAACTAAAATATAAGATAGAAATGTAATAGAGAATATATGGCTTGGAGTGCAAGAGATTTAAGGATTCAACGATTTCATTCTAACAATGCATAATCGGTCAGTAACTATATAGAAGCATGACATAATTGAGTTGTTCATTCGAATATTGACTTGGCTAACCATGTAATTTTTAAGTTTTTTTTTTTTGGCAAATTACAATTTCGGTACCCCAAGTAAAACCCATTTTTCACTCTTGGTAACCCAGTTTTTTCGAGTTGCAACATTGGTCACCAATATTTCAAAAGGTTCGATTTTGGTACCTTCCGTTAGTATTCCGTCAAACACTGAGTGAACATAACTAACCCTAAGCGTTTTGGAGGCAACATCAACGTTTTTTTCCCCCAATTTCACTTCCATAACTAACCCTAATTTCTCAAATCCCTCTTTAATCCACTGGAATCTTGCATCTAACTCTCCAAATTTCTATTACCCTCTTCAATACCACAACCATGAGAAAGAATTACAAGTGAAACACTGAGTTAAGGAAGTAAATGTATGATTCTTGTTAACTCATAGCACAAGAGAGATGACAAAATAATAAGCAAAACAGAGACGAGAGCGGAATCCAAAACTTGCTCGGAGAAAGTATGACAAAGTATATATATTGTTCTTGAAAGAAAACTTGATTGAGGAATGCTAGTGTAGTGGACCACCAAGTGCTATCCAAACCTTGTGAAAGATGTGGTACCTGGATAGTTAAGAGTCCATTTACCCACAAGCTATATCAGCTCTTGTGATGTCAACAAACCAGGTGAAATCGGGATAATTCCTTGTCTTGCCTTTATAGCTAGCAAAACGCCCTATCTATTTGTTTATCGAGAAATATATGAAATTAGCTTTTGGATATGCCATGAAATTAGCCCAAGGCATTAGCAAACAATCTCTTTGCAGCTCCCATATGCTAATTCCTCAAACATGTGTCATTAATCTTTCGTGCTTCTGAAAATCCTCCCTCTGTCAGAGTTGAGTTGTTCTTTTGCTGGGACTCTTTACTCGAACAATTTGTCGCTTTAACTTCACTGGATTTGCTTACTATTGGCATCGTACATAACCTTAGATGTTTGACAGAGAGGGATTGTGTTTCCAGCTTGTTGCTAGAGTTGATGTCGCTATCATCCACATATCGATATTTACATTCTTCATAGAGTGTCTAAATTCTCATGGTTTGAAGAGGGATTTGAGAAATTAGGGTTAGCTATGGAGTATGAAGTGAAATTGGGAGAAAAAAACGTTGATTTTGCCTCCAAAACAATTAGAGTTAGTTATGTTTTGTCAGTGTTTGACGGAACACTAACGGAAGGTACCAAAATTGAAATTTTTTGAAACATTGGTGACCAATGTTGCAACTCGAAAAAATTGGGGTACCAAGAGTGAAAAAGAGATTTACTTGGGGTACTGAAATTGTAATTTGCCCTTTTTTTTTTTCATCTTAGTCTCAAATCCCTAATTTTGTCGACAACTGAAAAGACTGAGGATTTTGTGATTTTAAATACATCTCCAACAACAAAAACATAAATATTTTAACAACATTTAGGATGAGAATGTTTACATTTCAATATTTAGATCAACTGCAGCTCGCAAAATGCTAAATTGAGGTTTTTTGTGAGTTTTACCTTATCTCAAAATAATTCAACATTTAGGGTGAGAATACTTACATTTCTATATTGAGATCAACTGTAACTCGCAAAATGCTAATTTACGGTTTTTTTTGTGAATTTTAGTTGATTTCAAAATAGACTTATGAGTAGAAAAGATACTTGAAATAAAGTTATATTTTTAGAAAATTTTTTTATATAAATTAATATTATTCATTACATATATATACAAAAGCTAGACGAGCAGCACCAACTTGATGCGCGGTGAGGAAATGAGAGGAAAACAAAAATAAATAAAAATTAGTCAATGCAAATCAGAGAAATATATGTTAATGTCATTTTTATATAAGAAAATCTACTTCTTATTCACTAACACAAGAGATTTTATCTACTTGTTTTTTCATCTAAACTACTAAAATACCCCAAGAAAGTAACTCAAAAATATATTTCCAATTTCCATATATTTTTTAAATCAAATTAAAGTGCATTTTTTGTCTAAAAAGTAAAAGAAACGACTAAAAAATATTTATCATTATATTAAATGAGTAGAAAATATTTCCAAACTCATACAAACTACACGTCCCAATCCCAAAATGGAGGACCATTGTGCAACAGTAAGATCTAATAATAGTAAGTTTCAAATTAAATGAATGGTAAAAATAATATTCCTAAAAATAGAAAAAGCACAACCATAAATGAAATTCCGTTGAGGCCATTAGCGCCACCACCATTGTTGCTATCCCACCTTCCACGCCACCATGGAAACGAAGAAGATTGCATGTGCCGCCCTCATTGCCGCCTCTGCCTTGAGCGCCACCATGGCCGCCACCACCACCAAGGCTCCATCTCCGGCACCTGTCCCAATCAGTGATGCCATTGCCGTCTTGCCAACCGTGGGGTCCCTCATCGGCACCACCATCTTATCTTTCTTTGCTCTCCATATGCAGTGAGGAAGAAGCGAACAATGATTTTATTTGCTGCTATGGATTTCAAAACTGTTATTTCGAATTCTATTTTATTTAATATATATAAAGAAATTGTGTAATTTGATATCCATAGATATATATATTATTACATCCATTTATTCATTATGTTGATGGGCAAACAAGTCATATTGTGGATTCATGGATCGAGTTTAAACACGGTTTTACATGAACTAGTGTGTTGTACGAATTATGATATATAATTTAGTTAGATTTAAAAAATTATTATATTAGGAGATTACAAACTTCATATATTATAAATGAAAAAACAAAATTGAAAACATCTATAATAATAACTAATAAACAATAATAGTTACAAATATAATTGATTATACAAAAAAATGATTAAATGAATCAAAAGATTGAATAAATAGCTGGACAACTCTTTTTCATTATTGTCCAATGATTTTTTTTTCATTAATTTTTTTTTGGACCATGCTCTTGCTATTTATTGCAAGTTTATAAATTTTCATCGTTATTATCTTTATTTCTCAATCAACAATCCAAGAAAGTGAAGATTTGAAAATATGTAATCGTTTGTTTTTCAAGTTTCCAATATAAATTTTGTTATATTTATTTACTGCTTTTTTGGTTGAATATTTTATTTTATTATTATTATTTTTTTGTATTTGATTAACTATAACAAAAAATGTGATACATATTTTCCAATTCTTTGATGTAATATATTTGAAAAAGTAAAAAACGAACATAAGAACTTGTTTCATTGATAAAAAAAGTTCAGCATTTTTTCATCTTTTTCATTAATTTACAATCATTACTTTAATTATAATAGGGCAAACCGGCAAAGGTGCAAGGATGCACCTAAGTTTGGATTGAAATGCAAATTTATACCTTTTTTTTTATAGCAAAAATCATCTTTTTAAAACATTTTATTACTAAATAGACAAATTTGTTCTTCAACTAACGATGCTTATGAATTTTTTTATTGTAGATGTAAATTTTTTTTAATTATTAGTTATAATTATTCTATATTTTTGTGGTCAAATAACTTCTAATAAAAAATTTCAATCAATTAAATTAATTAAATTAAAAATTAAGCATACAATGGATTTAGCCAGACCCTTGGTTGAATTTCTGTCAGACCCTTGGTTGAATTTGCATGCTGAATTTAGTCAAGAACTTGGTAAAATAATGCATTCTGAAATTCTATCGAAATTTTTGTAGATTAATGCATATTGAGTTTCTTCCGCACTACAAGAAAAATGCACAACAACAACACAAAAATTACAACGGTTTTTAGCATTTTGTGTTGTAAAACAGGTTACAACAACTGTTTTTGGCAAAAGCATAGTCGTTGTGCGAAAAAAGGCGCACAACGACAACGCCTTTTACAACGTTTTTTTTACAGCGTTGTTGTGCGTGTTTTTTGAGATACGACAGTAGTTTTTTACAACGGTTTTTTTCGCCGTTGTCGTTGAGCGCACTTTTGCTCAACAGTAAGTTACAACGCTATTTTTTCGACGTTGTAATGGAGCGCAATTACAACACTAATTACAACAGTTTTTCTACCGTTGTTAAAAATTAGAAATTCAAAATTATTTAATTTCTGAAAAAAAAAATTATGAAACAATATTAAATTAAGTAATTGAACAATAAATTATTATACAACAATAAAAAAATATACATATATTAATTTGAAAAATATATTAATTTTATAAATATATTAATTATTAATTTGAAAATATACATATATTAATTTGAAAAATATATTAATTTTAAACAATTATTTTATAAACTTAAAAATAAAACATAAAAGATATTAATTAAAAAAAATATAAAAATATGAAGTTATGAGGTTTCATGAGTAATTTTCTCTCTCAATTTGTTTCTCTTCTTATTATTAATTATTTTATGATGTTATCTTATATTATTTGCATTAATATTAATTATGTTATATGAACAGACTCATAATTTTAAAAAATAGTATTTTTATAAAATATATTAAAAATATGCAGTAGTATATTTTATAATTGTCTTAAAATGAAATCAGATTAAACATTACTAAACATATATATTACTAAAAAATTAGTCATTAATCTTCCAATTATATATATATATATATATTGTTAACCTTTTAAATTAAATTAAAAATACAAACACTATTAAAAGTTAACAAAATATATGTAATAATAAAAAATTAAAAAATATAAAAAATATACTATAAAAGAAATGCATGCAAGATATTATTACATAGGCATCAATGGTATAGTGGTTAGAGTACCACCGGACCATTCGGGTTCAAATCTTAGACAATGCACAATATTGATTATGATGATGTCAGCGACGACGTGTCATCCACAATATTGATTATGATGATGTCAGCGTTGACATCATCCCTATGATGATGTGTCATCTCTATGATGATGTGTGTGATGACGTGTCATCCCTATGATGACATGTGTGGTGATGTGTCATGCTTGCGTGTCAGTCTTTAACTACATTGGATATAACAACGGTTATTAACTGTTGTGCAACTGTTGTAGAATATCGTTGGCATACATATTGATTATGATGATGTCAGCGTTGACACGTGTCATCCCTATGATGACGTGTGTGATGAATCCCAGACAACGCACAATATTGATTATGATGATGTCAGCGTTGACATCATCCCTATGATGACGTGTCATCTCTATGATGATGTGTGTGGTGATGTGTCATGCTTACGTGTCAGTCTTTAACTACATTAGATATAACAACGGTTATTAATCGTTGTGCAACTGTTGTAGAATATCGCCGGCATACCACAGTTGGCTTACCGTTGTGTCAATCGTTGTCGTAAAGGTCTACGACCGTTGTACCAACCGTTGTCGTAAAGGTCTACAAGGTTATTAATTATTGTCGTAGATAGGGTCTATGACAACACCACTTTTCACAACGATAAAAAATGGCCTACGACAACGGTGAGCGAATTTCTTATAGTGAAGTAGCATAGTATAACTGGTAACTTGGTTTTAAATCAATTTTTATTGTAGGCATTTGATGCCTACGGCTCTTTATTTTACTAGTGAATGACAGAGAGTTTCCTAAGATTAGATCTTTATTACATATATTTGTGAAACAAGGTGAGCCCATTTCGATTTCTACATTTTGTCATTCCTTTTTTACTATTAGTGACAATTCATGCACCAACAACAGAGAGGTTGAGTTAGCATTGGAGGGCTTTAGGCGTGCTGGAGATTTTAGGTTTAAATTCTCTGTAGTTTTATGTAATTCGTTATTGGTAGGATAGGAAATACAGAGTTTGCATATTAGGATGAGGATTCGGGTGAATATGATCATGTTTAGTGGGCTTTGCAACATTGGAAATGTTGGAAATGAGTTTGAACGTTTATTCGAAGAAGAAAATGATGAGGGAATTATTTGATGATGTTGTGAGAAAAGGGGTACGTTCAATACTATGGTAAAGCAGACGAATTGGAAGAAGTAGAAGTTGTATTTAATCCTATGTTGGACAATAAGGTTTCAACATATAATTGCTTGATTGGTGTCTATAATGTGTTGAGGAAGCAAATAGATATCTTAATGAAATGTTGGAGAAATGATTGGTACATAATCGAAGACAGGCATCTTTATAACGATTCTAATATGTCTTCAAGACATTTATCCAGACACCTTCATCATGTTGTTAGGCTAATGCCAAATATAATTATTTTTTGTTAATTATCTTTTTGAAAACAATAGTTTAGTATCAATCAAATATAATTCATGTTTTAAGATTTACACATTAGTTATGGAAAATACATTGATCTTCGTCTTTTCGTTGGATTGCCAAACACAAGGACCCGATAATAACAATTGAACATGTAAACTAATTAAAATGTTCACCTTTTAAGTTAGATAATATGGTAATCCACTATATATAATAGGTGAGTAAACAGATTTTTTACAAGATATTAAGATCACAACAATCTGTACTAATATTTACATCAATTCAAAAAATAAATTGAAGTAGAATTGCTCTTATCTATTCTTGAATATTTCTAGAATATTCGATGTTACCCCCTAAACTGAAGTGTGGGATTCTTATTCACACGAAGCTTGGTGCGTAGAAACTCAAACAAAGGACGAGTAAGATATTTTGTAAATATATCGACGATCTGGAGATTGGAAGGCACATATTGAGTGTCCAACTTCTGATTCGAAACTAAGTCTTGTATGAAGTGATAGTTAATGTCAATATGTTTAGCACATTTGTGAGCCACAAGATTTTGGCTCAAGAAAAAGACACTCTTATTGTCACATAGGAGCAAAGGTCGTGAGGAGTGTAGTGCAAGTAACTCACAACTAAACAGGTGAGTGAGCCAAACCATCTTTTGAGCAATACTGGCTAGTGCATGATATTCGGACTCACAACTGAACGAGCAACAGTAAGTTGTTTCTTAGCACTCTAGGATATCAAGTTGTCGGCCAAGAAAATGGAGTAGCCATATATGGAGCAACGTGTCTCAACACAACGGGCCCAATTCGCATCAGAGTATCTGAGGATAGTGTATCTGATGATGGAGAAAAGGTGAGACTAAAGTGGATGGTGCCCTTAACATAACAAATAATTCACTTCACAACCATGAAATGATCAATAGTGGGAGATTATAGAAATTGACTGATGTGATTGACAGTATAAGACAAGTCCGGTCCTGTAATTGTGAGATACTGAAGAGCACCCACAAGAGAGCGATAAAGTGTTGGATCCTATAAACTTCACCTCATTTACAAGCGATTCCCCAACAATTAGGGAACTGGAAACCGGTTTGGAATCGAGCAGAGATGTCTGAGTTAAAATGTCATGAGCATATTTTGGTTGTCATAAAAACAAGCCCTTTCCAAAATGAGTGATTTTCAAGACCAATAAAGTAGCTTAGGTTGTCTAAATCTTTCATTGCAAACTCCTTATGAACCCAAGCAATGAAATTCTACAAAATGGTTGTGTTATTACCAGTAACAATGATATCATCAACATAAAGCAGTAGAAAAATAGTGAAATCAGAATGATGTAAAAAGAAGAGAGAAGTGTCTGTCCTGCTACGATAAAACTCAAACTAGTAAGAAAAGTGTTGAAGCGATAAAACCAGGCGCGAGGTGTCTGTTGAAGACCATAAAGGGCTTTCTTGAAGCGACATACATCATGTGGAAAATGAGGATCGATGAAACCCAAAGGTTGAGTCATAAGTATTGGCTTGTAGAGAACATCATGCAAAAATGCATTCTTAACATCAAGTTGATGTAACAGCCAACATTGTTGAACAACAATAGCTAGGATGACACAAATTGTGGCAGCTCAGATGACAGAACTGAAAGTATAAGAAAAATCGAAACCAGGAACTTGAGTAAATCCTTGTACAACCAAACGAGCCTTATAATGTTCTATGAAACCATCAAACTTGAATTTAGTTCGAAACACCTATTTTGAGCCCATAATGTTTGCATTAGGAGGACGAAGGATTAAATCTCAAATACCATTTGAGTGAAGAACATCCATCTTTTCTCTCATTGCAGTAAGCCAGTGGGGCAACTTGAGGACAAACTTGAAGCTTTTTGGTACTTGAGAAACAAATAAAGAAGATAAACGAGCAGTTGATGCAATATCTATAAAATACCTCGGTTTGACAATACCAGATTTTGCAAGGGATAGCATTGGATGAGTGTTGGGTGGATTAATCACTAATGAAGGCAGGTTTAGGGGAACAGTTGGTTGTTGTACCGGATCATTGACAATGGGTGGTTGCATGGGAAGTTCATCAGACATGGGGGTTGTTGCATGAGAGTGCGGTTGTTGGACAGGTTCAACATGTTGCATGGACTCGATGGGAGAGGACTGCACAGGGACTGGACAAAGTACACATGGTGGCACCGAGGACCGAGCCTCAAGCGATGGACGAAACAGCGATGAGGATGAAGCTAACGAGCTAGGCTCCACACAAGCCGAAGGCTCAGAAGATGTTTGTGGTTCAAAGAATTCAGAAAAAATCAAAGTATTAGAACTTGAGTTGTTAGGAGCATTTTCAGAGAAGGAAAAAGCAAACTCATCAAATTGAGCATGACGAGTAACATAGACGCAGGAAGCGATAAGATCGTAACATCGAAAATCCTTATGCACATAACTATAGCCAAGAAAAATGCAAGGTTGACTACGAGGTGCTAATTTGTGAGGTGCATAATCACATGGATACAGAAAAATACGACAACCAAATACTTTGAAGTTAGCATAATTAGGAATTGAGTCAAATAGAATTTCAAAAGGGGACTTATTTTTCAAAAGAGACGAATGTAAGCAATTGATGATATAAACAGTCATAGCAAAAACATCAAACCAATATCGAGTAGGTGCATGATCATGAAAAAGCATAGAGAGACCTATTTCAGTGATATGTCTATGTTTACGTTTGGCACAACCATTTTGTTGTGGTATAAGGACAAAAATATCGATGCAAAATACAAAAAAATTACGAACTCGATTATTAGTAAATTTCATACCACCATCACTTTGGAAAATTTTAATGTTGGTGTTAAACTGATTGCACACAAGAGTAGTGAATCATTGAAGAACATAAAAGAATCAGATTTGGCATACATAGGATATAACCAAGAGAGTGAAAAATCATCAACGAACATATCATAATAACGATAACCATCAGATGAAACAATGGGAACAAGTCCCCACAAATCACAATGAACTAAATCTAACACACCCGAGGCATAGTTTTCATTCAATGGAAAAGACAAGCGTTTACTCTTAGCTAATTGAGACGATGAACAAATAGTAGGTTTTGGCAAAACAGAAGTGACAACCAACTGACTCAAATTATTCAAAAGCTTAGTAACAGAAACAGAGACATGTCCTAAACGAGAATGCCATAATTCAAACGAAGACTTTAAAGCAGTAGATGATAAAGCATTCCAAAACATATAGACCATCTCTACAATTGTCATTTGCTAGAATTTCCTTGGTTGCCCGTGTTTAAATCACAAATTACTGATTAGAGAATAAGACATCAACAGGCAAATAAGTTGTTAATTTACTTGTAGAAAGAAGATTTTAGTGATATGAGGCATAAAAGAACATCTAACAATGACAGTTTGTGATTAACAAGACGAGAACCTAAATGAGTGATAGAGAGAGCGTCTCTGTTACCAACAATGACATGACTGTTACCATTATAAGGTTCAAAAGTATCAAGAGTGGAGGCGGACGAAGTCATATGTGTTGATGCCCCCGTATCCACACACCAATCAAACTGTGGTGAGGGCGTAACATTGCACTATGCCTCAAAAGCTTGAGCAAGTTGGGTAGAGGGTGGAGAATCATCACGAACATAAAAAGATGGACAATGGTTCTATAGTGAGGACTGTGGCAAATCTGACATTTGGGCATATAGAGTTTTTTTCTATCATTGGAAGAGTGAGCCGACTGATTGAAACCACCACCACTAACACTCGGCTGATGTACACCACAACCTCCAGAATTTCTGGAACAGCCACCATACGACGAGCCATGGCCTCCAGATGATGCACAGGTTGCGTAAAAAGTAGCAGGAGAAGATGGATTATCGGGCATGCCCATGGTCTTATCATTTAACTTGTAAGTGCGGGTTTGTTAAACAAGATCATTGAAACTAAGATGAGGAGTGAGAGTCATACGACGTTAGCGAAGGCTCAAAACTGAGATCCTAGACCCATAAGAAACCAGTGTCCCTAATCAACATTAGAGACAAGATGACCAATGACAGCGAGTTGGTCACATAAGGATTTGAAGTTGCAACTATAATCTGCGACCGATGATGCTCCTTTCTTAAGAAGTTGCAGTTCGTCCCTCGGATGATGTGCTCGAGATAGGGATGAATGACTGAAAGTAGTCTCCAAGGTGATCCATACGTCTCAAGCCTTGGTTAAATCCACAACCTCAGCCGTGGATTTCTCAATTAAGGAAGATAACAAGATACTGAGAACCTGATTATGTTTGGTATGCCAAACGGTGAATTTAAGATTTGAAACGTTCTGATTCTCAGCATTTTTTATGGTGGAAGGAGGTTCGACAGTGGTACCATCGACAAAGGGGAGAAGTTTGTCATACTGAAGCATAGAATGACCTAATTGCACCAAAGCAAATAGTTTGAGGAAGTGAGTTTAATGGTGATCATATGAGAATAGCGAGTGTGATATTTTAAGCATTTTGAGGTTTAACGAGTTTAACGATGTCTTCTGTTGATACCATGTAAATTAATTAAATGTTCACTTTTTAAGTCAGGTGATATTGTAATTCATTATATATAATGGGTGAGTACAACAGATTTTACAAGATACTAGTATCATAACAATATCTACTAATATTTACATCAATTCAAGAAATAAATTGAAATAGATTTGCTCTTATCTATTCTTAAATATTTCTAGAATATTCACCGTTAGAACGGAGTTACAAGGACCATTGAATTCTCGGCGTACCAATATTGTCCTTCACTAATCTGAAATTGGGTGCCATTTTTGTGATTTTCGTATTAATCACCTGTAAAATTTATAAATCATGTGAGTGAATGAAAATTATAACTAAACTTGTTTAAACTATTATACCTTTAAATCTTGAATTCTATTTAATTTGTTGACAGGCCATTTCAAGTGCAATCATATGACAGGCCATTCATAGATCGCAAAAACTTGTGTGCCCCGGACCCACCTTGGCTTGTGGGTTGCTCTCATGCGCGCCCACACGCCCCGCCATATGCCCACGCGGTGCACACCTGCCAAGTATCACACATATACTCTATAGGTATCACATATTCAGGTATTACACATTTGCTCTTCAGGTATGCCACATATACTCTTCAGGTATCACATAATGTATTACTTTCAGGTATTATACAAGTATATTTTTAAGTATCACACATATTACTTTCTTTTAAGTAAATACCTTATAGGTATTTGTATATATTACTCTCATGTATTACACACGTATAAGGTATTACATATGTATCTTTAAGGTATTACATATTTACCTTTAATATATTAATGTTGATAGTGTAAGGTATTACATATTTATCAGATATTAATGCTGATAGTGTAAGGTATTACATATTTGTCAGGTATTAATACTCATAGTTTAAGATATCGGTATCACTTGTATACTTTTAAAATATCTGTTGTATACTCTTAAGGTATTAGTGTACTGTGAAGTGAGTTTAAATGCTTAAAAATAGCCAACACATCGCCTGCTTCGCTGGAAAATCTCCATTTTTGAGTTTCAAGCTCATAAAGCTCGTTTTACTCATTTCTTCAACAAAACACACGAAATTTATACCAAAATGATCCTCTCATCAAGCCCAAACTTTCCCCCTTATCAATTTACAGAAAATAAATTGTCTTCATGTCAAATTAATCGATTTTCAGTCACATTTTGAAGCAAAACGTTTTTTTTCAAATTCTTGTTCTAGCACACAATTGAATGAAATAATTGAGAGATTTTAACCCCCATAATATCAGTGGCGAAGCCACCGAGGCCCAAGACGAGCTTGGAATCGTTGACAACAATGATGAATTTGTCGGAGGCGGCCTCGACCATCTTCTCACGGAGGAGGGCGCCGCCGCGGCCCTTAATGAAGTCGAGGTTGGGGTCAACCTCGTCGGCACCGTCGATGGCGAGGTGGATGTGGGGGTGGGCATCGAGGGTGAAGATGGGGATGGTTGTGATGAGGGGAAGGATTGAGGAGTGGAGAACGCTGGGAGGAAAGAAAAAAAAAATATATATATATATAAACGGGTCAAAAACGGGTTGGAGGCACGAATCCAAGGATTCGTGTCCCCGGAGCACAAGAGAACAATTCTTCATAAATATATTTTATTTATTCATTATGTTGAGCGGCAAAGAAGTAATTTTTGTGGGTTCGTGGATAGAGTTTAAATATTGTTAATTACATGTTGTACATGAATTCACATATGATATATGTTTAACTATTTGTGTTATATATATATATATATATATATATATATATATATTGTAAGCCTACAATACGAGTTGTTTGACACGAAAAAATAACTAAAGATTATGTAAAAATCTAAAAATATCTTAAATTACCTATGTATATAACACGAAAAATAGAACACATAATAATTATTTGAATAAGGTATAACCACCTGTCAACTAAAACTAAAGCATAAAATAAATCATTAAAACATGTTCATCTACAAATGTTTATTCCTTTAAGTTGTGTTTTAAATCATGATTCGAGTATCTATAAAACAAAGCTCAATAGCCTCGATTGTATTATTTGCAATCGTATTTATAATTTATTATAGGTTTAATGACTACGCAAAAATCAAGGAATAACTTGTATAATGAGTTAGATTACACTTCAATTTTTTGTTTAATTGTGATTTAATTTATAAATATATTATTTTAATTTTGAAATTCAATATCCTGGATAATTTTCTAATATGAATTTAATGATATTGCTCTTAAAGCTCGACACATGTTGTCATAAGGAAAACCACATAAGGAGTCCAAAACTCGATTCAGATCTTCAAGTACTAGAAAACTAAGTGCTAAAATTATTAATTTAATATGTCCTTAAATACAAATATTTTCAATTACATAATTCACAATTTTGAATTATGTGACCAGCACCGTGCCAATTATATCGAATTTGAGAGATGCACACCATTATAATCTCATTGGAAAGTTCTAAAATTGCTTCTTCTTCTTTTTTCCATTAATCCTATAATAAATTCATATGCTTTCATATTAGTATGTTTTAATGAAGGATAAATAAAATTGTTTACTTTTCATATAATAATAACTCTATAAAGATAATCGAAAAAAAAAATTGGACAAAATAATAAGTGGTGCTATTAACACCCCTTATTTTATAAGTACACCCCTTTAATATATTTTTATTTTTTTTAATTAATTTATCCTTCTGGATTTCCTATTATACCCCTTTCCATCTCTCAATACACTTGGACTGCGACCGATATATTAAATAAAAAATAAATTAAAAAATTCATTAAAGACGGGTATTTTAGAAGAGGGGTGTATTACGAAAATAAGGGGTATTAATAAGTTAACTAGCAGTGTACCCGCGCGTTGCGCGTCTTGCCATATAATATATGGTTTATATCATATATTTGATAATACAATGTAATTAATTATAAGCGTTTTGAAGATATAATAACTGTAGTTATTCCAAATTTGAACTACTATTTAAAAATTTATAGCTAATTTAATTTATTTTTATATTTTTAAATAAATTTTAAAATAGTATTAAACAAACTTCGAATTTCTTAACAATTTTTTATTGCATCCAAACAAAAAAATTATAAAATTATTTAAATCTTTCTATTGATTTCGACAAAATTAGGAAAAAAAAAAGTCCATTAGTACTATCATTATTATTATTAAATATTTTTAAAGATCTTATTTGTTGATATTTATATTTTTTAAGAATTAATTTTTTAATAGCTATTATAAGGCCCCTTTATTTTAATTGGCCCAATAAATTTCTTCACTACCCATTAAAATAAGTATACACAATTACCATAATATTCATTCTCCATTCTTCCTAAACAGTGGCGGCTCCATCTTCATTCTCACATTATCTTCTCCCCTCATCTTCTACTTTTTTTTTTTCTTTCATTCTCTTATTGAGATTTAATTTCTTTTTTCTTCAAATCTGATTTATGTCCCCCCTCTTTCTTCATTCTTTCATTTGTAATGGAGTATCTGATATTTTTATATTTCTTTTTATTGTAATATGACAACTCACCAATACCGTCGGAGTTTCAACTCTTTTGAAAATATTTTATAAACTACGAACCGTGAATCTTTATCATCATTTAATCGGCAAAGAGTAGCTTCATTTTCGTGCATTAAGTGCTCCCATTTTTTCTTTCTTTATTTCTTCATTTTCATTCTTTAGTTGATACAGATGATAACTTTCATCTTTAATTTTTCTTCTTATGTTGACATTTTGAGGCCCACAAATCTTATTCTTATTTTTAGCTTAATGCTCATATTCATTATTTCTTTTCTTACTCAATTCCTCAATTGTTCAATGTGTATTCTAATCAACCACTTATAACTTATATGGTACAATGGCTTGGAGAGAAAGCCTCATTCAAATGGGTTGAAGAGGAAGTCTCATCAAATGGCTTGATGAGGAAGTCTGACTCAAAATTATTTAGAAAATCAAAATGAAATAAAAAAAATTATTTACACAGTCAACATTATGATATGACATTTTTTTACGGAAAAGTGGCAATACAGTAGATTTTTCCAACTTACCTGTTGTTAGTATTAGTATACTGTAGATAGCCAACCCCAAATAATAATGATAATGATTTGATTACTTACGTGGATAATGGTAGATTAACCCACCCGGCTGAATGACCCGACAACCCATTCGGATCCTCTCTGCAAATGGATCTTACGTAGCCTCTCTTCTCCACTCTTTTCCCTCTTCGTTTCATTTTCTTACTCCCCAATTAGGGTTTATACAGATTTCTTATCTCTCTCTGTCTCTCTTTCTTCTTTTCTCACTCTCTACTCATAATTGTTAGGGTTTATAGATTCTCAATTTCAGCGGAGAACCCTAGAAAATTTTCCCAAATCCACACACTACTGTTTATTCCCACCATCTCATATTATCCTTTCAGAAACGCCCACCACCATGGCAATTGCCCAGGAGCTCTACCCCACTGAGGAGGATTACTTGTATGAAGAAGAAGTTCTTCGAAATCCCAACAATCTAAAGCTGTGGTGGCGATATTTGATTGCTAGGAGCGATGCCCCATTTAAGAAACGCGCAATTATTTATGAGCGTGCTCTCAAAGCTTTGCCCGGAAGCTACAAGCTGTGGCACGCTTATCTCCGCGAGCGCCTAGAGATTGTGAGGAACTTGCCGATTACGCATTCGCAATATCAAACACTGAACAACACCTTCGAGCGAGCTCTGGCTACGATGCACAAGATGCCGCGGATTTGGATCATGTATCTGCAGTCACTGACTCAGCAGAAGCTGACTACCAAGACGCGACACACTTTCGATCGGGCATTGTGTGCCCTCCCAGTTACTCAGCATGACCGAATTTGGGAGTATTACTTGGTTTTCGTGTCGCAGAAGGGTGTGCCGATAGAGACCTCGCTGAGAGTGTATAGGAGGTACTTGAAGTATGATCCGAGTCACATTGAGGATTTTATTGAGTTCTTGGTTAATTCGGAGTTGTGGCAGGAGGCAGCAGAGAGGCTGGCAGGGGTTTTGAATGATGATCAGTTTTACTCTATAAAGGGGAAAACGAAGCACAGATTGTGGTTGGAATTGTGTAACTTGTTGACCCAACATGCTAGCGAGATATCGGGATTGAATGTTGATGCTATAATTAGAGGAGGGATTAGGAAGTTCACGGATGAGGTTGGGAGGTTGTGGACATCTTTGGCGGATTATTACATAAGAAGGGGTTTGCTTGAGAAGGCCAGAGATGTTTTTGAGGAAGGTATGACAACAGTGATAACTGTGAGAGATTTCAGTGTTATATTTGATGCATATTCTCAGTTTGAGGAGAGTATGCTGTCTATCAAAATGGAAAGCATGAATGACAGTGATGAAGATGATAATGAGGAGAATGGAGAAGAGGGGGAGGAGGAAGAAGAAGAGATGGATGATAGGTTGGATATTGAAAAGTTGAGGAAGAGGATCGAAAAGTTTTGGTTGAAGGATGACAAGGATGTGGATTTGAGGTTGGCAAGGTTGGAGTATCTGATGGATAGGAGGCCAGAGTTGGCTAACAGTGTGCTTTTGAGGCAGAATCCTCACAATGTGGAGCAATGGCATCGAAGAGTTAAGCTGTTCGAAGGGAATCCCACAAAACAAATTTTAACTTACACAGAAGCTGTGAGGACGGTGGACCCTATGAAGGCTGTGGGGAAACCACATACTTTATGGGTTGCATTTGCTAAGTTATATGAGAGCCACAGAGATGTTTCAAATGCTCGGGTGATATTTGATAAAGCTGTGCAGGTGAATTATAAGACTGTGGACCATCTAGCTGGTGTTTGGTGTGAATGGGCCGAGATGGAGCTGAGACACAAAAATTTCCAGGGTGCGCTGGAACTAATGTCTCGTGCTACTGCAGAGCCATCAGCTGAGGTCAAGAGGAGAGGTATTTACATCCATTGCTTCATTTGGTTTGCTCCTGTTATTATGTCTCTTTTATTCTAATTTTGTACGACATATATCTAGGAAAGTAGAGAATGGATTATACTATTTTTCAAATATTTAAGTGAAATCAAAATGTTGATGAAGTGCATGTGCTTGAATCTCTTTCAAGAACAAGGGGGTTGCCTTGTCAATTAAAAAAAAACTGACCAAGGTACTGAATAATGAAGTAAATAGAATATTTCTCTTGAATACTGTGATCTAAGTAGGTCTTTTGTATTATGCACATATCAACTCAGATAGTTATCTTTCTCACATGGAGTCATGAAAACGTATTCATGTCCCAATTTTTTTTGCATGGAGCATTTAATTTTGGTTGAATTAATCACGAATTATTCTTAAATGTCTTACCTGCAGAAAGTTTTCATCAATCGCACTAGTTTTTAGTTGTTCAGGATTACCTTTTATACTGATAAGCTTATGTTTTTTGGCACTCTTGATTCTTTTACTTTTTTAGTGAGTTTTCTATGATGTATCCACTGCAGAGCTCGGAACTAAAGACTTTCTTTGGTCGGTGAATCTATTAATCATTTTAGTGCCTTGTGCATTACGTTGTTTCAAGTTACTTCGTTAGAAACGTAAGGTAGTGTTAGGATACTGGCTGAAGCACTAAAAAGGTTTGTCAAACCAAGCATGCTCTTGCCACAGACTTTTGAAATAGGCTCATTCAACTTGAAATCTGCTGGTTAAGTTTCTTTTCCTCATCCATTTGCTCGAGATTGACTCATAGAATTGTGTACTTCTCATTTTCTTTTGGAGTTTCTTATATTAGCTTCTGCCCATGCTTTCACTTTCTATTGTCCTACCTTGATGCATATGCATGCCAAAAACAATCTTAGATGGCTTGTGAGGAGGAAGGGTGTGTTAATAAATTCTTATTTTGAATTCTTCATATACTCTCAGTTCATGGATGCCATGGGAGCAGAGTTGAAATAGTTAGCAACTTCTCTCTTCAAATTATTTTGTAAGGTTGAACTTGGATGCTGACTTCTTTCCCTTTGTAGTTGCTGACGATGGAAATGCACCAGTGCAAATGAAGGTTCATAGATCCCTTAGGCTTTGGACGTTTTATGTCGATTTGGAGGAAAGTCTGGGCACCCTGGAGTCGACTCGGAAAGTCTATGAAAGAATATTGGATTTGAGAATAGCCACTCCCCAAATCATAATAAACTATGCTATGCTTTTGGAAGTAAGTAGCAAATCCTGTTTTCAGCATTGTTTCCTATTGAATAGAAATTTGTGTAGACTGAGAAATAATTTCAATATATAATCTCTCCAGGATAACAAGTACTTTGAAGATGCATTTAAAGTTTATGAGAGAGGGGTGAAGATATTCAAATACCCACATGTGAAAGATATCTGGGTTACTTACCTTTCCAAGTTTGTCAAGAGATATGGGAAGTCAAAGCTGGAACGAGTACGAGACCTATTTGAGCGTGCAACTGAAGTGGTATGCTAATTTTTGTGTTTCATTTTCTTCTATTACAATCATTTGCTGTGGATAGGAAACCTATGGGTTATATATGCTGTTCTTATGCAATTCCTTTTTATTGTTTTTTTTTATGACCAGCAAACCATTGAATCAAAGGTCCAAATGCTTAATATGGTGGACTCTCATGGTTGTTTTATTGCTTTTGTTTGTTCTCATTTTATGTCTCTATAGTGTATTCGAAGTTAAATGTGCATATCTATTCTGAAAATTGGTTAACTAGAAATGACCACTTATAAGAAAACTTTAAAACCATTCCAACACAAACTTGTAGGAATTTTTCCGTGTCCTACATTTTTGTAAAATTGCTGCAGTCTCTTTAATTATGTGTAGGAACCGTAATGCTAATCATAGTGTATAATGTGTGTAATAGTGACCCTTAATTCTCTCTCGTATTTGTATTTTTCAAGATGCTGATTTAACCTAATATTTCATCACTCCTGCTGAATAGGCCCCTGCAGAATCTGTGAAACCTCTGTATCTTCAATATGCGAAGCTAGAGGAAGATTATGGTCTGGCTAAAAGAGCAATGGAAGTATATGATAAGGCAACAAAAGCTGTTCCACCCAAAGAGAAATTGGGTATGTATGAAATATACATTGCTCGTGCAGCTGAGATATTTGGTGTACCAAAAACTAGACAGATTTATGAGCAAGCCATCGAGTCCGGTCTTCCAGATAAGGATGTGAAGGTCATGTGCTTGAAGTACGCTGAACTTGAGCAGAGCCTCGGTGAAATTGATCGTGGTCGTGCGTTATATAAGCATGCTTCACAGTTTGCTGACCCAAGATCTGATCTGGAATTCTGGAACAAGTGGCATGATTTTGAGGTGCAGCATGGAAACGAAGATACTTTCCGAGAGATGCTCCGAGTGAAAAGAAGTGTTTCTGCTAGTTATAGCCAGGTAATTATTTTTACTTCCTACTCTCTGTTTTGGAAATTTATTATTTGGCATCGGAATATTGGGTTCTGAATGATCGATTTTTGAAGTGTATCCTTTCATACATTTTTTTCGCACTTCCATCTTTTTACTGTCTGAAATGGTAATGTACAAAAATCAATTAGTTCATTTGGTGATCAACAAAAAAAAAGTTCGGATGTTGAGTTTGAATGGAGGGATTTGTGGAATGGATTTGAAATTCATAGTACTAAATTCATTTGTGGTGTTTGGATTAATATGTATTGAAAATGTATCACCTTCATTTTGAAATAATTTTTGAGAAATATGAGTGAATTTTGAATCCTCTAATTTGGGCGGATTTCAAATTCATCCATTTCAGATCTTGTATTGCAAATTCCTCAATCCAAACACAACCTACTAAGAATATTAAAGTTTGCTTCTCTCGCCAACAATCCTAACCCGTCTCTTTTTTATCCTCAGACGCACTTTATTTTACCGGAGTATCTGATGCAAAAGGATCAGATGCAAACCCTTGAAGAAGCCAAGGACGTTCTCAAGAAAGCCGGTATGGACGATGACGAAATGGCTGCCCTCGAGAGGCAACTACTTCCCACTGTCAACGACACCACGGTTAAAGATAAAGGGAGACAGGTAGGATTCGTGAGTGCTGGTTTGGAACAAAACGGGAGAGAGACTACAGCAAACAAGGAGGACATTGAGCTTCCAGACGACAGTGAGTCGGAAGATGAGGACAATGTTCAGATAGCACAAAAAGAAGTCCCAGATGCCGTATTTGGAGGTCTAATTCGGAAAAGAGACGAGGGCTCCGACAAAGAAGCTGAAGGTGATGAATCCAATGGTAGACAAGGCAAAGATGACGGTGGTGGTCTTCTTGGTGCCAGAGAAAGATTCAAAAAGATGAGAGGTGCGTAGATGAGACCATATTTTTGGTTGAGGTTTTTCTCTGTATTTACTGAGATTATTCTACACTGGCTGTTTCTGTGAAAGGGATTTTGATCAAGTAGATTATAATTGTATTTTGCTTTAGAAACTCTGTATTGTGTTCGATGTTAATCTAATTGAGGTTAAAACATAGGTCTCATAAGATATTACAATAGGTCTCATATTTGTTTTTTGTAGATTTTTGTGAGATTTTTTTTTTTTTTTTAATGAAATTTTGATGGAAAAATGAGCTATGATTTCTTAAAGGATGCGATGAATATCTTTTATAATTATATGTGTGACAAAAGTTTTAGAATTTCTTATAAGATAATTTTTTTATGAATATTATCTTATGCTAATTTGATTTCTTCATTCCATAGATGTAATTTTATTACTATACTTTTAGAGTTGTTGGATAGTTAAGGTTCGCAAAATCGAATCATAATCAAAAACTTGAATCGAAACAAATTTGATTTTTGGTGGATATTGGTCCAGTTTTGTTTTAAATTGTAGAATCAAATTGGTTCGGCTTAATAAAACAGATTTTTATTTTTGGGTTTTTTTTTTATTTGATTTAATTTTAGATCAACCGATTAAATAGGTAGAGTAATTACATAAAAAGACACGAAACTTAGTGTTTTATTTCAATTGTAATATATATTTTGAACGTCAATATTATAAACGTTTGATTTATAATTTGTAAGTTTATACCTTTTGTAATTAACCTTCAAAATAATTTATAGTAGGCTGTTATACTTTCTTTTTAATAAATTGATTATTTTAAAAATATATAAAGAGGAATGAAAATCTCTCTCGAGTTTCTTTGTAGTTGGGAATTACAGAGATATTCTTCTCTCCATGAACATGGCTTCTCACAAGCTTCTCTCTAAAATCCTGAACCATTCTCTCTCCTCTAAACCCTCCTTTTTCACCTCCCAAAATCCCCATCACAGATCACTACACTTCTCCAATCTCAACTCCCATGGAAAATTTTCATCCCCCAATCCATCTCTCCACCAAATTTTCATCAAATCCTACTCACAAAACCCTACCCCCACTCGCCACAATCAACTCCATCATCGATCATTTCTTGATCAAACCCCTCACATTTTGCCTAATTACGCCCAAATTTTAGTTAATCGATCCGCCAATTCAACCTCCAAATCACTGCTAAACCCTCAGAATTTCCAAAACCCTAGATTTTTATCCACCTCTGATCCAAATCAATCGTCACCAAACACCCAAACCCCAGAAAAACCAGATGAGACTCAAACCCAAAATAAAGAATTGAAGCACCAAGAAATCACGGGGCCAACAGTGGATCGAGATTTATCGGCATTAGCCAACGAAACAAGGGAAGTTCTAGAGACGATGATGAAGACTGTCTATAGCTTAAGCAAGGTTTTAGCTGCTCTAGGGTTAGTTCATCTTGGTTTGGGAGCTTGGATATCATACAGCACGCCAAATTCGGCTATTTCAGAGGTATCGATTCAGAGTTTACTAGCGTTTGGGTTGCCATTTTCAGTGGCCTTCATGATGAGAAGAGCATTGAAGCCAATGCACTTCTTCAAGAAAATGGAGGAGCAGGGGAGGCTGCAGATTCTGACCCTCACCCTTCAGGTTACTAAGAATTTGAATACGTTTTTCTTGCGTGTTCGTGGGGTTTCGTATTTGTGTGTTGCTGGTGCATCGCTTGGTTTGATATACGTTGTGATAACCAGATGATGTATTTATTGGCTAGACTATGAGAAAGGGTTTTTGCGCAGATTGTTATTGGGATGTTATGTTTAGATTTGATAATGGATTTTGAAAAGTATTGATAATCGTTTATGCTTTGGTAAAAGAGATGATCTCATATCTGGATAGCATAATGTAATCTTTTATTTGGTTGAGATAAAGGGTTTTTCTTGAAACAATGATCTTTGTGAATTGTGAAAGGAATTGATGTTTTAGTTGGAGTTGTTAGATATTCTTAAAGATCCATATCCCTTCAACCAGTTTTGCTATAATATACACAAAACATGGGTTGAAATTATTGTTGAAATTACTCAGGTGCTCTATAGTGGCTTGCCAATGGGATGTAGAGTTTCGATGTTTTTTATTATCGTCCATTTTGCATAGTTGCGCTCATCGTTTCAAGTTTAATTTGGTGCCGGTATCCATCACTTTTTTTTTTCTCTGGTTATGATGATCTGAAAATTTTTAGTGTTCATATTGCACTTGTGTTGTTCTTTAAGAGTTTTTTATTTTAATAATATTTAGTAGCTCTTCAGAGTTGAGTTATAGGTATGAGAATGTGTTGATGTAAAAGCAGAGGTTTGCAAAGCTCTGGAAGCACCAAGATGCTAGATATGATTGTGGAGAATTAGGCAAATTAAATACAAGTATTGGGCATAAAGGTTTGTAGTCTACTTTCATTTCAAGGTTCTGTATGCTCACTTGTTTAAGTTTGGTATTGAATTTGAGGACAAATTATCCAAAAGATGCAATAATTAGTGAAATTAATAGAAGTCTAGACGCATTATATATTTAAGTACTGGTACTGAAACATAATTCCTCGGAAAAAAAAACAAAGAAAGAATAAAAAAGCTAAGATCTACATTTTGGACAGAACTTAGTTTGGGCATGTTTTAATGTGTTGTGTCCACGACACAACAACAATGGATACATATTAATATGTAACCACGACAATTAAATTAACAAATATATCCATTTTATAAAGATGAAAAATGACGTATAGGAGAAAAGGGCCTAGTATCCTCATCATCTAGTATTTGGCACATTCCAAGAACATGTTTGTATTTAGCATAAAAAGAGATGAAACAATTTTCTTCGTTGCAGACTTCCATAGAGATTTAAACTTAAGAAATAACAAATATAGAATGCAGTCCATGATATTCACAAAAAAAGACTAAAATATCCCTGCTGCATGTTATGTCCTCTATCCCCCCCTCGACCACCCAATCTTAAACTCTGCTAACAATGAAAACAAAAACAAGAAAATCATATCATATCCCTCAGCTGCTTGTGCACCTCTCCTCCCTCTCCCAACCAGGCCAAAACAATATCATAATTATAACTGCCTCCTTCCTATGTAGTAGCCCAGATCCAAAACTGGGCTGCGTTCCATTTCAAAAATCATAACTCCAACTAAGCACTTCCAGAATTTCCGTTCGTCTTGGTTTCCGCTCTAACATACGTCAGACTACGTGCCGTTGGCGAAGGAATGACGCTGTTGGAGACCTGACTGGAGGTCTCGGTCACACTTGAGTCAGCCCCTCGCTTCCACTGGAAGCTTCTTGCACCGGCCTTCATAGGTACACGAGCCCTGTATAAAGTGGGGATACCTCTGGAGAAAGGAAATCGACCATATCTTGGAACGGGAAACGGAGATGCTCGAGCAACACGAGGCCATGTCATGACAGATGCAGCATCAGGTTGAGCAGAGCTTTTCTTCACAATCTGCATATGAGCTCAAATGTTATGAACCTTCATAGGCACTTGTGTACCAGTTTTAGCATGTTGGAAATCTTAATCTACACACAAATATCAAAGACAGCGGAATAGTATATATATATATATATATATATGGAAATTTATAGTTTTGTGAAAAAATGACGTCAAACTGAAACTTTTGTCAAGAACTTTTGTCAAGAACTTTTGTCAAGTATCATTACCAAGAAGAATTGAAATCTTTCTTACCAACTTTAACCCTGTCTAAAGAGTTTTGTTGAGTTTTTAAGTTTTCTAAAAGAGACTAACATAGTCATTTTATATGTACAATTTTTCTGTTAAATACTTCCTTGATCATTGTGAAAGGACCTCAAACGAAAGATAAAACAAGACACTGCTCCTTAATTTGTCACCATAAACTATTGAAGCTATATATCTGATTTACAATCTGCGTGTTAAAATCTAGTAGGGACAAGAAAAGCAAGCAGATTGTGTATCTCAATAATAACTCTTCTCTATATATGTATATCCACACCAAGGAGGAGTGATCTGTAATCAAGTACAGACAGGAAATATGCATGTCAGGCCTCACGTTTTTCATGGGCTGGGGAAACATTTTTCAAGCAAACTACGAATTAGGCTCATTCCAAACAACCAGAACCAAAACATCAAGGCAGAAGGCTGATCTTAGCATCAGCACTTTTTAATAGGTCAATCACATACCTTGAGTATGCGAGACATAAAGGAGGTGCCATCCAAAGATAAAGCAAGCTCAGCCGCTTCTTTTCTCATAAATTCAATATATGCTGACCTGGATTAGCAATCATTTCAGAATAATATAAACAATAGAAAGGGATAAGAAGATCTGAACACCATACCCTTTTGGTTGCCCAGTAGCCGGATCAGTTAAAATAATAACTTTGAGGACTTCTCCAAACTTGTTGAAATGTCGTGAAAGGCTATCCTTAGTGGCAGCAAAATGAACCTAGCTCATGTAGATGAATATGTCAGCAACAAAAAGAAAAGGGAAGAAACCAAAGAAAAAAAAAAAGGCAAGAGTCAAAATCCATCAAAAAATAAATTTGTGTGCTCAAGATACAAGAACTTACATTGCTAACAAAGATGGTGCGAGAATCGGCATCTTCGGTTGGTGGACCAGTATTACGTACACCTGCATTGCATGTCCCAAGAGTTCAGATAAACAATCCACAATAGTTGCATGCAAGAAATGCAAAGATCTCCAAGTTGGTTAAGGATCATCAATATGAATAGCATGCAAGAGATGCAATTATTCTTAAGTTGGTTGGGTATTCAAAAGAGAATGCAGTTCACATCTATGGACAATATACCAGATAATAAAAGATAAACATTTGCCTAAAATCAATAAACAAGACAAAGGAACACATTACAAATATGCTCTCAGGAATAACGTTTTTTAAGCAGTAAAGATAAACAAATATGAAAGAATAGAAAGCTCACCAGCTGGTATCTGAGTCCTTTCAAATTGATGAGGAATAATATCAGTTTTTTCCTATGAGAAAACAAGTCAGAAGAAACATGTAAATAAAGTGATCACCATACATAAGAGAGACTTACTACAGAAATAATGAAAACATGTAAAACAAAGCAGGAATGACTACAGATGAATTTCTTACATTTTCATTCAAAGCTACTGTAGGATTGTTGTTTTCCTCCATCAACCACTCCTCAGACTTGGTCAACAAAGTATTACCACCTCGCATTACTTTGTGATTATCCAGCCCAGCTACCTCCATTTCCTCCAGAAATTGTGGTTTCCTGGAATTCATGCTTACAGATGAAGCAATTCTAAGGGATGCATTAGGCACTGTTGCAGGTTGACCAAAATCGTTACGTGGCCTGTGCAGTGTTTCATCAACATTACTGACCGCATCATAATGGAAGTTTTGGGAGTTCTCTATCCAGTTTCCACCAGAAGTGCCAGACAAAGAAATATCTGTGGCATCCATTTCCCTTACATCATTGTAATCTTCCCCATCATATCCCAAACCAGAATCCATGGTTGCATCATGAAAGGACGGCATGTTCCCATCTTGAAGACTGCTCCTATCATCTCGTGGATGATAAGACGAGTGAAAATTCTCCAGTTCAACACTAAAATCTCCATCACCAACATGTTCAGCAGCGTCTTCATATTCTAGATGATTGGTAATGTTTGAAATATTTGTAGCATGACCAAGCCTATCAAACACATTGCGCGAAGGTCTAACTTTGGTCACATCCTTGACCGCTTCTGCCATAGCTTTAATAGCAACAGACATGGAAGCTCGTCGGATTCTTTGAGGGTGTTCTTCCAGGGATGGATCTGTTGTTGTGGCAACCACAGATCGCAGTCGTTTGAGTGAAGGCTCTGCTGTTGCATTGGATGGCCTAGAAGTGGCAACAGCATCACGTACTGCAAACTGAAGCAGCCTTCTTGGTGCACTGACAGTGGACTGAGACACTTCCCTCTGTCAAATTTAAGAAACGAATGAGAAATAAGAAAAGCAATACAGGAATGCAAATCTTATGAAGATAGATCAAGGAACATTTGAAGAGAAGTTTCCATGTTACTGCATGAATAAAATGAGCTTAACTCCAAGTACAATATCAATTCCCCCCGCAGAAGAAAACAAATGCTTTAGATAGAAATCTCTTCCAAAAAAACTTCTCTTAGACCCATTAAAAGTTCTCGGTTGAAGCAAATATAGGCAGATCCTATACCAGACAACAATACATTATAGGTTCCCATAAATAATAATAATAATATCTTAATTTCTACACGACAGTCAAGTTTATATTAATTCAAACTAGCTTGTTATATTTTTTAACCAGCTTGTTATTCAAATTTAGGTTGCCATGTATAATTATTCAAACTTGCTTGTTATATTTATCAAGTTGAAACAAACGTTTAGCAAACGATCTCAAATTGAGGATCGAAAAGTTTGGTTTGATTTTCACCCATCTAAATTAGCATGTACTGACCCCAACTTAGAAAGTGGGTTAAATAAAATCAATAGGAAATTTTGAATAATAGAGTCAAAACTCAAGAAAACAAAGACTGTCACACTAAATAAATTTGGTGTTCTAGATTTTCATCCAAAACAGGAAGGCCAAAAGCTATACGATGAAAGACAAATAGTAGGTCGTAAAGTTCATGCCAGAAATGAACTGGGAGCAGGAAAGCATCACCTGTCTCAGTTGTTGCTCCTCATTTCGCCTTCTTTTCTTATGAATTGTTGACCTAGGAGAGCGAGATGACTTGATTCGAGAATCTCTATACCGAGGTTCATCCCTGGACTTTACATTGTCGGCCATAGAGTTATGAGGAAGGGGTACTTCATTCTCATCCCCATCCCTCATTAACCCTTTGTTTTCTCGATTATGATGGTGTCCATGTGTTGTAATAGAATCTCCTTTCTGAGCATCAGATTCAATTGGATGAGACTCAGTTTTTCCACCCTGATTGCCTGCTGCAGGATTTGTTTCTTCTGGTTGTACATATAGACTTAGATTAGATTCTAGATGATCCCAGAGCCTGTGCAAAACAGTTGCAATGGTTAGAGAGTCAGACTCGATGTTTAGAACCGATGCATATGATATTATAAGGCTAATTAAAGAAACCTCACCAAGATATGAAAGAGCCGCTATCATCTCCCAAAAAGACATACAACTCATTCTTCGCTTCATCCTTACTTCTACCATTTTTTAGCAAGACTATCACATAGTCCTGGAGACAAATTAAAGTAGATAAAGAATATGTTAAAAATAAAAAAATAAAAAAAAGCGCTACCGTATGTCATGGAAAAAAAATTATTAAATTCAATAAGACACAAACTGCAACTTTGCAATGATACACATAGCTATCATTACCAAGGGAATTAAGAAAAAAACAACTGAACAAGGCAATTATCTTCACATCCAATGAAAACTCAAATTTTTTAACTGAAGTTGGTATACCTATTACTGAAAAAGGACAGGTATAACAAATGAATGGAGGAAAATCACTACGCCACAACACAGGTCTATCCTGAAGGGATTAAGCGGCATTGCACTTCAGACCATGAGAATGAGTAAATGGCAGGGGAAAACACCAAGAAAAAAGTGCAATCAAACAAATACTAACATCAAAGCAAGAAAATTGTAATCACCAACCATATGACCTTGAGAAATGCTCAAAGTATTCACAAATATTCATATGTACTGAAAACAAACCGAATTGAACTATCATCCTGAATTTATTCACAGCTCAAGTTATTAACTAATAAATCATACTTTGGAAAGAGACTTAGTTTAATTATCAAGTAAAATAACCAAAGGATAACAGCAAGAAAAATGAAAAAATATTGATCGAGATAATGCAAGTAGCAACACTATGGTTATAAGCAACCGAGCTGTGACATAAAGATAATCACTCAAAACCATGTCGCTTGTATCACATCCAAAAGTTGTGGTTCAGCACTCTATCTAAGTGGGTTTATCAAATAGATGTACCGAAACCATAACTTCTTACTGAAAGTGCTATATGTACTAACATGCCTTCAGACCAGTTAAGACTTGCTTAACTAGTCATGGGTCCAGCAACCTCCCCACTATACCCAATTATGCAACACAACTATTAGGCCACCCCAACAGCCGCATCAACCATCACAGACTGACCCCACACTACAAGAATAGCTTCTACAGATCACTGGAGTCATGTATTGTCTTTTATTTTATGCTGATATCCCATGGTAATAAGCTGTTAGCAGTTAATCAGATTCCTCTGTTTCTCAACATAATGCTGCCATAAGTTTTCTTATAAAGTCTATTCTAGGACTGAGTAGTTCAGCTGGTGGCTACAAGAGTCTTGTTGGAAGCCTCCATGCTCCAATTACTGTACACAATATTCTATAAAGTAATATGGTTTCTCTATCAGTGAAATAAATATCATTCTCCCTTAGTTTTGTCAAATGTAGTGCTAGTGCGATGTAATTCCATTTTTGCTCATGATCATGTTTTCAGTATCAAGTCAGGCTTGCAGGATATAATTTCACTAGGGGGATTATTGAAGAAAGAAGTCATTAATGGCTGACACATGGCTATTTGGTTAAAAACAAACTAAAGACAGCCAATGAGAGCATGGTAATCAAGACAGAACTAAAAGGAGATATAAGGTTCATAAATCCCTTCACCAAATCAAACACAGAACATTTTCATGCAATTTCGGTCTTCGTCTTACTAATTTGATAAACAAATTTAATAACCACTGTTTGACACGTAAAACGCACCAAATCCTGGTCTTCTAATAAGTACTATTCGCCAAAATGTGCAGTTCATTCACAGCTATCAAATGATCAGGAAGATTGAACAATGGCCAGTTTACGAAATCAATTACATATAGCAACAGCAAGATGAGAACTCCATGAAACGAATAACCGCATGCATTTTCAATCTACTAAAACAGCAAACGTCACCATAGAATTTCACATCAATAATCCCAAAAGACACATATACCCGTACAATAATCAGTTTCAGAAAATCAATCCAATTCTAAAAAATCTCTATTTCCATACCACGAGAGTATCGTCCGTGTAGTCACCCATGAACTCCTTGAGTTTCTCGTTGACAGCATCGCGAAGCCTCGAAACTCCTTCGCCCGAGAAAATAACCCTAAATGTCCGATCATCTCCCCCCATCACTGCAATCCGTAGCAGTTCGTCCCTAAAACCCTAGCACAAAATCCGCCGATTTTCTTCGCCACAACGCTAATCGGGTCTTCGAAACAACGTTAAATTAAAAGGGAAGACAGTAATTCGCCGGTTTACGATTCTGATATTAAATTTATACTACGTAGCAGAGGTACATGAATGTATTCAACGATTTTGATTTGAAAATAAATGAAGATTAATCCAATTTCCAATTCGATAAGATACTGAATTATGGGATTGAATTGCTAGGCCAGCGGGGCGAAGACGGCGAAAACACCACGGAAGCTTTTCCGGCGAAGGAAGAGCAGCTGTGGTTAACGTGAGGAAAAACATCTCAAACCCTACGTTATAAGGTGTCTAACTCCTTGAGGGGTAAAAATGGAAAATTCCATCCGTCTCAAAATAAATGTTGTATGGAGGAGGGTTTTGGTATTTTGGTTTATAATTTTAGTCGGGTTTTGATGCTTACAAAATCGATCCGAAAATATCTATCTACACTTTTGGTGGTTTTGGAATTGCGATTTAAGATTTATTGATTGGGGTAATTAATCAAAAAAAATCTCTTACTTTTTCAAACATTTGTTCGGATCAACACAAATGATTTTGGAATGTTGTGGGATGGAGCAATAGAGGAGAATAGGGATTGAAACCCTAAATCGATAAGTTAAGCATGAAGGATGACAAAGATGTTTGAATTTTGAGTGAGACCTAATAAAAATGCCTCACTCTAGATTCAAACCGTTGAACCTGTTAATAATTCGAATGTGTTCGTTCACCAAATTCATTGTTGAACCTGTTAATAATTCGAATGTGTTCGTTCACCAAATTCATTTTACTGATCTTGAAAGTTTAAAAGTCACAAACTAATCCAAATAATTTAGGATTAATCCAAATAATGAACACCTATGTCACTATATAGTTTTATGACAGTTTATTTAAGTCTAGTAAGTTATTTCTTAAGTTTTTATTTGGGTTAATTTTATTTTTCAATTTGTATTATGGACGTTTTCTAATCTTAAATTCTTTTTTTTTCTTCGATCACAATTTATACTATACATTTTGTTTAATTTTGCAACATTCGACCAACATTTTCCAACGAGAAAAGGTCTATGTGATTTTTGTGTGCCAATTGAGGGTTATTTTTCATCATTTTCTAAACTATTAACTAATCCCCCTCTAAAATCGAATTTAGTTCTAACTTTCCTCTCATTTCTTCTACAAATTGTAAATGATGGTGATGGTGAGGTTCAAACAAAAATAAAATCTTTTTATCATTTAAAATATGTAAATAATCGAATTTACTCATGTTTTAGAAGTGTAATTGATGAAAATAACCCTCAATTAGCATGTGAAAATCACATTGGCCCTTTTCTCGCCAGAAAATGATGGTCGGAGGTTGCAAAGTAAACAAAATAAATATTATAAGTTGTGATGAGAGAAAAAAATAATTAAAAATGTAATATTAAAAAATATACATAATACAGATTGGAAAATAAAATTATTTATTTTTATTTTTAAAAAAATAAATTATTAAAACAATATTTAATGGAAACAAATGCAGTAATATTGAATATCGAATCTAAAGATTATCCCATCATCTTTCAATGAGTTTGCCTTTTCCTTGTAGCTTATTAAATGATAAGAAGGTGGTTAAGCGAATGAGATATTCAAAGTTGGTGTTTGATTTTATATTTTCATTATTCTTATTTCATGTTATGTGTAAAGTGGTGATGTCATTCTTACACTTGATGTCTAGTAGTCTACTGGGCGCATCCGATGAAACACTAATATAAAATAAAAGTTCTTATTTGGTGGTTAACTTCATGATTTATGAGGAAAATATTTGGGAATACAAAGATGTATACAAGATAATTTCAAAGATATATTCTATAAGAAGAAGCCATATGCAAATTTTCATTAGGGCAGCATTGGGATCTAGCCCAAAATATTATATATATATATATATATATATATATATATATATATATATATATATATGTTTAGAGTTTATTTTTAATTGAGTTCAATTTAAAAATAAGCACAAGCCAACTAAAGGTAAAACTTACCCACAAATTTAACATCCTTACATTTGGATTGTGATTTGCCCATCAAAATTTGGATGGCCAAAATCTCAATAGTTGTTTGTTATGGGATCTTGAGTGATTTTGCAAACCCTTTTTTTATATTATTTATACAATCCATAATAAAAATATTTATTTTTTCTACAATAAAAAAAAAAAACATTATGTTTTTTTATAGTTTTCAATGTGATGATGACATCTTAACTTCAATCTTACCCTATAAAGTCCCAAAACAAACACAAAAATATCATAATCCACTTGAATTTCAAATCCACTTTTACAAAATCTACCTACAACTTACTAGTTTTATCATGTGTGATGCACAGTCATAAAATGTAGAATAATATAATTATATTATAGTTAAAAATAAATGTATATATATACATATATTTCATGAAATAAAAATATTTACTAATAAATTATACATTTTAAATAATTGAAACTGATAAAAAAAAATTATATTTTGAAGTCTTGTGGAGCACAAATTAAGTGAACATTGAAATATTTTGATATATGAATATAGTAATGTGTCAAAACGTTTACTTTAGCCCACTCCACTATTAAATTTTGTATTCGTCTCTGGACGGAGTCTCATTATTCATCAACCAAATAAATTTTCACAAACTCATATGAATTATGGGTTGTGGATTTTATGAATTGATCAATCTCATATAAAATATTTATGAAACAATCTCATAAGAGTTGTACTAATTTGGGAATTGGGAAGAAGTGTAGTTTGTTTGAAATAAAAGTATAAAAAGACAATGCTAGAGTAATTGGAGAGGAAATGCATTTTTTAAGTCATGGACTTGTATATTTTTTTGCTATAAGTTGTGCTTTTTATATACCAATATTTTTTCGCGCGACTTACGACTTGTTGTAGTTATATTTTAACCATTATAATGAAAAATATCTTTTTAAATAATATAAAATTTATATCTGAATTTTTTTTTCTTATTTTTGTAATTTATAATGTTATTTAATCGATGTCATATTTTGTATTTTTAAAATTTTATAGTGTAGTTGTTACTGTGAATATATTTTCAACTTAAACTTTTTAGTTTACTATTACAAGTTTACTATTATCGTGAAAACTATTATATACAATTTTTTTAATAAGTCAAATGCACCAAATTTTATATATTTTAGTTTTGATTTTTTTATATTTATGCAATGTAAACAACAAATTAAAAAACATAAAAAAACGATAAATTCGACATGACATCCATTGGAAGCAAAATGTTAAAAAAATATGATTATGATTTGGTTACGAAATGAATCTGATAATAAACCAAATTACATATAAAAATGATAAATTCGATATACATGATAAATATTTTAATTTTGATAATTTTCTTTTATACATGCAATGTAAATAACAAATTAAAAATCATATTTGCATATGTCATGCACTGAATATAAATTTTAAATGAATAATGTTTAGTTTTAACTTATAATTTGTTTAAAAAAATTATCACCCGGCTCAATCCTTAAAAGTTACAAATACGAAACAAAACTAACAATCAACAAATGTAAAAGTAATAATGATAAATTTGAGACATCGTGTATTATAAATAAATTTTAAACGAAGAAGCTATTAAATTTAAAATCCCACAACTTATAGATAAATACAAAGAGTAACAATAAATTCAATACATCATGCATATATTTAAAATAAACTTCAAATAAAGTTAATTTGAAATTTCAATGTTGTATTTAAAAAAAAATTGAAAAATTCCTACTTAGTCCCATTACCCGAGAAAAATTTCATAACTATTATATTTTTCAATTTAAAATCAAATAATGGATAAAAAATTTTAAAGTTACATTAACTTGTATTTCATAGTTAAATTAAATAATAAGTAAGATTGGCAAATGAAAAAATAAATATAATTAGATACACCAAAGGTCAACTTGCAAAAAATTAAAAAATTAAAACATTTTGAACGCAAAATTTGGGCTTTCCATTTCAGGATATGATCTCGTTATATATGTACATCGAAAAAGATATATACATAATGTAGAGAGAATAAAATATAGTTATATAGATAGATTGAGATATAGTTAGAAAAAAAAATGAATATTGTTATTGGCTAGCCATTTAATTAAGTGTCGGTATTGTGTAGGTTGGTGTTCAAGATTTTTATGATAAACCTGTAAATTATTGGTGGAGAAATTAGATGATAGACAAGTTTATACGATTTATTACATTTGAGTATATACATCATTTTCTATATATTTGAGAGCATGAGATATACATTTACCTAATGAAAAAATCACAATCGGACAAAATTTAGTTCACAAATATATTTAGATTTTGAATTATGAATTGATTAATTACCTGCCACATTCTCACAACAATCATTCTCATAAAGAATGAGAAAAAAAAATCATTTTTTTTTGTATATTTAATTCATTTTATTGTAGTTTATAATACAGAATTTGAAATATATCATTTGAATAAAGGATGTAGATTACCATCGGATTCCTAAGTTAAGAATTAGAGGCAAACTAATGCCATGTGTCATATAAATCTGCCCACTCATTCAAATATATATTTATTACTGGTATTTCTCCCGTGCGTTGCACGGATTGTTATATTTATTGTTGGATTTTAACCATAATAATTTGTACTAAAAGTTTATTTACAATATTTTTCTCCAAAAATTATATCTCTCTAAAAACGAAGATATGAGACAATGTGAATTTAGAAGAATTTTACCTTTAAAAATCTTGTATTCTTTCATTTCTTAGTTTCATTATATCTAATGCTTGTATATCATATTTCTTTCTTCATTCTCTATGTATCTTTATTTTGTTGAAAAATCATTATTTTTTCTTAATTTCTTAGTTTTACATTGATTTGAAAAATCAATGTATTTTCTCTTCATTTGTTAGCTTTATATAGATTATATAATAACTTCTAGAGTAAGATTCATCTTATATATAAATAAATATATAATTATATAGTAGCTTACCAAGTAAGATTTACTATTTTATTTTAATTATTTATTTTATTGGCATGACACTTTTAGGCGGGAAAGTGGCATTCTTGTAATTTTTGTCAACTTTCCTTCTTTAATATAAGTACTAGCAGTACACCCACGCGATGCGTAATTCATTATTTATTATGTTAATATTTACAGATTGTAATAATATAATGAAGTTGTATAAATTAATAGATTATTCATAACATTTTTTTATTATTTTAATTTTGAAACATGTGCCATATACAAATGATTTTTCATATTACTCATGTGCATTGCACGAATTGTCATATAACTTTAATAATTTTAATTGTTAATTATACACAATAATATTTCCTTCAATCATAGTAATTAATCTTTCCTTTGATATTTTTTATTTGTACATTCCACTCTCATACTTCAATCATAATATATAGTTTTCTTACGTCATTTCTTCATTTCTCTCTCACAAAATTAATTGTTCAATGTGTGTTTAGTGTACAAAGACAATTTGGTGAGATCTCCTTAAATGAAGATAAGAGACAATAAGATGTGAAAGAACTTTTTCACCTTTGAATATTTTGCAAATCTTGTATATAGATTTGAGAAATCATTATATTTATGATTTTTTATTGTTCTTTTTTTCTTCAAACAATAAGATTTGGAAGAATTTTTCTACCTTCGAATGTTTAGCAAATCTTTAAATATTTTTTTTAGTTTTATATAGATTTGAAAAATAAATATATTTATGGTTTTTTTTTCCCTTCATTCTTTGTATATCTTGTTTTTCTTTTTTCCATTCTCTATACATTTATCTTTTGTTGAGAAATCACTATTTTTTCTCCATTTTTAGTTTTACATAAATTTGAGAAATCAATGTATCCCTCTCTTCATTTATTAGATTTATATAGATTATAAAATAGCTTGTAGAGTAAGATTGATTTTTTTTAATTATTATTAAAGAATAACTTATCAAGTAAGATTTACTCTTTCTTTTATTGACATGACATTTTTAGGCGGGAAAGTGACATTCTTGTAATTTTTGTCAACTTTATTACTTTAATATGTAGTATAGATAAATATTTTTCTCAAAATATTATATCTCTCTAAAGACAAAGATATAATACAATGTGAATTTAGAAAAAAAAATTCTACCTTTAAATGTTTAGCAAAATCTTGTATTCTTTCATTTTTTAGTTTCATTATATCTAATGCTTGTATATCATATTTATTTCTTCATTCTCTATGTATCTTTATTTTGTTGAAAAATCCCTATTTTTTTTCATTTCTTAGTTTTACATTGATTTTTCAAATCAATGTATCTTCTCTTCATTTGTTAGCTTTATATAAATTATATAATAACTTGTAGAGTAAGATTCATCTTATATATAAATAGATATATATATATATATATAATTATATAGTAGCTTACCAAGTAAGATTTACTATTTTATTTTATTTATTTATTTTATTGACATGACACTTTTAGGTGAGAAAGTGACATTCTTGTAATTTTTGCCAACTTTCCTACTTTAATATAACTAACTAACAGTACACCCGCGCGATGCGCGGTTTCTTATATAAAATCTAATAATCTTTAATGCTGACAACATAATGTAATGATATATAATTTAAATGTAAAATATATATTGCTTTTAATATCTATATTAATAAAAATGTTAATATTGCAACTTTAAAATTATGTTATTTTAAATAATAGTATTTGATAAAATCAGAAATTTTGAATGCAAATAATTTTGAAACTCAATATTTTAAATTTGATATAATTATATATGCAATGTAAATAATAGATTATGAATTTTAAAATAGATATGAATTTGATATAACATGCATTAAAAATGAAATTTAAATGAAATTACGAATATAATTAATTTATAAATATAACACAATACAATATAAAATAATAAAATAATAAATTGAACATCAATATTCAACAATTAATAAAATAATAAATATAACATCAATATTCAACAATTAAATTTGAAAATAAATTTGAACACAATATATAATGATAATAATAATAGTTTTGTGTTTGTTAGTTTTAATTTCTGAATAATTAAGAAGTGATTTATTATACTTACTAATATGTTTTGTTCATATTTTTGTTCTTTATATTTTAGAATTATTTTTAGAATTTGTAAATAATTTTGTACATTGTTTTTAGATGGATTTGTTCAAAAAAAAAATTAAATTTATTCCAAATTTTAGTTTATATTTAAAATATTTAGCTTCCAAATAATTTTTACATTTTAAAATAATAATTTTTAGATTTTTAAAACCATGTTTCAGATTATTTTAGAACAAATTCTAGTTTTTTTAAAACAACTTTTAGATTAATTATATCTCTTTATTTGAAATAATTTCTAATAAATTACCAAATATTTTTATTATTTTTATTAAGCTATTTGTTATTCAATTTATTGATATTTATATCTTTTAAAATTAATATTACATATATATTTTAATTAATTTTTAAATTTCATTTGTTGATTTTAAATTGTGAAACCTTGTTATTATTATTAATTTTAAATTTTGTTATTATTTTGATATTTTTATAATAGTTTTCAAACTTTTAAACATTTTATAACACCTCGTAAAATTATTTTTCGATTTTTAAACTATTTTCCACATTTATATATTAAAATTTTAAACTAATTTTCCAAATTTTTAATTTTTGACATAATGTTTAAATTTCATTATTTTCAAATTTTGATCACATCATTAAAATATAATCATATCCTTAAAGTATATGATTACCAAAGTGAATATGTATGAAATTATGTTGGTGTATGGTGCTAAGCTTCTCCACAATTTATAGATGTGGACAAATCTTGTTTAGTACTTTTCTTACTTTTTTTATTTCTTAAAAAATGTATTGAGTAAATTTAAAATTAGGATGCAAGGAAGTGAATTCTATTGGAATAGGGTCCACAATTGAATTTTTAAATATTACAAAAGTAGGGCCCACAATTGAATTTTTAAATATTATTATCATAACATTTTCTTGTAAATGACAAAAAAAAATGCATGATTACATATAAAATATTATTTTTTAGAGCCTACAAAAAAAATTAAAAAGAAAATATGTATACAATTTGATGTGACATTTTTAGGAGGGAAAGTGACAAATCAGTAAAATTTGTCAACTTCTTTCATTTTATATATAGTATAGATATAGACAATATAGATAGATTGATGGAAAGTTATCAAAATATACATAATCGGCTATTTCTATTTTATAAAGATTTTAATGCTTCCTACTCGTGATTGGCTGAAAAAGCATAGCACCAGTAATATTGCGAAACGTGGCAAAGGAGCACCTAGACCGACACTAGTGAATATATCATTTTCCATTTTATGTAGTCTTGAACCTTCCTTCGACTCTTTCAAACCTCTCTTTCCTCTTTCTAGTTTCTCTCTCATCATTTCCTGTTCGCTTCTAGGGTTAGGCCATTTCTCTCTCTCTCTCCCCTACAAATGTTATTTATACATTTGGATTTATATTTATATAGCGATTAATATGATGATTTATTTTGATTGTTTGTTCGATTATTGATTATCAGGGATTGGAGACGAAAACTCTGACGAAGTGTTTCTCTTGTCTCCTACGCGAACAGGTGATTACGTGTTTATGTTATTTATTAATTTATGTATTTTGTCTGGAATTGTTGAAATTTGATTTGATGAAGGTATTTGAGAGATTCAAATTGAAAATTATTCTTGGTATCATCTGATCCATGTCTATTATGGAATTGGTCAAGGGATTAAGCTTGCTTTTATGGTTAAAGTTTTTATTTGAATAGGAAGAATTGTTGTTGAATTCACTGTGTTGTCAATTTGCAATGATTGAATAAATTATTTAGGAGAACAATGGATACTATGGTGCATTTGAATTATATTACGGTTTTTATGAAGGTCCATGGCATTTGAAGCTGCTGTGATTTGTAAAATATATCAATTTATATTAGTGGATATATTATGAAAATGTTGTATAAAAAAATTGATAAACAAATTTGAAGGTTCTAATTTGCAAGCTTGTGTTGCATGGCATAAATGTGTATGTGATGGATTATGGAGCTATTTGGTCTTCCCTATCTTTTGCTAGTGGTTGTATGATCACTTACACAACAATTTTGTAATTAACACTGGGGATTGTATCTAACTGTATTTTATTGAAGTTGTGCCTCTATATAATTCATCAATTGATTGGCCACAAATTAATACCTTTTGGATTGTGATAGTTCACTGAATGCAACTTGTGTCTCACCTATCTTGTCTCTAGTTGCACGATGAAAAACCATGTTTGGGATGAATTTAGGATGTGTGTCCAACTCAACGCTTTCAGTTATGGTTTTTTTTGAAATATCTCAATTTGTTGTTGTAAATATTCAATTGAGATATAGGTCAATTGTGACATCTTTTAGAATCATGATATTTGCCTATCCACTGCGTCAGGTGTCAAAAGTTCAAGGATGTGCTAGGAGATTGTGTTATTTTGTTCAGTTGATATTATAAGACTTGTTCCATTAATCTTAGAATATGTTTTCCTGGCTTCATGTTTCTGTTGACTACTCTTCTATGCTTGATATAAAAATGTTTCATCATGTATGTATTGCTTTATAGGGTGGAGTCAAGGAAACTTGTTACTGATATACTGTAAAGATAGTTTATTTTGGTTTTTATTTTTTGTGTTTGGCCATGGTCCAGAATTTATTTTGAAGTTTATCTGTACTTTCTGGCTGGCTTCTGAATTTTCAAGTTATTACATTTCTCATTCTTTTAAACTTTTTGGAAGTTTATATGTACTTTCTGGCTGGCTTCTAAGCTTTCAAGTTATTACATTTCTCATTCTTTTAAACTTTTTGGAAGTTTATATGTACTTTCTGGCTGGCTTCTAAGCTTTCAAGTTATTACATTTCTCATTCTTTTAAACTTTTTGGAAGTTTATATGTACTTTCTGGCTGGCTTCTAAGCTTTCAAGTTATTACATTTCTCATTCTTTTAAACTTTTTGGAAGTTTATATGTACTTTCTGGCTGGCTTCTAAGCTTTCAAGTTATTACATTTCTCATTCTTTTATAGTTGCCAAAAAACTCTGTTAGAAATGAGAGCATAAAATATCAACAGAAGTATCAAACTCAAGAGTGGAGGAACTATTTTTGTATTATTTTTTCTACTTGACTATTTACAAATGACTCAATACATGGGTTATTTATAGAAGAGTACATGAGCCAATAATTTATGGTGTTCATGAATCACATTCAATAGGTATTTCAAAAGACACATGCTAGACTAATCCAAATTTATTCTCAAGCACTCCAATAGGCATTCTAGATTCCTCCTTTTTTTTTTTTTTCAATAATCTAGTTTATTATTTCAACATGGGCATTGTATGTTAATGGATTTCCCCATGAGATTCAATTGTTACGCAATATAATGTTGTCTCTGTATTTGATTACGGTATCATGTTCATTAGAGAAGTAGGAATACCCAACAAATCCTGTTGCGGCATTGGATGCTCTCTCCTGGTGGCAGCAGCATGCTGTGAAGTTAATGTGGCTGGTGACTATTGCATCAGCCGGTGGGGAATATAGTGGATACATTTTAAGAGCTATTCCTTTTTCTGCTAAATTGTGGGTATTTCAAGTTGGAACTAGATAATTTTGAATGATCTTTCTTGTCAAATGAATCTGATGTGTAAGTGCTTTACTGTGTGAACATAGTGTATATACCCTGATATTATATGGTCAATGGTTTTTACTTGAGAAGCATTCACAGTATCTCTTAGGTGTGGATATTTACACTATACTGGAATAGTTGGTGTGCTCATTTGTGAAATCCATTGCAGGGAAAATCCAAAAATGGAACAGAATGAGATGGGATGCCAAACTCCTCAAGCTCCGGTCCTCTGTGTAAACAATTGTGGATTCTTTGGAACAGCATCAACAATGAACATGTGCTCCAAGTGTTACAAAGACCTTATTCTGAAGCAGGAACAAACCAAGCTTGCTGCATCATCCATTCAAAGTATTGTCAATGGGAGCACCAGCACTGATGGGAAGGATGCGGATATTACCGTCGTTCTTGAAACAAAGGCCGTTTCATCAGGTGTCACGGCGGTGATATCAGCACAAACATCTTCTGAATTACCGGCAAGCGAGGCAATTGAAGAAGTGAAAGAAGGCCCAAAAAGGTGCGGCACCTGCAGGAAGCGTGTTGGTTTGACGGGATTCAATTGCCGATGTGGGAGTCTCTTCTGTGCCGTTCATCGTTATTCTGACAAACATGAGTGCCCCTTCGACTATCGTGCTGCGGGTCAGGAAGCTATAGCCAAAGCAAACCCAGTGGTTAAGGCGGACAAGCTTGAGAAGATATAGAATGTGTGAAGTTTGCATTGTTGCTTGATGATTATCTTGTCTATATAAGACATGGGGGAGGGGTGAATTGGCTCGTGTTCTCGTATACTTAGGCCATGAGTAGTCAAATGCAGTGTTTGGGGCTTTATCCTAGCTAAACAAACTACGTTATTCTTGTTTAAAACGAGAGTATCATCCCATGAGGATCTAGCAGCGGGTGCTTGTTCAAGGTATGGTTTTATAGTTATTTATGAAATTTCGTTTTGTATTTGACTTTCTCTTCTGATTTGGTGTTAGATCTTGTAATAATATTCCTAGTTTGCTTATCTGATGGTGTGTTTATGTGAGGGTAATATTTCTTAGTTGTTGGTAATAATAATTGATAAAGAATCTGGTCAGAAAGTGTATTAAGTAATGGCATAGAGGATAAGAAGGTGCCACTAGTTACTTATCCTCGTCATCGTGCTCCGTTGAGATAATACTGGCCACCTACTTCCTTATTCAATCCATACAATAGTTTCTACATGAGATCAGATGAGATGAGGTTTGGCTGTGTCTATCTAACTTGCCTTTCTTCCTAGAATAATCGATCAGTCTCGTTGTTGTCCCTGAAAGTTGTTGCAGAAAGTGCTATCCCCTTTTCCTTGTTCTCCCAATGTGCCTTTTATTTGATCCATTTTTATTTTCTCATTACTTTCTTCACTTATGGAGAGAGTGAATTGGATTTTATTATGACAATTTATCGATTTTTTTGAAACATAGAACCAAGCCAAACCTAATGGTGAAAAGCTTGAGCCTTGCTCATTCGGGTTTGCTGGACCTGTGTCATAAATTTCTTGTTCATTATGTTATATGATGGAGTTTGAGCTTTGTATTATATGTATTTGAGTTGGAACCTACTCATTAGAAGTGTTCTAATATTCATAATCATATTTAAATGCTTTTAGAATTTTGAAGTACTTTTATTTAATGTTTTAAGTTCAAGTTGATTCTGTTAAATGTATTAGTTTAAAGTTCGATTTAATGTGCAAAATTTGTAAATTAAGGTACTGCAAACTCAACTCTCGCTACGAATTGTTTATGTTAGCCTATTCTTATTTTAGGTTTATTCAGATTTTAATCATATGAAAAGGCAATTCTTTTTTTTGTTTTGTAAGTTCTTGTTTATCGTATTCATGTTAACCTAACTAAAATTGTAAAAGATATATATGATAAGAAGATGATCCGTCATTTTGATTTTTCTTTTTCATCCAATGTGTGTATCTTTCTTTGTTGAAAAAGAAAATGAATTTGTTTAGAATGCGAGCATGAAATAGGAATCTTTATATATATAGAAGTAAAACCAAAGTGACACGACAAGCCTACAATATTTTCATATTAAATATGTTAGTTAATTGTTACAATTTAATCTTAATAAGAAATAATAATAATATTATTATTATTATTATTTTACATAATAAATAATATAGAAAAATTGATTATATTTATCTAATAACATGTGCTAAATTTCAGTGATAGGAACTATTATATATTGAAATTTTTAAATTTAAAAATGTAAAAGAAATATAAATAGATATAAAAAAAATAAACGTGAACAATTTATAATTTATTATTTAAATTTATAAATTATTGGAATCAAATAATTTTTTGAATATATGCTCTAAAATGAATTATGAAATTTATTTGTGAAAGTTTGACTTTCATTTTTTATTATTTAATTTAAAAAAAAAAATTTGAGGTTCGTTACTAATGTGACAATAAAAAGTAAACTATAAAAGGTTTTTATGTATATAAAAGTGAGATCAAATTGCCACGTGACAAACCTGCAATGTTTTCATATTAAATATGCTAATTAATTGTTATAAATTTAATGTTCATAAAAGATATTATTATTAAATAATAATCATATAGAAAAATTGATTAGATTTATCTAAATAATATATGCTAAAGTTCTATAACAGGTATTATTATATATCTGAAATTTTTTAAATTTAAAAATATAAAGAAAAAATGTAAATAGATAAAAAAAATTCTAAAATAAAGGTGGCCATGGGCAACTTGAAAATTATTATTCAAATTTATTAATTATTGAAGTTAAATAATTTTTTGAATATATGCTTTAAAATAAACTATAAAATTTATTTGTGAAATTTTTATCATTTAATTGAAAATAAAAGTTGAGGTTTTTATAAATGTAAATAATAAAAAACAAACTAAAAAAAATGATGGTGGATTTAATAATATAATAGGTACAACAATGTATATTCATTTCAAAATAATAATCATTTTTTAAATGATCATCTACAAATGCAACACATATTTTGACAACTAAATAATTATTCTATCGTATATTATTATATTTAATGTTAAATTAAACTTTGTATATTGCATAAATTATAAATTTAATTTGTTATGTAAATGATATTTAATTTTTTTTAATTTCACTAAGTTTAATTTTTTTTATTAAATTCGTGTATTACACGGTCCTATACTAATATTATATATATATATCAAAGAGTACTAAATTCATGACAAAAAAATTATAAGAGATTTTCACTATCCGCGACCTAAATCCCCTAAATCCAATAATTTAAATATTTCATGTTATATATGTACAGTTTTATTATAAGAAAGAATAAAAAATGAGAACCAATTAATTTTAACTTTTAATTTATTAGAATAATTTTATTATTTCAAAATCAGTGATTATTTTGAATTAAAAAAATAAATAAAACCAAGTGCAAATATTTTTTAATCTAAATTTTTTGTTAACTTTGAAAATACTTGTGAATTTTACAATTTAATGAAAGATGTAAAATGTTTTAGAGAGCGAAAGAAGAAGATGGATGGTGGTGAGAGTGGAATGATTGGAAAGTTGGAGACAACTGATGTGGCTAGGGGTGGAAATTGGAACGGAATTTCCGAAATCCGTCGAATCCGATTCGAAATTTTCTGATTTTGGAATGAATATTTTTAATCCGAAATCCGAAAATCCGAAAATCCAATTTTTCCAAAAAAATCCGATCCGAAATTTTCTGGAACGAATATTTTTAATCCGAAATCCAAAAATCCGATTTTTCCAAAAAAATCCGATCCGAAATTTTCTGATTTTGGAACGAATATTTTTAATTCGAAAATCCGAATTTTCCAAAAATTTTCGGATAGAAATCGGAATTAGTTTTAAAATTTTCGAAAATTCCGAAATCAGATCCGAAATTCAATTTTCGGAAATTCCGATCCGATTTCTAAAATTATAAAATGTAGAGTTAGTAGAGGCATTTGAGAATCAAACACGAGACCTCTCACACTCAAAGCATGAAACTTACCATCAAACCAATAGTAATTGTTGTAAATATTTCAAACATTTTATAGTATATACTATTTGCTATAGAAAAATACTATATACTACTCCCTCCGTCCCGCTCAGATTTGCACGTAGGGACGGGTACGGAGGTTAAGAAAAAACTGCTTTTGGGCACACAAATTAAGAAAAAACTATTTTTTGAGTGTTAATGTTGAATAGTAAAGGGCAATTTTGTATATTTTATTTGCCATTTTTTGAGTGTGCAAATTTGAATGGGACGGACGAAAACGGAAAGTGTGCAAATTTGAGCGGGACGGAGGTAGAATATAATATATTTTATATACATTTACTATATATTATATATACATTTACTATATGTAAATATAAATATACATATTATAGTATACTTTATAATACTATATACTATATAATATATTTTATATACTTTATACTATGTGTAAATATAAATATACATATTATAGTATACTTTATAATATTATATACTATATAATATATTTTATATACTTTATACTATATGATAGTATGTAAATATATTATATAATATATGTATAGAGTATAGTTTATACTATAGTTTTATTTTATATTATATACTATAGTTTATACTGTAGTTTTTTAGTATTATTTTATAATATATACTATATACTATAGTTTATACTGTAGTTGTTTAGTATTATTTTATAACATATACATATATTATAGTTTATATTGTACTTTTTTAATTATATTATATTATATACTACATACTATATACTATAGAAGAATACTATATACTATATATTATATATTTTATGCTATATATACTATATACTATAGTTTATATTGTAGTTTTATATACTATATATTATAGTTTATACTGTAGTTTTTTAATTATATTATATTATATTATATATTACATACTATATACTACATACTATATGCTATATATTATATACTTTATGCTATATATATACTATATACTATATGTATATAGTACAGTTTATACTATAGTTTTATTTTATACTATACACTATTGTTTATACTGTAGTTTTATAATTATACTATCTTATATACTGCATAATATATACTACATACTATATACCATATATTATATACTATATACTATATATTATATGTTATATAAGAATACTATATACTATATATTATATAAAATAAAAAGTGAATATCGAATTTCAAAGGTAAATATATCATAAATTTCATTAAAAATGATAATATTTTATATAATATGAATAATGACAAAGAAAATTATACAAATTATAAAACAAGTATTTAAATATCAAAGGATTTCGAACAAAGTATTATCATAAATCATAATATAGTTCAAATATTCATTTGATTTGAGCTTCCTAAAAGGAAAATAATTTAATAAATATGAATTAATAAGTATAATTACTTACAAAATGATAATAGTTTATAATATAGTTTTATTTTATAGTTTCTGAATTTTTTAATTTTCAAAATTTTCGAAAAAAATTCCAAAAATTTCCGAATTTCTGAATTTTTTAATTTCCAAAATTTCCGAAAATTCTGAAATTTCGGAATTCCGGAATTTCCAAAAATTCCGAAATTTCCAACAATTCCGAAATTGGAATGGATTTTTCGTTTCCGAAAATTTTTGGATGGAAATTGGAAAATTTCGGAATTCCGAAATTTCAGAATTCTCCGAAATTGGAATGGATTTTTCGTTTCCGAAAATTTTTGGATGGAAATTGGAAAATTCCGGAATTCCGAAATTTCAGAATTTTCCGAAATTGGAGTGGATTTTTCGTTTCCGAAAAATTTTGAATGGAAATTGGAATTGATTTTTCATTTTCGAAAATTTTTGGAATTTTTCCGAAACACCCTATTTTCGATTCGATCCGTCCGATTTACACCCCTAGATGTGGCCAATGGGTGGCCATTATTTGTCTCGTCTCTCTTTCTGCCTTTATTAAATGATAATTTTATAATTTTCCTTTTCCTTTTTTTATTTTACTTTATTTTCATTATTATATCTACTTTTTCTATTGCTCTGAGCAGGCCTAATTAATTTTATTCTGGATTATGGCAAGCCATGATTGGCATGCCATTATTATTCCTTCTTTTTTTTTTTTTTTTTTTTTGTAATAAAAATGTCCGGGAACTTTATATACAATTGGAGTCAACGTTTGATCTTCAATTTCTTGTTTTTCAGAAAGTCGAACTTAAATTCTCCATGTATGTTTACATACTTTTATATCTTTATTTTTTATGCTTTTATCTCTTCCTAATATAGTGAAATAATCTTTATCAAACATGTCACCATACGTGCTGAGTTGTAAATCAACTAATGATACTGTGATTAATTATTTACATGTTTTGTTGTTTGCTATATAATATAATATTATTCTTTTGTCGTCTTTATTAGGTATGGTATGCATCTTTGATTCTTTCATGGGGAATAATTATGTATAGTAACAATATAGAGTATGGGTTAGTTAAAATAATAATTAGGGACTTGGCCGGAAACTAGAAAATCCTATTAAAACTCAATCTTTGTCAAATTGTCATCCCTAAATTAATTTAAGATACTCAATACGAGGGAAAATTACATCAATTTTCTTTGCAAGATCTATTTATCAATAATTTAGTAATTTTTAATTTTTTTAGATACTAAGTTTATCAAAATGAAAATGCAGGGACTGTCAATTAATTTCTATTATGAAATCTACATTTATAATGAAACGAAATAAATGGTAATATCAGTTGGTTACAATACAAACATTATAACCGAAGTGACAAATAAGTACATCAATTTGTTAAAAGAAAAAAAAAGTCTAATAAATACTAACTACGACATATTGTAAATATTGTCTATACAATATGTCGTAATTAAATTAATGTTGGAAAAATAATGATGAATGTTTATTTATTTATAAAAGGAGCGATGGTGATAATGCGTTTCGATGATATTGAAAATGTTGATATAACAGTATAATATAACAGTATCGTTGCACCTTGTGCACAGGAGTGTCACTCTAATAATTATTATATAAAAATTGAACAAGTATTATAAAATCCGATTTCAGAAACAAAAAAAAAAAAAGAAGAAACAGAGGGTTTCGAATCTAAAGATCGAAACCCCAACTAGATAATCGCGAAACAAATATATACTATTTGTAGATTTAATAGATAAATATACCTCATGTAAAATAAATTAAAAGACAAATATATATATATATATATATATATATATAATATTTGAAACTATTTTTAAAATAAATTGAAGTAGTTGAAGGTGTCCGGTCAAAAATAAAAAAATAATAGCCACCTCATATTTGTTTACTCTTAAAAAACTGATTCAAAACGGGTCAGAATTTAACCCGACCCGCTGTCAGAGTCGGCGGCTAAGAAAGCAGTCATCTTTTTTGCTTTTGAGTCTGCGTTATTATCCAACACAAATACATTATCTAACTTCGGATCTTTGAATTCTCACTTTTGCCCCCCACCATCAACTCCACTAGCCTTTCCCTCTTATTTAATTTTCACAATTCATTTATCATTACCAAAACAATATTAATTAATCTAATTAATAAGCACATAGAAAATACATACATAATAAAATACAAATAAACGGTAATTAAATAATATCGAAATGTTAATTAAATATTTTTTTTATGGTTATCATCACATTTAAATTTCTGTAAGCGCTTTTTTTCTTTTTTTTTTTTGGGAGAATTGTCTATTTTTATAATAAATAAAAAAAGAAAAAGAAATATCTGGAAAATGGTGACGATTATGAATGTAAAGGCCACGTCAGACTAATCTAGAAACAATGCCGCTGTTGGAAAAACGAAAGAATCAGGAGGGTATATCCGTCAATTCGCGCCTCCAAATTGCATTATACGCGTCCCCTATGAGGCCATTATTCTTCACCATGACCGACTTTACGCCCTTCAAATGCCAGCCCCCGTCTCCCCACCCCCATCACCCCTTCTCTCTCTCCTCATTCGCTTTCTCTCTCTTAAACAACAATCAACGAACGTAGGAATTATTTTTCTTCGATAATCTCGACGTTAATGGCGCAGAAAACAGAGAAGGAAGATGCGGAGTTCAAGGTCGTGCCTGAGAATATCTCGCTCTGCGTCAAATGCGGCGTCGCGGCCAATTCCGCCGCGAATAATTTGTGTCAGAAATGTTTCAACGCCACCGCAGAGGCTTCCACCTCCGCCGCCGTGGCAACCGCGACCTCGACGGGACTAGCGAAGCCGAAAATCCACGTGTTCGGGGAGAAATCGTTCAGATCTAGATCGTCCACGAGGTCCTCTCCTGAACGGAGCTTGAATCTTCCAGAGACGAGTGGAGATCTGAAGAAAGAGCGTGCGGCGGCGGCCGACGCTGCGCCTCCGGCGAAGAGAGAAATCAACCGGTGTTCCGGCTGCCGAAGGAAGGTTGGGTTAACCGGATTTAGATGCCGGTGCGGTGAACTATTCTGCGCCGATCACCGGTACTCCGATCGTCACGACTGCAGCTACGACTACAAAACCGCCGGCCGAGAGGCCATCGCGAGGGAGAATCCGATGGTCAAAGCCGCCAAAATAGTCAAAATTTGAAGGAAAAAAAAAAGCAGAAAAGATAGACACGAAGGAACGCGTGGAACGAAATATGTATGCAATCGAGAAACCGATTCTTCGTATTCTGAAATGAAAATTAGAAGATCGTTCGTTGCTCGATCTTTGTTTTATTGATGCGCTTCTCTTCGCGCGGAGTGGAAAGAAAATCGAGAAGCTAAGCCACGTTTCCTTTTTTTTTTTTTTTCCTTTTTTTTTTCCAATTATTATGAAAAAAGAAAATTATAATTATTGTGATGAAATTCAGAATTTTATTATCAGTTCTTTTGATCTATTTTTCATTATACAGAATGATTATCTTTGTTTTAAATATATATTTTTTCATTTTAGTTCTTCTGCTCATCTACTATGAATTATTTGGAAATTTGTGGTGAAGTGAAGGGTATATTAGTCATTTTGACGGTGACAATCTCTGGGCAAGTGCATGGGTTATCTCGTAGCGTGTTTTTGGTTGTCGCGATAAATTGTAAAAGACTAGTTCTCTTGGGAAGCGAGATTTTGCTCGTCATCTCGAGGATGAGATATTAAATGGAAAATATCATACTTGAGCAACTTGAACTTTTTCATGTAGATTTTTCTTTTTAAATTATATAATAATTAATATAAACGCCGCTTTGTGGGTATTAACAGTGTTAATTTATATTATAAGAGTTGATTATTAATTGATGATAATATTAAGGGATAATCAAGTTCCCTTGTATTTATGATCCAACATTAAACTCCGACCTAACCTATCAATGACCCATTGATATTGACTTAATGATCCATTGTTTTTTTTGTAATTGGTACGAAAATAAATAATGCTGATAAAAATTTTAGGTGAGAATAGATGATTACAAGTAGAGTTGTCAATATGACTAGGCCGTTGGGCCGGCCCGTCCTGAACCAGCCCATCCTCCACCGTCGAAATGGAGGGTTGGATTGAGAGATTATAGATCGGCGAAAAAATGGTAAAAATGGATTTGGCCTGCAGTGGGTTAGATTTTTGGTAGGTTGGCCCGTAGGCTAGTCGGTTCGATTGCCTTATTTCTTATATATTTTTTAATTTCTTTAAATACTTTTTTATTAAAAATATAGACAAGAAATGTATAATAATAATGGAAAATCTTACCTAGTTCAAGTAATGATTAATAAAAATATTGATATAAGTTATCTTTATATAAAAAATGAAGAAGGTTTAGTGAAAAACTATTTTTAATTTTTTTTTCATATATTATATGTAATTAAATGTATATATATCTTAGTTAATAAATATATTCCTTTTCCTTTGAAAATAAATAAATAAATAAAAATTTGATGGGTCAGCCCATCTAACTTGCGGCCTACTAGTGAGTTGGGTTGAGTTAGATTTTAAGACCCACCATAAAAAAGTCTGCCCTAACCCCACTAAATAATGGGTTATGGTGGATTGTGGGTCGGTCGTAATTACAGCTACAATTACAAGAATCATATTTTGTTAACTTCTACCATTCGAAATTTTCTTTTAATCTTATTATTATGTTAAATAGATCATTTATCATCCACTAGAGAATTGGCTATTGTGAGCCGTTGAACAGTTATAATTTAATTTAATCTATTTATAAAAGATCAAATTAATCATAATAACTACCTACACTTCAAGAATTTACACACCACAAATAGGAACTTACATATATAAAGATTAAACTTAAAGAATACCAAGAGATTATAAAGAGTAAAATTAAAGAATACCAAGAGATAAATGCACACCCTAATTCTGCAAGTGACAATATACATTACGTAGACATTAGACAAAGAAAGGAAAGGAAAAAAAATCGAAAACCCCACATCAGAATTAGAAAAAAAGAAAAAAATAAACGATTACTCAAACATGATTGATTTTTTTCCCATATATGAAAAGGCAGGTTTCTTTAGAAAAAAGTTTATTATCCACGAGATATTATATAATCGCCACGATATTTTAACTTCTGACGCGTGTGGATAGAAACAACGTAACTATCATGCCCAATATTTTTCTGTTTCGTTCTACTCACATTAGTCACCACAGACTTCAATGAAAATATTTCATTTTTTGCTAATATAATTTTAATATACGATTTTGCAACTGTTAGTATCATATTATAAAATTTTATTGAGATTCACTTAATAACATTTTGAACGTTAAAATATAACTATTACTTTCATAGATAAATTTGGCATTGGCATCTTCACTTGAAAGGATTGGAATTTTATAAAAGGCAAAACTTGTGAAAAACAAGGTGAATTACATAGAATATCACCCAACTATAATTAAATTATCAAATAAACTTCAAAATTAAGGAAAATTAAAACTAAGCCATTACTAAAACAAAAAAAAAAAGAATATAATGTTTCGATTGATTTATATGGTTAATTTCATTCAATTTCACTTTATTAAAAAATTGATTGTCAAATAATTTTCAAGATCCATTCGATAAATTGATCAAATCTCAAAGCTTAATGAAATTTACATCAAAACTATTTGTTAGGATATTTTTGTTTAGATTTTGATGAGATAAAAATGTAATAGGGATTTTAAGTACCCATTTTTCCATGATATTTATTTGGAAACTTATTTTTTCTTAACCTTTTGTTTTCAGTTGAAGTGATAACAGTTGGATTTTGCAAAGAAGCATTATCGGATACTACTAAAAAAGTAGTGAATCAACAAGCAACAATATAGTAAGCAATAAGGAGAATTGTGAAGCTTTCTGCAGGATCAAAACATAAAGCACTTGTAGAACAGGAAGCAGTCTTGGACGTAGATTAGGAAGTAGAAAGTTGGCGTAGAACAAAAAGCTAACACTACACTCAGATCATAAAGTAAGAAGACAACACTTATGCAGTACGAGGAAGAGCACTACAATACAATGTTTTGTCTTGTTAATATAGCCGATTGATGGAAGTGATCGAAGAACCAATGTCTCGTTGACATTTGGACAGACAACCTACAAGAGGCCTAATGCCGAGGAGCATGGTAATTAATGCTCTACAAAATAAGACAAGAACTCTTCCTCAATTTTTCTACAATCATTCAATGCAAGAGCAGAGAAGATCAAATGAGATCAAGGGATTTCAAATTCAAATGGAGTGTGTTTCTCTTCAACAGACACATTTTTCTACAAGTATTTAAGAAGAAAGAGTTGATTAGAGAAACTATTGAAATGCTATCTCTCAAATTCTCTCGCAAGAACTCAAGTTTCTCTTAAGCTTTCAATCACTCAACCTTACTATGAAACAACCAAGCCAACGAGACTTTCAAATCTTCAAAGTTTTCAAGGCTATTTTCAAAGCACCGATTGAAGAACCAATATATTTTTTAAACTTTGTATTGTGAATCCTCATTGAGTGTTAGTCTTAAACTGTGTTGAGCCATTTAACTCTGTGTGAGTTTGTTGAACGTTGTGTAAGTCGGCCTAGGATTATTCTAATTCTTGTAGGTGATAGCTTGTTAGAGATAGATTGTTTGGATAAGTCTTGTAAACCAATCTTACGTAATGAAATTCTTCCTTGAAAGAGTAGAGAGAACGTAAAATGATTACACCATCTTCGAACTTCTATAAACCCATTTGTGTGCTTGTATTGCTTTATCATTTTTGTACCCCACACACACACACACACACATATATGCTCATTCTGCATATCAAGGTTTGAGAAAATCATAGGTCGAAAAGGAAACATTTTCAAAAAAAAAACTCTATCTTTTTGTTTTCCGCTTCATACTGAAATTGTGAAATAGTAAGCTGGCAACAACATTCTGCCAAACTTACTGATTCTACATGTTTGCTACATTCTGACTTACTGAAATTGTGAAATAGTAAGCTGGCAACAACATTCTACCAACTTATTGATTCAGCATTTTGTTATATTCTGACTTATTGATTCTGCATGTTCATTGTATTTTATTATAAAATTCAATAGTGTTATTTTAGAACTATATTCTGTTGTAGAATTTAATAAAATTATTTTAGAGTTGTATTCTATTATAGAATTCAATAGTGTTATTTGAGATACCTAGAAAAAGTTAAAAATAAAAATAAAAATATAGAGCCCCAACCACTGAACCACTTGAATCAACACTATTGAAGAAAGTCTTAAAATAATCCTTAGTTGTGTTTATCTGATTGGTTTTATTAAAAAAAAGAAAAGAAAAGAAAATTAGCTTGGTAACCACCGCAACACTTGTGTGTTGACCAATTCAAAGCACAACTGCAAAGCGATGAACCTATCTACACAATTATCCATTATAGATATGCAACGATTAACATCATTAATCCAACTATTATTATATTTTCAACATTTAACTACTATTCAATATGCATAAGTTGCAAAAAAGTACTCTTACGAGATCATTTCACTATTCTAATTTAATAATAGCGATCAATCTATAATCCATAAAAAGAAAATGTTAACTTTTTTAAATGGATGTTAAATGGTAACAGCAAGACTCCATCTCACATAATTACATACATGAAACATTGTTATATAAGATTTTGTATATTATAATGCCCTAATTCAACCTTTAATACATTAATGAATCCTCAATTTGGACCACATAATCATACTTTAGTGGAAGGTGTTCATTACACATTATCAAGACGAAAAGAAGGCAAAATGAGAAATATATAACGAAGAGCAATGTAGCTTAATGCTTGAAGATTGAAAGGTCATACCTGCATAAGTGCAGAGTGGTAGCATGGCAAAAAGGCACACCAAATTTAAGAGCAGCACCTAGAAGCACTCCGTTTACGCCATTAATAACCAACCGAAGTAATATAGTATCACAAAAGTATTGGCTCATAATACAAAAAAAAAAAAAAAAAAATATATATATATATATATATATATATATATATTTCAGACTACAGATATCTAGTGCGAATATATAATGCAGATCATAGGATCAAGATCAGGGTAATTTCAACAGAACTGCAAACACTAGTGAACAGAAAAACAACCAAAATATAATTCGAATCTTAGAAAGTTTGCACGATTTTTAATTTGTCATCTCTGCCAAAATGTAGCTACTTTATAGGGAAAAAAGAAACTGCTTAACAGAAACCATATTTGTAAATAATGATAACAGATAAATTAGAGAAAACTTATGACAGAGAGCTTAAAAGCCATGCCCACGTAGATGTTCCCATAAAAGTAGGAACTTATATTGAGAGAAAACATCTATGCCCCATCAGGCTGGACGAATGGATTAGCGATTTCATCTGTTCCATCTGTTGGCGAAACGAGCATTACAGCAGTTCCTCGGCAAACCTGAGATGGCAGTATGAGAACACTACATGAGGAACAATAGGTACACTTTGATCCTAGTCAGAGAACAAAAGGTAAATGCACAACCATCATTTGTGGGGGTCACAGGATAAAAATCAAGCAAACAAATGAATGGAAGTGGTTTCAATACAAAAGGTGTATATGCTATGAATAATGAATGGATGGTTTGAAAAGATCTAATTGTTTAAGACGCCACCCAAAAGGAATTTTGGTTATAGACACAGTGACAATAGTAATTCAAAATTTAAAAAAACCTCTTGAATCACAAAAACACATACATGTTCAGAATTTAATGGCGTAATTGCAAAAACAAAATATTAAATCACAAACTTTCATGAAATTGCAGTTTTAACACGAAATTTTGAATTTTAGCAAAAAAAAAATCACAAATTTTACATAGTTTTGCAATTCGAATCATCATTCATTTTTGTCTCCAGCTAATTTTTACACATAGGATGTCATCACTTTTAAACAATAAATATGGGGCATCCAATGATCCAAAGTGTAAAAATCAGTCGGAGACATGGCCAATCGTGATTTTTATTTTTATGTTTTGCTAAACTAAAAAAAAGCCATGTTAAAAATTGCAATTTTGTGGAAGTTCCTTTATTCTTGGCGATTAAGCCAAATTTATTTTTAACTGATACAGAAATTACATTTCTTTAATAAGAAATTAAACTTGCATGAGGATTCAACCATTTTCACATAGATTCAGGCAGTTTACAGCTGATGGCAGCTTATGACTCAATTGAAGTGATAAATAAGTCCAACAGAATTCTGCAACATTAATGAATATTGGTAGACATACTATTAAGCCAAGGCGGCGGGTTTGATCAGTCGTCTTCAGCGGATCTTCTGGATCTGCACAGTGAATATTAGTTTATATGAATAATTGGCAGATCTTATGCAGCAATAGATCCTACTATCATAGGTACAAAAAAATCTTTTGCACTTAATATATCCTTCATGGGGAAGGACAATGGAAATTATGAAGCAATGCGATTATGTAATAACTAATTTTTTTCCAACTTTTACTGATTTGCAATCCACAGGGTCCCTACATATCATAACCATCATTTGCTCAAAATAAATCCGATGAAACCATGAGGCATGGTCAATAGACATACCGGGCCAAGCTGCATACTGTGTAATGCATCAAACTAAAGAGAATTCAGTAATGAAATGAATGTACAAGCTTAACACTCAGCTACTGAATACGACCAACAAACCACATAACATGATGGAGTGATAAGATACTGTTTACTGGCAGTAATATGGGGTTGTTGGGTTATACTAAGGTAATTCCTCTATTTTGTAACGAAGGATATATTGGTGAACCTCACAGGAGAAGGGTTAAGACTGAAAGGCCTTCTGATTTCATCTAGGGCTATGAACCAATCACAGACAATGAAATTAGATAAATGGCAGAAGAACACGAATGTAAGACACAACATGGTTTAATTTGTTGAATTATTGCATACATCTGCTGAGATTACAATGATAAATCACTTACCTCTAAGAAACTCTACTGCTTCATCCAAAACAAGATTCAGCAATTGGTCATACCCTTTTAGTGTTCCAGTCACTGAAAGGAAGAATGAGATATCAATCGTTAAAATGTTCAAGGATCTGTCAACAAAAAGACATAGCATGTAACCGTATATTATCTCGCATCGAACCACAAGGCTCTGAAGATATAGAGAACTGTCTGCTCCTAACATAACCTTATGATTGACTTACATGAGTGTTCATGGAACCAAAGTACGACTAATTGCTCCCAGGATTAGCTCTATTTGGATAATAGACCAATTCATGGAGCAGAAGTACTTACCAAAAATAACAAAAGAAGAAGGATGAAAAAAAAAAGCATATTGATTGACAAACACATATAGCCAATTTCAGGAAAAACTGCAAGACTTGTTCAAAAATCACAAGAAAGATTACTGATCTACACCAATTTCCAAAACACCATACAAACAAGCACAAAGATAAAATTCCTTGTAAGCCACAGTGATGGTTTCCTGTCATTAAGAAGAAATAACAATAAAACTGGAGGAAAGATAGAATTACCGCAAAACATTGGCTAAGAATGCAGAATAAGAGATATGACAATGTACTCTCAAAGTAAGTATGTCAAATTCATTCTAACAGTGTGGCACATCAATATAAGAGAACTACAGTACCATCAATCAAAAACCACTAACAACAAAACAAGAAAAGGTCACACATAAGTGCCACAATTTAATTACAACAAACACAGAAGGCAAGATCATACCATTTTTAAAGACCATATTTTATGTCTTCAGCTTACAATAACATTCATGGGCAAAGAAGACTTCAGAAGATAAAACCCCATTACCTAATCACCAATAGACCAAAACAAATCAAAAAACAAAAAAGAAAGAAACTGCATACCTTGTCGTCCACCAGTTAGTTTGACTTGGACACCCTTGTCAACGAATTTTGCTAAATCCAAAACTGTTTCTTTTCTTCCCGACTGAAACACAAAAAAATCTAACAAATAAGCAGAGAATTGTGCAAAATCGAAAACTGCTTCACTGAAACCACGTTACTCCAAGAACTCGAGAAACTACACAGGAAACACGCACCATCCTTAGCTTAGATCGACAGCACAAGTAACCAAATGCGAAGCAGCTTCGTTCTGCGAATAAATCAACGCGAAATCGTCCAATCAAATCGGAATAAGATGGCAAACGTAAAGAATAATGCAATTTATGCTTAGTTACAAGTAATCGTGAAAAGGAAAAATGGAACTTTACGATTTTCTACTCGACGTTAAATTGGGGAATCAGAGAATTGTGCCCTAGTTTCGCTCTATTGCCTCTTCCCGCCTTTTGATTTACAGCTTTATTACTCTCTCCCTGCTATGTGATTTTACAGTCATAAAGAATTTAAATCAATCTTTGAGTTATTTATTGATAGGTATTTGGATCGGGAAGTCTATTCTTATTCGATTTGGAATGACAAAATATTTAGTAAGGATGAGGCTATCACACCCTAAATTTTACTAAATACACTCCATTTTTATTTAAATTTGTATAAAAATGGGGTGTGTTTAGTAAGTTATGGGGTGCGGATAGTTGCACCCTTTTAGTAATTTTATAATTCTACTCTATATTTTTTTCGTTTTATTTATTTTTCAATAACCTATCTTTATACAGTAAGTCATATGTGGCACTGTCTCATAAATCATGTTACGTGAGATGGTTCAACCTACATCCCACAATATAATTCACATGTAAATTAATGAAAATGAATTAGAAGTTGTGGGTAAAAAACATCGATCTCACGAAAATTATCCACGAGACTGTTTCACGGAAAAATTTTGTGATCTTTATATATAAAGTAAGAATAAAGTGCCACAAGACAAGCTTACGACATATTTATAAATATGCTAATTAGTTGCTACAAACCTAATGTTGATAATAAATATTATTATTATTAAATAATAAATAATATGGAAATATTAATTAGATTTATCTAAATAACATATGTTAGAGTTAAATGATAGATACTGTTATATATTTGAAATTTGTTAAATTTAAAAATGTAAAGAAAAAATATAAATAAATTTAAAAGAAAAAAAACTAAAATAAAGGTGGGCAACTAGAAAATTATTATTCAAATTTATTAATTATGGAAATCAAATAATTTTTTGAATATATGCTTTAAAATAAACTATAAAATTTATTTGTGAAATTTTGACTTTCATTTTGTATCATTTAATTGAAAATAAAAGTTGAGGGTTGTTACAAATGTAAACAATAAATAGCAAACTAAAAAAAATGGTGGGTCGGTTGAATAATATAATAGGTATACCAATGTATAGTTTTTTCAAAATAATAATAATTTTTTTAAATGATCATCTGCAAATGTAACACATATTTTGACAATTAAATAATCATTTGATCATATTTTATTATATCTAATATTAAATTAGACGATAAATGTTGCATAAATCATAAATTTAATTTTGTTAAATGTAAATTATATTTAATTTTTTTTTATTTCACTAAGTTAAATTTTTTTATTAAATTCAGTGTATTACACGAGCAATATACTGGTGTGTGTGTGTGTATAATAAAAGAAGCCATTTAGTTAGGTAAAATGGTGATTCTATTAAGGAGATCTCCAGCAATGCCTAAAAACTACTACAACGTTTACACTATTTTAATATAAAAACTGTCATTCATCTCTAGTAGTATGTAGTTTTGCACTAAACATAATATTTAATTTAATATTATTATTTTGATTTTTTATTTGTCATATTAATAAGGATGAAATACATATATCCACCACATATTTTTTATGTTATGGAATGAATTATATCCATGATATATATTATTTTTTAGAATACATAATATTGATACAAGTAGATCATTCTTTTATGAAGTATTCAATTTTTTTTCTATAAAATATTCAAATGTACATTACAACATACAATGTATACATATTGATATACATAACTCATGGTTATCAGTATGCACAACTTTTCGATGAATATCCATCGAGTTGAGATATTTAAATATTGCATGTAATTTTAATAATATTTATGATTTGTGTGATATTTAAAATTTTATGATACATTTAAATAATTATGGTTTTAATTATTATTCAAATAATACATTGTATTATTTAACATTTTAATTGCATATAACTAAAGTACTTTAAATATTATTATCTAATATGTTAATTGTGAAACATAATAACAATCAAGAAAAAAAAAAGAAAAAGAAAATAAAAATAAAAAAGAAAAATATTTAACACAAGGGTTGACCATCGTTAAATCCAACGCTTTATCAAAAATTGCTACCACTTGTGAATAATGATATTATATTTTCTCTCAGATAACCGTTTCTTTTGATGAAACAACAACGTTGGAAGATGTGGACACACTGTTTGAAGTCTTTGCATCTGGAAAGCCTGTAAGAAGAAGTGTTTCTTTAGAGAAGTGTATGTAAATTTCGGTTGACGGTTGAAAATATTTACCGCAAAGATTTAAAGTACTGTTGGAGAGAATAAATACTAAACTCCTAAGAATTTAGCGCACTCTCGAGATGTCCTAAAAATCTAAGGACAATTTCATATTTCATCATTTCAGAATTTGATATTATGATTTTAAATTTTCAAGTTTTAATGTGGAATAATAGTTCCCACTTTTTTTTTTCACGTGGTTTCACCTTCATTTTTTTCCCATGCAGTTTCACCTTATCAAATTTACAGGTTCACACATAATTTACAGTAGAAAATTTTGTTTGTTAACAAATTGCTTATTTTTCAACAAATAAGAAATCAAAAGGCCGCTTATTATCACATATTCCTATTTAAAAATAAAATTGAGAAGCAAATAACATGCCTGCTGATCTCTCTCCTCTTCATATTCTCTCTTTATATTTTAAAAAATAAATTTAAATTTCTATCAAAATATATAATATTTGATATTATGATTTCAAAATTTCAAGCTATGTGGAATAACTGTTCCCACTTTTTTTTTTGTTTCCACATAATTTCACCTTATTAGATTTACACATTCACACATAATTTAAATATTTTACAACTTATCAAATCACAATTTTATATCACAATGTTTACATGTTCACATACAGGTTTTGCAGTAAATCTCACCTTATTAGATTTACACATTCACACATAATTTAAATATTTTCCCACTTATCAAATCACAGTTTTATATCACAATATTTACATGTTCCCATACACGTTCTGCAGTAAATCTCACGCATAATTTATGGGTTTTTCATCTAATTGAGTAGATCTTTATGAAATACCCTAATGGTTCTAGTTTGGAATATAATTCGAGATATTGATACTACTAGAAGACTCATTCGTGTGTGATGTGTTGGGGCTTACAATGTTTCTGCATACGGAAGTCGAACAAAGCTATATAGTTTTAATTATGTTTTCAGAAATAAAATGGTTATTTATTTAAAATAATCTATTTTTAATGTATATCATATATGAATCCAATCTCTAATTTCATTTTTCTCACATTAACTTTAGGGTGATACATTCCATGGAGTTGCTCGAAACCCTCACTTTGAAAAGATTCATAAATAACTTTCCTAATAATCTGTACATTTTTAAACCATTTGACGAGATTATTACTATGAACACTAGTGGATCAAACTGTTCTATTTGTTTAGAATTACATTTTTTATGAAATTATTTTATTTTTTAAAATGTATTATTGTTACTGAAGACATTTTAATTGTGTAAAATATTTTTTTGGGTTAAGTCTTCAAATCCATACATGTTATAATGTTATTATAATTAAAATTAAAATTATATCTTTTTTAATTTTAGGTAGCAAATCCTGAGCATCTTCTTGAATAATTAGAGAACTTGAATGAACACAATGTTCTTTTCAATGTTAAGTTGGTCGATGATCAATATCGAAAGTATGATGACTCATTTGCATTGGTGAAATTGACCGAGTATCCTAATTTAAAAGATAGATTTGATGCTACAAATTGTAAGAGTTAAGTAAGTAAATATATTTCTAATAGTTTGAATTAACATCTGTATTTTTATTACTTAATTTTCAATGTATTACAAAAAAATTTGTAGGTGTAAAACTTAATTCTTTCAACGATAAAGTATTATATTTTAACATTTTTATAGCATATGATATTTATAGTTATCATATAACTCTTTATATGACAAGTCAATTTTGTTTTTTCTTATTAGTGAAGAATGAAAACTTGCATGCTGACGTGGACTCAGCTGCATGGTGACGTGGAGAGTGAGTTGGTTGAAGCTACTCATTATACTGGAAGTTATCAGGTCAAAACTAACAGAGTTGAGCGCAAATTCAGCTGGGAAAATTCAGTTGCATGAAGAAAAACTGTCAAGGGCAAATTAGGGTTTCCTTACAGTTTTCGGTTGCAATCTGAAGAAGTTGTGAAGTTCCGTTCAAGATCCGTTAAAATTGACAGAGGGCTTTTACTCAGGATACTTCCATCTGTAAACGATTATAATTTCAGCTCATTTCGACGTTAGGTTTAGGAGTTATATATAGTGGGGTTCATCAACTATAAACCCTAATCTGCGTGAGTTGTCTTCTGTAATTTTTCTCTCTCGATTCTTGAATAATAAAGCGATCTGGTTCTGTGCCGTGGATATAGACTCAGTGGAGAGTCGAACCACGTTAAATGCTGTGTGTTTTGTTATCATTTTTCATCTGCGTTGCTTAGAACAAGCTGAGTCGCAAGTGTGTGTTTCTAGTTCTTGAAGCTTAATTATTGTTCTTGATTGATTGAGCGAGGTTGTGGGCTTTGATTAGTGTCTACTTAATCAACAATTGGCGCCGTCTGTGGGAAGATCAGTTCCTGATTCAAGCCATGGCATCGATGAAGATGGAAGTCAGGAAATTCGATGGAAAAGGTGATTATGGCTTATGGAAGGTCCACATGGAAGCTCTGCTCATTCAGAATAATCTGGAACAAGCAATCTTGGAAGATGATGCATCATCATCTTTATCAGAGGACAAGAAGGCTCAGATTCAGAGGAAGGCAAGGACTATGATTATTCTTTATCTGGCAGATAAAGCTTTGCGTGAAGTTTGCAAGGAAACTACTACATCTGAAAATCTATCCAAATTAGATGAACTGTACTTGACCAAATCATTGGTAAATAGACTGTATTTGAAGCAGAAATTACTGAATTTCAAGATCTATGATGAGAAACAAATCTCTGAGAAATTGGATGAATTCAATAAGATTCTTGATGATCTATTGAATATAGAAGAGAAAATCAAGGATGAAGATAAAGCCTTAATGCTTCTGAATTCTTTACCAAGATCTTTGGATTCCTTCAAAGATGCTTTGATTTATGGAAGATCAAAAGCTCTAAGTCTGGAGCAGGTTATGAACTCCATCAAGTCGAAGGTTCTCTCTAGTAGTTCAGGCAACAAAAGCCAACCTCAAGGGGAAGGGTTAAATGTAAGGAAATTCAAGAAGAACCAAGATAATAAGAAGAAGCATGCAAATGGAAATCAAGTCACTGAAACTAGAAAGTGCTTCTCATGTCATAAGGTGGGACATTTGAAGAAGAATTGCCCAGAAAAGAACAAGGCTAATCCTCAAACAAAAGGGCCAGAAGCTGTTGTTGCAGAGAATAACTATGATCAAGCTGATATGCTTTGCATATCTTCTTCAAATATGTCAAACGAATGGGTTTTGGATTCAGGTTGCAGCTTCCACATGTGTCCTGTGAAAGAGTGGTTTCAAGAGATAAATGAAGAAGATGGTGGGTCAGTCTTTTTGGGGAATGATCAAGCATGCAAAGTGAAGGGAATATGAGTCATTGCTCTCAAACTCCATGATGGAAGCATCAAGAAACTCCCTGGTGTGAGGTACATCCCTGATCTTACTAGAAATCTGATTTATCTTGGTTATCTTAACTTTGCAGGTTATGAGTTTAGTATAAAGAATGGAATGATAGAAGTATCAAGAAATGATAAAGTCATTCTAAAAGGAAGGAAGACCAATGGCTTGTATATCTTGCTTGGCTCAACTGTAGAAGGAAAAGTATCTGCAGTCATGAGCAAAGATGAAGCACAAAGATGGCACAAGAGGCTTGGACATATAAGGGAAAAAGGACTACAAGAACTTTCAAAAAGGAAATTGCTTGGAAACAACACTGTAACTAATCTTCAGTTTTGTGAGCAATGTGTCTTGGGAAAGTCAAAGAAGCAGCCCTATGGAGTTGGCAAACACATCTCAACCAAACCAATGGAGTATGCGCATTCAGATATATGGGGGCCTGCAAGAACTATTACTCATGGTGGAGCTAGATACTTCATCACATTCATTGATGATTACTCAAGGAAGGTGCGGGTGTACACTCTCAAACATAAGAATGATGCATTCCAAGTGTTCAGAGATTGGCTCACACAAATTAAAAACAAAACAGGTAACACTCTTAAGCATCTAAGAACTGATAATGGCTTGGAGTTTCTGTCTTTGGAATTTCAGGAATTTTGCAAAACAAAAGGGATCACAAGGCATAAAACAGTGGCTGCAAACCCTCAACAAAATGGAGTAGCCGAGAGGATGAATCAAACCTTACTTGAAAGGGTTAGATGTATGCTACTAGATGCAAATTTGCCAAACACCTTTTGGGGAGAAGTTGTTGCCACAACAGCTTATCTGGTAAATAAGTCTCACTCTTCCTCTATTAGCTTTAAAACACCAGATGAATTATAGTATGGAAGTGTCCCTAGTTACTCTCATTTAAAGGTTTTTGGTTGCCAAGCCTATGCTCATATTAGACAAGATAAGCTTGAGCCAAGAGCTTTGAGATGCATTTTCATTGGTTATCCAATAGGAACCAAGGGGTACAAACTTTGGTGTTTGGAATTTGGACATAAAAAATGCTTTATCAGCAGAGATGTGATTTTCAATGAAAATGTGATGGGATATTCTCATAATCAAAGTGGAGATCATAGAGTTAACAATGATGGAACTCCTATTGAGGTGGAGAATGACTCTGAAAGTCATAATAATGGCTCTGAAAGTCATAATACTGATCAAAACAACCTACCTACTACACAAGATCAGGAAGAAGATCAGTCTATTTATGATGGATCTCATGCTGATCAGTCTGATTTAGAAATGGAAGGTCAAGATCATACAGATTTGAGGAATTATAGCTTGGCAAGGGATAGAGAAAAGAGAAGAATTCATCCACCTACTAGGTTTGGACAAACTGATATAGTGTCATATGCTTTGATAGTAGCTCAAAAAATTAACTATGATGAGCCACATGATTTCAAGTCTGCTATGTTGTCAAGTGAAAATGAAAAGTGGATGGAAGCTATGAATGAAGAACTTATGTCATTAGAGAAGAATCAAACTTGGATTCTTGTGGATAAACCACCTGATAAAAGAGTTGTAGGAAACAAATGGATATTCAAGAAAAAGATTGAAGTTGCAGGTCCATAGAAAATCATATTTAAAGCTAGGTTGGTTGCAAGAGGTTTTACTCAAAAAGAAGGGATAGACTTCAATGAAATCTTCTCACCTATTGTAAAACATTGCTCCATCAGAATTTTTGCTTGTTTTGGTAGTTCAATGGAACATGGAACTTCAACAATTAGATGTAAAAACAGCTTTTCTACACGGTTATCTAGAGGAGACTATATACATGAAGCAGCCCGAGGGTTTCATCTTACCTGGAAATGAGAACAAAGTATGTAAGCTACAAAAGTCTCTATATGGTTTGAAACAAAGCCCAAGACAGTGGTATAAAAGGTTTAATGATTATGTTCTAAGTATTGGAATGACAAGGTGTTCTTATGATAGCTGTGTTTATCTTGGGAAAGAAGGAGATCAAATTCACACTTTTCTCCTAATCTATGTGGATGACATGTTGATAGCTAGTAAGAATAAACACCACATTCATAACTTGAAAGAGAAACCGAAATCACAGTTTGAGATGAAGGATTTGGGTGAGGCAAGGAGAATCCTGGGAATGGATATTTTCAGAGATAGGAAAGCTGGAAGACTGAGTTTGAATCAATCAAACTATATAGCTAAGGTCTTAAAAAGATTCTTTATGCATCAAGCCAAGCCTTCAATGACTGTCATGGGTCAGTTTACACATCTGTCTTCTAACCAGAGTCTATCTACAGCTGAAGAAAAGAAGTATATGGAAGGTGTTCCTTATGCTAGTGCAGTGGTCAGTATTATGTATACTATGATGTGTAGCAGGCCTGATTTGGCATATGGAATGAGTCAAGTCAGTCGATTCATGGCAAATCCAAGTAAAATTCATTGGGAAGCATTGAAATGGATGCTAAGGTATATTGCAGGATCAGCAGATAAGGGGCTAGTGTTTCAGAAACAAGACAACAATTCTGGTAAACAAGAAGCTCTTGTTGGATATGTTGACTCCGATTTTGCTGGGAATAAGGATATCAGAAAATCACTCACAGGATATATCTTCACGTTGTTTGGAACTGCTATAAGTTGGAAGTGTACTCAGCAATCAATGGTAGCTCTCTCTACTACTGAGGCAGAATACATGGCCATGACTGAAGCAATCAAAAAAGCAATGTGGCTTAAAGGGATTTTAATGGAATTGGGAATATTTCAGAGAAATGTGCAGGTGTTTTGTGATAATCAGAGTGCGATACACTTAGCAAAACATCAAGTATTCCATGAAAGAAGCAAACACATAGATGTTAAACTACATTTTGTGAGAGATATCATTGAAAGAGGATTCATTAAAGTAATGAAAATACATACTTCAGATAATCCATCTGATATGTTAACAAAATCTTTGAATAGCTCGAAGGTATTACATTGTATGAGATTGGTTAATATACTAACCTATCATACTTCTAACAACAGTTCGAGTTAAGTTTTGTGTGTGCAGGAATCAGGTTGAAAGCATTCAAGTTTGGTGGAGAATTGAAGAATGGAAACTTGCATGCTGACGTGGACTCAGCTGCATGCTGACGTGGAGAGTGAGTTGGTTGAAGCTACTCATTATACTGGAAGTTATCAGGTCAAAACTAACAGAGTTGAGCGCGAATTCAGTTGGGAAAATTCAGTTGCATGAAGAAAAACTGTCAAGGGCAAATTAGGGTTTCCTTACAGTTTTCGGTTGCAATCTGAAGAAGTTGTGAAGTTCCGTTCAAGATCTGTTAAAATTGACAGAGGGCTTTTACTTAGGATACTTCCATCTGTAAACGATTGTAATTTCAGCTCATTTCGACGTTAGGTTTAGGAGTTAAATATAGTGGGGTTCATCAACTATAAACCCTAATCTGCGTGAGTTATCTTCTGTAATTTTTCTCTCTCGATTCTTGAATAATAAAGCGATCTGGTTCTGTGCCGTGGATGTAGACTCAGTGGAGAGTCGAACCCCGTTAAATGTTGTGTGTTTTGTTATCGTTTTTCGTCTGCGTTGCTTAGAACAAGCTGAGTCGCAAGTATGTGTTTCTAGTTCTTGAAGCTTGGTTATTGTTCTTGATTGATTGAGCGAGGTTGTGGGCTTTGATTAGTGTCTACTTAATCAACAATTAGGATGTTCATTATGATGATGAGGTGAGCACATCAAGTAAGTTGGGTGTGAATTGAAGCTCAAATGTTGATCATAATCTTGAAGTTGGAGATAAAATGAACGTTAAAAGGAAGTTGGACATTGAATTCTCTCCATCATCCCACAAGAAGAAGAAAATAGTTGTGGAAGTTGAAAAAAACATCTAGATATTTACCTTGTTTGATTTGAGACAATATTTAATTTCTTTGTTGCATGTTTCTTAGAATATTATATGGTGGATGATTTGCACATTTGTTTGATGTTTTTCGTAGTTGTTGGATGATTGATAATTCGTATATTTTATTTATTTTATCATTTATTATAAGATTTTGTAGGGACCACATATTTGTGATGTGGTTAATGGATACAAATCTTTTTTTTTTTAACCAAAACAAATGCATTACTCAGAAGAAGAATTACACTCATCGTTCAATATAAAAGAAATTGAAATATGAACTGATAAATATAGAGATGAGCAAGTACGGTTGAGAGGCTCATGGGCAAGGGCATGAACGACTTTATTAACTTGTCCTGTAGCAAAAGTATTGAACAAAGAATGAGTCCATTCCGAATTCAGTTATATCCACCTCTTTACTTTTGATAGCATTGACTGACGATAAGGAATCAAATTCTAATAAGTTCTTTAATCCAGTTGAGAGCTTCATAAATATCCATAGGTGTTACAAAATGATAAAAAAGGCTTCTTTCATGATGTCTTAGACTAACATCATAAGATTGAAAGACATTGATCTTCCTCACCTCCAGTCATTCTGAGAGAAAATTCAAAACCTGTGGAACCACACAATTCAAAGGTCTTGAAATGTTCTTCCAAAGATGATCATTTCTAGCTTTCCAAGTACCCCTGCCTCTATCCATAGACTCCAATTTATTTAGTTCAAAGAAAATCCAATCTGATGGTGGAAAAGACTCAATAAAGCTTAGCATACCAATCTCATTCGAACAAGATTTAGCAAAACAACAATCCATAAACAAGTGCCAAGGATGTTCAATATCAGAATCACAATTCACACACAAAGCTGGTATTTGCACCCAAGTTTGTTTTGAGAAAATCCCTTCTAGGATAATATTTCCGCAAACTTTATTCCCATGAATATGTCCTAAATGAGAGAAGACAACCCATGGTTGACATGAATTGAAATCTCTTATCTGGTTTCCTTTGGAAGAAAGCTGTCTTAAAATCATCTTCAGAAAAAGCAACCATATCAAATTCAGATACAGCAGGGTTAACGGCATCAATGATATTTTCATATATTTCAAAAATTTTGATATTTTTTCAAGGTAAAACCTACTTTTCGGTAATTCACTATTTCTCCCCACCTCTAGGGGCAAGGGCGAGATGGGAACAAAAATCTCATTATGTATACATATATCTACCTTAAATAACAATTTTTAATGAAAAAGTACATTTCTCAATTAAAGTAGGATCTAGGATTCGCCTATTTATAATTTAAAAGAAAGTCTATTTTTAGTCTGACTAATAAAACAACATATATAATTAATTCACCTTCATATATTTGTCCAATATGGGACAACCGTGTATCAATAAATCTCGTTGATGTAATTCCATGTTATTAGTCAATCCACAAATTTTAAATGAGTTAATTCATAACTCATAACATGAGATCAATTTGATTATGAGATTATTTTCTAAAGTCGAGTTTTGAATGTGTATAGGGGGCATTGTTTCATAAAAATAATCCGTGATCTAATATAATGATAAAGTTTTGGAGTGAGACCGTCTCATGGATCCCATTATATGAGACGGGTCGGATATAAAAAATTATATAACATTTTTTATGTGTATTAGATGATATTTTTCAATATATTATGTAATAGATTTGTACTATAGGATGCATTTAAGGTTTGATCAAATTATAAGAAAATATGTAATACTTTTGTGTGTTTTAGGCAATACTTTTCATTATATCAAGTAATACTTATGTATTATATGATACATAACCTGAATTGAGTCGGATCGGGTATACAAAAACTCGCAAATCCACCCTAACGCCAGTCCCATATGCTCTTCATTATTCTTCTTCGCGTGTGGGTTGTGCAATATGTAATACTTTCGTGTGTATTAGGTAATACTTTTCTATATATCAAATAATTCATTTGTCTCACAAAGATAGGGTTGTATTCTATTTTCGTATATCTCACAAAGATAAGTTTGTTACTATATTAATAGGTTTTTAATTTGTAATTCCATACACACCCTTAATTAAATGTATATTGAATCACCACACTTCAACTTCCCATTTAGTTTTTGAATTTTTTTTTCATTTAATGCTAGTCTTCAAGGAAAGACAATGGTATAATTGGAATTTCAAATATTTTCATAATATATATGAAAATATAAGTAGACATATTTTTGTGGGATGAAGGTAGTAATACTTTTGAATTATATACATATTTAATACAAAAATATAACTTGATATATATATATATATATATATATATATATATATATAAAAGAAAGACTAAAGTGTCACATGACAAGCCTACAATGTTTTCATATTAAATATACTAATTAATTACTACAAATTTAATGTTGATAAGAAATATTAATATTACTAAATAATAAATAATATAGAAATATTGATTAGATTTATGTAAATAACATATGCTAAAGTTCAATGATAGGTATTATTATATAATTGAAATTTGTTAAATTTAAAAATGTAAAGGAAAAACATAAATAGATACAAAAGAAAAAGAAAAAAAAATCTAAAATAAAGGTGGGCAGCTTGAAAATTATTATTCAAACTTATTAATTATTGAAATCAAATAATTTTTTGAATATGTGCTTTAAAATAAACTATGAAATTTATTTGTGAAATTTTGACTTTTCATTTTGTATCATTTAATTGAAATAAAAGTTGAGGGTTGTTACAAATGTAGACAATAAAGAACAAACAAAAAAAAAATGGTAGGTGGTTTGAATAATATAATAGGTATAGCAATGTATACATTTTTTCAAAATAATAATAATATTTTTTAAATGATCATCTACAAATGCAACACATATTTTGACAATTAAATAATCTTTATATATATAAAAGAACTTGTATAAGGCCCGTGTAATACACGGGATTTTATAAAAAATAAATTAAATTTTGTAAAATTAAAAAAAATTTAAATATCATTTACACAGCAAAATTAAATTTATGATTTGTGTAATATATATCATCTAATTGAAAATTAAATATAATAAAATATGATCAAATAATTATTTAGTTGTAAAAATATGTGTTGCATTTGTAGATGTTCATTAAAAAAAATTATTATTGTTTTGAAAAGAATATACATGGCCATACCTATTATAAAATTCAACCAACCCACCATTTTTTTAGTTTACTTTTTATTGTTTACATTTCTAACCGCCCTCAACTTTTATTTTTAATTAAATAATAAAAATGGAAGTCAAATTTTCAAAAATAAATTTCATAGTTTATTTTAAAACTTATTAAAAAATTATTTGATTTCAATAATTAATAAGTTTGAATAATAATTTTCAAGTTGCCCACCTTTATTTTATTTTTATTCTTATGTATCTATTTATGTTTTTTCTTTATATATTAATTTAACAAATTTCAAATATATAATAATATCTACCATTAAACTCTAGAATATGTTATTTAGATAAATCTAATTAATATTTCTATGTTATTCATTATTTAGTAATAATAATATTTATTATCAATATTAAATTTGTAGCAATTAATCAATATATTTAATACGAAAACATTGTAGGCTTGTCATGTGGCATTCTTGGTCCTTCTTATATATATACTAGGTTTGAACCCTTGCGATGCACGGGTTTCATTTAATACTTATTTAATTTTTTTGATAAGTATTATTATTTCATACGTGTATGTTGATTTATATGCATGATATTTTTTTTTATATTCTTAAAATAATCGTTCTCATTGTTTTTAGTTTTTTATTTTTTCCATTTGATCTTTAGCAAAAAATTGTTAATAGCTAGTTTTTTATAGGTGTTTTAACTGTTGGATTAGATATTTTCATACCTTTTTAAAAAAAATATAAAATAAATCTCATTTTTATCGATAGAAAAAATCTGTTCTGATCCGATTTTGCCTTTGAGTGCTCTTTTTATTAGGTTTACACAATGATTTCATTTGTAAACATCATTTATAAAATAATAGAACATCATTTATTTTTTCAATAATTTCCGATATGATCCACTTTGAAACTTGCAAATCTATCTACGTCCCAATGTAAACATATCCTAAGGTTTTTTTAGCACCTATTTTTTGTTAATGTCATTCATTTTGCAAGAGTATTGTTATTTACTTTTGTTGACGTTGGATTTTGTATAGCACAAAATCCTAGCCAAACACCCAAGAAATCAATTCGGCTTTAATGAATCGAATAGAATAAAATACAATAAAGAAAAGACTGTGCCCGGGGTCTGGTCGGGCAAATTTGCTAGGCTCGTTCTAGTCGGTCAAACTTGGCCGGACAAAACGTTTTATATTGAATGTGGCCTGGTCGGGCAAATTTGCTAGGCTCGTTCTAGTCGGTCAAACTTGGCCGGACAGAACGTTTTATATTGAATGTAGAGAAAAAAGCTCTTTAAGTGCTTTGATTACAAGGACTTCGGGTCCATTTTCAAGGGAATTTAGTGTCCTATTTATAGGCTAAAACTAAGATACATTACTTGAAAGATAAGAAATAAATCTCTTGAATATTGGGTTTAAATAAGGCAAAATCGGATCTAATCCTATCTAAATCGGATATGATTTGATCTTGATTTATTTCCTTTCTTGAAGATTACTTGAAATAAACTAAGTCTTATCTGCTCTTCTGGCCCTCCTGGCCTTCTCTCAAGCCGGTTCTGGCCTTCCGGTCATCCGGTCGGCCCGACTCTGGCCTTCTGGCCCTTTGGGCTTCTGGTCTTCTTGTATTTTGGGCTTCTGGTCTCCTGGCCGGTTCTGGTCTTCCAGCGCAGTTGGTCTCCAACCTAGCTAATTCTGACCTTCTCATGAGCCGGTCCTGGCCTTCTAGCCAGTTTTTGGCCTTCCTATCGGTTTTGGTCTTTTCTTAGGCAAAACCCTAGGTCGGGTCGGTTTGGTGGGGGCCCAACAACTTTTTTTTTTCAATTTGAAATATTGGACAAAAACAATTATTAAAGTTTGGAACCAAAGATTTTATATAGAAAAAGACAATACAACATTAACAATATTTTGCAAGCATTTGTAACTTACATATTTAGTTTTTTCAAAGCACTTATTTTTTTGTAGAGCAGTGGGATATGCATTTAATGGGTATTAATTGTTTGATAATTTATAAATAAAACGTTTTTGAAAGAGGACACTTTACAACATTGTAGTCAACATTTGAGAGATCCAAAGTCTTTTTTTATATATATAGATTTTTTGATATTTCATAAATAAAATATTTTTGAGAGAGGACACTTGGCAACATTATAGAGCTCCAAGTGTCAACATTTGAGAGATCCAAAGTCTTCTTATATATATATATATATATATATATATAAAGATTTATATTTTTTCTTTATATTTTTAATTTAACAAATTTCAAATATATAATAATATCTACCATTAAACTCTAGCATATGTTATTTAGATAAATCTAATTAGTATTTCTATGTTATTTATTATTTAGTAATAATAATATTTCTTATCAACATTAAATTTGTAGCAATTAATGAGTATATTTAATATGAAAACATTGTAGGCTTGCCATGTGGCACTTTGGTCTTCTTTATAATAATTTGTAGCAATGTATATTTTTTTCAAAATAATAATAATTTTTTTAAATGATCATCTATAAATGCAACACATGTAGGATTGGAAAAATCCGATTTTAAAATTTTGGAATTTGTAAATAGTTAAAATATATGTTTGTTATGAGATTTTATAGGGTATGATTATTACTGTAGATGTCAAATCAATGTTGGAAAATGTGTATATGTGTAATATTATATTGTTAATTGATGTAATGATTAAATAGAGTAGGATTTAGATAGATTTCATAATTCTTGTTTGTTTAAGGACTTACGTCAAGGATTTGGGATTTCAAATCCGGACTTGTGAAATCCGAAACAAACATACTAACGTGTCAGATACAAACAGTGTTGGAAAAACTGGAATTTTTGCCCATTTCTGGGGCAATTTTCGACATGAGTCCGGTTCCCGGTTTTGGAGTTGTAATGTTGGATTGTGTTCTTCTTCGTAAGAGGTTCGAAACGATTCATTGAACGCCCAAAATGATTGATGGATGAATGAGAAATTGATATCAAAGTTGCATGTTTGGATCTAAGGGAATGGAGTATATCCCACATTGAGAAATTTTAACTAAATTCTCAACTATATATTAGTTTTCCCTTTTGGCAAGAAGGCTCTCTCGCGCGCAGGGGGAGTGCAAATCATCGACTGATTTGAACTTCGGACCATTGACTCGGGTGCACATGCAACCTGCGTACACGAATGTCGGTCCGGAAAGCGGCTGGCCCGACCTGCTCCTTTTGCCACTTTTTCATTCCAATGTCATGTAACTTTTGGCCTCCCAACTTCCATAACCATCATTGCAGCCGGTTTGTAATGGTCTCCGAGTGGCTATAAAACGAGGCTCCCACCTCTAAACTGATCATCTGAAATCACTTCAATATCTTCGTTTTTTGCTCCTCATTTCCTTGGCCTCCTTTGGGTTATTTGGTGATACAGATCAGACATATCTCCAGTTCGTCGACAAGGGTGTGTGCTTCACTCTTTCGTCGTTGCATCTTGGGAAATAGACGTTGCTCGTAAACTCGAGCACCTCGGAAGCGGTGAATCTGTTTTAAGGAAACTATGTTTACACAGTCATCGACCTTCTCGTTTTCTTTCCTTGCCATTTCTTGGTTTACAAACAGTAGCACACATAGGAGCATGTGGTTCACACACGATAGCCCGTTGTGTATATCATTTATTACACATATTAAGTATTTTATTATTTATAATGGAACCAATATAATTATATTGGTTAAGGCGGAGAATTGGACCAACAATTCTCTTTTTTCATCTCAATCGAATCACCGTTCGCGACTAGGATGGGATAAGACATTTAAATCTCTTCACATTTCCTACATTTGAACACAAATTTTGATACAAGTGGTCTTCATGTATTGATTTCTCACTAGCAAATTCGATTTTTAAACATTGAATACACAACGATCATTTAGTCAATATGTAGAATAATTATATGACGTATAATTCCTCAGAAACTAAACCAATGTTAATTGAAAATTATTAAAACCAAATTTCTTAGCATGCTCAAATGTTAATGTGTTAAAAAGGCAAAAACAAAGACTAAATGATTCCTCTTTCTGGAATCACTTTAAAATTGAATGACAAGAGCTGGGTCCCACTTTAAATTTAAATGTGACCTTCTTTTTCGGTTTCTCATTTTGAAAAGTCCACATCCACCTGGTTTCCATATTGCACATTATTTTAAGATAATAATTATAATAATAATAATTAATATTATTATCATATGTTATCATATTATTTAATCCTTAGAATAGGTATTTGACGTGACCTAGATTCTAAGACTTGAAATGATGTATTTTTCCTACTTATCTTTACAATAGACTCTGAGTAAAAATAAATAACTTTTTTATTCAGTTAGAAGAATAAATTTAATAGGAATAGAACTCCCTTGACACAATCTTATGAATCTAATTTTATGAAATAGGTCAACTCATAATTTATAACTCATAACACATATTTTGTTTTATGAAAGTGAATTTTAATTATAAGTGAAATTATTTATAAAATGTTTTCATAATTTCTTTTTCATAATATACGAACTATCAACAATCGAAATATTTCTTTGGAAGAGAAAAAATCTAACATTGCTATTTTTTTTATTTGAAGTTAAGTTTTATAATATGATATGATATGATATATATATATATATATATATATATATAATTGAAAAGTGCAAGTCCTATGCATCTTATTATTTATAAGACCGTGCACAATGATTTTAAAAAATACATAAAAATGAGTACAAACTCTTATAATAGTGTTGTACAAATTTAATTTTGTGGATGAATTGTGAAATTATATTTAGATTGAAGATAGTGAAACTTCATTTCAAAATTATATTATTGAGTTTTATAAGATGATCTTATATAAATTTTTTTTTCACAATTTAACTTTCACGAAAGGAAAAAATAATAACAATTTAAATTCTCGTTGCCAAAATATATATCAGCATAAACTTAATTTGAAAAAAAAAAGTTTTAATTTCTTATTTTATTTTGAAAAAAAAAAAAAAAACATTCTTGTTCAAAAAATGTCTTGATATTTACACAGGACCCACACACCCTTCCCAGTAGGCCACCGGCTCACCACCCCACTCGTTTGCCGCTTCGTCTCTCTCTCTCTCTCTCTCTCTCTCTCTCTCGTCTCTCCACATAATAATTCTCTCTCTTGAGTCCCGGAGTTTAGCTTTGGCATTTCATGTGTTTAATCAGACAACCACTTTGTATGCATTGCTGAAACTAAGCCCATCACTCTGCTTACTATATCTGTGAGTTTTTCTGCTCAAACCTCTCCTAATGTTATGAAGTTTGAGTGTTATTTTCTGCTCTCAGTTTCATCTTATTCTAGCATTTGTCAAATCATTGCATAAAGATTGAGTTTTTAAGCAGAGTTCAATTCGAGTTTCTTCTTAAACGATAAAATATGAACAAAGGACATCACGGGATTGTTCGAGGTTTTGTTTTCTAGCACCTTCGTTTATACCTTGGATTCTGTCTTTTGATTCTATTTTCCCTGTTAACTAAAGGGGTATTCATTGCACGTGACTTCTTCTTCTTGTTGTTGTTACTTCAAATTTAGGAAGTAGATTTCTTGATTTTTGAATTCCATTTTTAGTACTAAGTTTGAGTTTTGTTCTCTAAGTTGGTTTTCTGTTCTGCTTTTGTTTTTATTTGCTTGTTGGTGTTTGAGTTTGTTGCTCTCACTTGATTTTGGATGTGATTTTAGTGTGTTTTTAATTGAGCATTAATTAATAACTTAATTAGTTTACAACACTTTGAGGTCCTTCTTTTTGTGGAATATAAGGAAAATGGTTTAGTTAAGGTAGGTTTTGGTGTTAAAGTCACTGGTGAAAAAGTTGTGATAATGTCTATTTAATGTTGCAATGTCTTCCCTTTCTATTGGTAGCTTTATTGTCTCCTAATGTTTAATACTTGATTCGATATGCATCGTTTCTGTTGTTTACTTTGCCTTATCGTTTTCTTTCCTTCTGCATTGCTTTGCTTGGTATGATTCTGAACAATAACGAGTCCTCAACAAATAGCTCACCATGCAATTCTCATTTTAGTTAATGTATCTGACTTAGCACGAAAAATGGCTTTAGTTACTTTCTTAATCAGATGAAGTGAAGTGAGAAGTTTATGCTCCGTATACATACTTGAGAACAAGTGACTATTATCATATTCCTTTCTTTCTTTTGGTCGAATTGATGTCCAATGATCTGAAGCAAATGTTAGCCATTATGCTGGTTAAATTGTCATAATCTTGAACTTGAGTTTCTTTACAAATGCGCGTGCTTTTTATGGCCTTACTAAGACAGAAATTTTCGACTTACTTCCCAACTAACAATGCAGGCACTTGTAAGGTTCATGTTTGTTGACGATATCTGAAGGCCATCATTATACACACAATCATCAAGATTGAGCCATATTTAGACCTCCTCATCTACCAAGTTTTTGTGATATAAGTAATTCTGATTCAGAGCTCAGCTTTTCATTTAAGGAAAAGTTGCTCGTTTTGGAAGATAGGCTCTATTTCTGTAGCCGATGACGGCTGCAATACGTCTCCAAGCTACCCTTCTCTTCTGTGGACTTATCTTCAATGCACTAGGTTTGACCCTCTAATCTTGACATCCTCAATATCAAAGGCTTATATTAAATCATGGTGTTCTTGGATGTGCAGGTTCGTTTGTTGGGATAAATATCGGAAATGATGTTTCGAACCTACCTTCAGCTGCTGCTATCGTTGCAATTCTTAGAGCACAACAAATAACTCATGTTCGTCTTTTCAATGCCGATGCCCACATGCTGAATGCTCTATCGAACACTGGCATTGAAGTCATGGTTAGTGTTACAAATGAGGAGCTTCTCCGGATTGGAAGATCACCATCAGAAGCTGCCACCTGGATCAACAAAAACGTGGCAGCTTACGTGCCCACGACCAATATTACTGCCATTGCTGTAGGCAGTGAAGTTCTTACTTCGATTCCAAATATAGCGCCCGTTTTAGTCCCTGCTATGAACTACCTATACAAAGCCTTAGTTGCCTCAAATCTAAACTATCTGGTTAAAGTTTCAACGCCACATTCGATAGGGCTAATTCCTCGGCCCTTTCCTCCTTCTACTGCCGTTTTTGACTCAACGTGGAACTCGACTATGTACCAGGTCCTTCAGTTCTTGAAAAACACGAATTCCTTTTACATGTTGAATGCTTATCCTTATTACGAATACGTAAAGAGCAACGGCATTTTCCCTCTCGAGTATGCCCTCTTCGAACCCCTCTCCTCGGTCAAACAAATTGTTGACCCAAACACACTGTTTCATTATGATAGTATGTTTGATGCATTGGTGGATGCAGCCTATAGCTCTATAGCTGCTCTCAATTTTTCAGGAATCCCGATTGTTGTCACCGAAACGGGGTGGCCTTGGTTCGGTGGGTCCAACGAGACCGATGCTAGTGTGGACAATGCTGAAACGTACAATAACAACTTGATTAGGAGGGTGCTGAACGACTCTGGTCCGCCTAGTCAGCCCACCATTGCCATTAATACGTACATTTACGAGATGTTCAATGAAGACAAGAGGCCCGGCCCGGTTTCAGAGAGAAATTGGGGTGTTTTTTTCACTAATGGAAGTGGTGTGTATGACCTAAAGCTGAGCGGTTCAGGGACTACCGATGATGCAAATGGTTCGACGGTGTTCTGTGTAGCGAAACCGGGTGCAGATGATCGTTCATTGCAGAAAGGACTAAACTGGGCTTGTGGGCCCGGCCAGGCTAACTGCACAGCTACTCAGCAAGGGCAGCCGTGCTATATGCCGAATACGTATCAAAACCATGCTTCGTATGCTTACAATGATTACTATCAGAAAATGCGAAGCTCTGGAGGAACTTGTGACTTTGATGGCACAGCAACAATAACGAGCGTTGATCCTAGTAAGTTCCACATGCAATTCGTCTCTCTGATTAATGATACTCGATTATTAATGCTTGATAAGATCTTACTGATTCGTGGAGCTTAACATAATGCTAAAAAAATGTACTTAAATTGCATTTTCTTTGCTGGAAAGTTGAACTGGTTGTAGACAAAATCGTGCATGTCTAGCTACAACTTAAGATATGCTCAAACCTCGTTTTGGTTTTCTTGATTTATGTGAAGATCCAGGTTGCTAAAATTCACTTGTAGTAGTTAAATTCGAATCCATCAATCTCGTTTGTTCCCTTTTCATGGCTATTGGACTCTGTTTTGACTTCATGACTATATGGTTTCGACTTTGATCAATGCTTATGTTACGTGTTCGATACATAAATCTGCATGTATTTTGTATTAATCAATTGTCCTTGTCTTCATTTACAGGTTATGGATCATGTAGATTCACAGGAAGGTAAGACTCAAACATTTATTGATGCATTTTCTTTCTTAGCCACATGTGGTTGATAAAAGTGCTTTCTTACAATTCAAGAATTTTTATTTATGCATATACCCTTCTTGCTCGTACCATCAAAAAATAGCGGAACTTAAATTGTGGCTGAATGTGTTCATTCTATCATATTTATCTGGGCCACATTAGAACAATATGAAGAAGAAATAAAATTACATCGTCTTTATTTGACCTCTAACAATCTGCTTTAAACTCTGAATGCAGTTCGAATTCAAGCACAGGTGGACTATTCCCGTCCCCGGCTCTGGGACCCGTTGGCCCATTGTCAGGAAGTTCAAGGAATTTAAGACGTTTTGGTATGATATTTACATTGTTTGCTGCTCTAATTTTGCAGAATGTAAGTATATAACATTTCACAGTATGATTATATTGTGATTGTTGATCTATCTTTTGAAAGAGATTGTAGATTTTCTTGATTCCAAGTCCATGTTTTGAGATATCTTTGTGAATTCTACTGCACCATATGTTCTATAACATTAGATGGGATTCTTTGCTTTTGAAATCTCGTGTTTCATTTCATCAGTTCAAGCAATATGTACGGCGAGACTAATATATCATTGTAGAGAACTTGAACACATGCTACATGCATGCCAATGGAATATAGCAACTTGTATCAAAAAATACGCAAATAAATTTAACTATCACAAAAACTTATACGAGACTGTCTTGCGGATATAATTACCTACAATGTAAATCTAATTTCACTAGTCTAATACTACTATTTTGATACAAAATGTTCAATACTCGATTTAATACAAGTAATGTAATTTTAGGACCATCTGTGCAATTAACCTCGATAGCATACATTTATACAAGTGCATACAAGATTAAGGGTGAATATTATATTATACTACTAAAAATTGGAGCTCAAGTATTGAAATATATGTATACAAAGGCAGGTTGGCTCACAATTCCATCATAATCCTTCATTTGGTGAGATGAGGCGAATAATGATGGTAAAAATTCTAACCCAACCAAATCTACCCAGCGCGGACTAGATGGATCGGCCTCTAGAATTATATTTAAGGAAAACGATCCTCCATTTTGATTATATGAAATGTACTAACAGACGTAACTCATTTTAACAACTCTCTTTCTAATACATGTATTTGATTTTTCTCCATTTTGTTGGGAACTTAATTATTCTCGGTCAACCCATGAAAGGTCAACGTCAAGCAGCCAATAGCCGCCATCATTGAACAAATGAAGTTTTTCAAGTTCTCTCTTTACGGCTCTTCCTTCTCTCTCCCTAGAAATATTCTCTGTGGAGTGGTGCATGCACGCATTAAAGGCTTGTACATTAAATCTAATTGAGAAGAAAGTAGTACGTAAACAGATTTTAGTACAATGATTCATCAGCTATAGAACACGAGATCTATGTTAAATATGTTGGTTATAAATTATAATTCATTATTGTTACGGATTTCGATCAAGTACGACGAATGCACCAAACCCTATCACAGCCCACAAGAATTCTCTTTCAAATGCAGTAAAACTCATAGTCTCATATAGACTTTTTCAAGTCAAAGTCCAAGTATTATCTCACTATATATCTTAACCCCAACATTGTGTTTGATTTCAACAACCAACGTAAGAGTGCATTGTCTCATTGTACACACAAAGGTACAACACTTCTCATACCTCTTAAATTTGTCAGATAGATCTCTATTGCTGGATTTATATACATCTTTTTACTTTCGTCTATCTGCGTGAGCATGATTGTACTTTTGCATTTCTCTTTTCTAAATTTGGCATAGTTGATATTCAACTTTCTTATAATTTGTGTTGGGAATTGAAGATATAGTTCATTATAATGTTTGGGCTAAACTATAGAATTACAAATAGTATCGTGAAATAATTTGAGCTACGTATGTGAAAAGTGTAAATCGTAAAATAAGTGAGTTCGAAAACTATGTAGTTTAGCCAGTTCATCTCTTATGAGACCATCTCACGTGCGACGAAATTGAAGCATGCACGGTATAGCTATAAGTATGTGTTGAATGGATAATGATATTTCATTTTGTATTATATATTAATTGTGTGTCAATTAATGATATCATTTAACGCAAGTAACATACTGTCATGTGGTGATTATTATAGAACGCAAAATGCAACCCCATTATGCAACATAAGATTCCCTTACATTTGTGTATGTCCTATTTACATTTTACTCTTTAAAATCTGTCAATTGTGTTGATTGATGTGATTTATAGTATTAATCTGTAAAATAAATCCGTCAATTTTTTTTTATAGGATTTATTTTTGTTTAAGATAAATGCATCCATCATCATTCACCCTTAAATTTTACTATAGTGTCAAACAGGTGATCTCTAGTTTCCATAGAAAGTAATGAGCATGGATGAGGCAAAGAACTCAATCAGAGCATCCCCTGCTCCACATTGCTTTGATCAATCGCGATCACAATTTAAATACGAAAACTACTCGAATGCTGCATTGCAGCTATGTCGAGCAAAATCCAACCATTCAATGATCTCACCGGTATTCGTGCAAGCCCCGTCAGAGAAAGGACTTGCTAGCTTTGCCACCGATTTTCTCATGGGAGGAGTAACGGCAGCGGTGTCGAAAACAGCAACAGCTCCGATCGAACGAGTGAAGCTTTTGATACAAAACCAGGATGAAATGATCAAGTCCGGTAGGCTCTCCCAACCATACAAAGGAATCGGTGATTGTTTCAAGAGATCGATTCGAGAAGAAGGGTTTGCTTCTCTGTGGCGAGGGAACAACACCAATGTCATCCGCTACTTCCCTACGCAGGCAAGTACTATGAATCATCCCGTGTAAGATTGTGTCTGGATTTAGTGATTTAAAATTAATGGATTTATAATTCACTCAAATCATAGTGTTTACAAAATCCAGTAAAATTGCCAAAATATTATGTCAAGCACCACTGACGGATTCATTACTCTGAATTTCAAATGCTTTCTCAAATCCCTCGACCCAAACAAAATCTAATTTTTTTTTTTTTTCTAATTGCACACTTTATCTCACATTTTTTTAAATTCAAATTGCAAGCTAAAGCCATTCTCTAATCATTTATTTGGTCAAAATTGAATTGATTTCCAATTTTTTTAACCAGAACATATAAAACGCATGCTAAAACACTCAACATTTGCCCAGATCAATTTTTTGATTTCAATTTAATTTTCTTTTGCTCAATGAAACGAAAATTTCAATTTTGGCCAAAAAAAAAAAAAAAATCATGAATTTTGGGATACAATCAAAATAAGAAAAACTTGAAATTGCAAATAAAAAAAGAGACCCATACTTCAAATTGGTACATGATGATGACAATCTTTTAAATTATACACAGGCCTTAAATTTTGCATTCAAGGACTATTTTAAGGGCCTTTTCAAGCTGACTAAAGATAAAGATGGCTACTGGAAATGGTTCGGTGGGAACCTAGCCTCCGGAGCTGCAGCCGGTGCGTCGTCGTCCCTGTTCGTGTATTCGTTGGACTATGCACGAACCAGATTGACCAATGATGCCAAGGCTGCAAAGAGTGGGTCAGGACAGAGGCAGTTCAATGGCTTGATCGATGTGTATAGAAAGACTCTAGCATCTGATGGAATTGCTGGATTATATCGTGGATTCAATATATCGTGTGTTGGGATTATCGTGTATCGTGGTCTCTACTTTGGATTGTATGATTCTTTGAAGCCTGTGGTACTCACCGGAAAGTTGCAGGTAAATTATATACTTAATATTTAAATGCAAATGTTTTTTTTTTTTTGGGGTTATATGGTGTTTAAAATGAGTTTATCTGATTGCAACTTAAACTCAAATTTCGACATATTTTTTGGATTGTTAATAATTGCTGGAAAATTTCATTAGTGTCACTTGAAATGCATGAGTCTTATGTTTAAAACATTCTCTTTTGAAGTTAAATTACAACTCCAAACCAATTTCACGATTTTTGTTGGATTAGAGCTCAAATCGAACAATTTCATTAGACTAATTGCTGGAAAATTTTATTAGTATCACTTTCTATTGAAATGCACGAGTCTTATGTTTAAAACATTCTCTTTTAAAGCTAAATTATAACTTCAAACCAATTTTACTATTTTTGTTGGATTAGAGCTCAAATCGAACAATTTAAAAATAAAGTTTCATTTTGGAATTTCAAATGCTCATTTAATTGTAGACTCTAATCAAATCGGAATCGTGAAATTGACATATGACTATAATAGAATTTCGAAATTGGGTCATTTTAATGTATGTCTCATACATTTTGGTTGAGATTTGAGTTGATTGCATCTTTTGAATTTCAGACAGTTATTGTTGGATGCAAAATATGTCAAAAAGCGAGTTTAAAAATCATTCATTTAGGCACCAAGTTGAAATAAAGGGTTAAAATACTAAGTTGCATTTGACAATAACCTCAAATATAGTGTTTTGATTTTGTTGTTGATTTCAGGATAGTTTCTTTGGTAGCTTTGCCTTGGGTTGGGTGGTGACAAATGGTGCAGCTCTTGCATCCTATCCTATTGATACAGTTAGAAGAAGGATGATGATGACCTCTGGTGAAGCTGTTAAATACAAAAGCTCTTTGGATGCATTTTCTCAGATAGTGAAGAATGAGGGTGCCAAGTCTCTCTTCAAGGGTGGTGGGGCCAACATTCTTAGGGCCGCCGCCGGTGCCGGTGTTCTTGCCGGCTATGATAAGCTTCAGTTACTCCTCCTCGGAAAGACATACGGATCCGGTGCTGCTTAACCTAATTCCACGATCAGAGATTTGAGTTTTGTCACCAAGTTGTTGCTGGTGTTGGTGTTCTTGCAGATTATGATAATCTACAGTTGCTTTATTTTTTGGCCTTTGCCTCTGTTTTTCTCTGTTAAATTGTGTGGTTCGTGTCAATTCTTATATCTCAAATCACAAAATCCCATTTTGTTTTTGTTTTGTTTTTATCTAATCATAATGCATTATTATAATTTCATATTAAAAATAATATATACAATTATATATATATATAATTGATTTTTTTTTCTTTTTCAAATTGGGGTACAACTGTACCCCATATCCCATGCTACATCTGCCCCTGAAATTAGTGATATGTGGTATAGTGAAAGCATTGATTAATTAAAACAATTTTTAGGGAAATCATTTTTTTTTTGTAAAGCGGTTATTTGGAGAATATTTTCAGGATGTGTAAAATATTACGTATTTTAGAAGAAATGATTTTTATTCTGTTATACTAGCTAGATTTGTGGTAGTTAGTTAATATAGATATTATTGTCCATATCTTTAGCCTGAATTGTAGTTAGGAAGGTTGGAATAACTCTTGTATATATTGTTTACGTTTGTTAATGAGAAATACACAGATTAATCTCCTTCATGGTATCACGAGCCATCTTCTAAACCTACCTCACGTTTCCGCGCCCCCCTTTCCATGGCAGATTCAGGGAATAAATTCCACCCTGCTCTCGCCGTCAACAACATCAAGAACTTCATCCTTATTTGTCTTGACACAGAGAAAGGGCAGTATGCCTCTTGGGCCGAATTGTTCAAAATTCACTGTCGTGCGTATCAAGTGTACGACCACATCGCTCCTCCCCCCTCGGAGGACGAACCAGACGATCTCTGGACCCGTCTCGATGCTATCGTCCTTCAATGGATTTATGGCACAATTTCTATTGATCTTCTAATCACCATCTTGAAACCAGACTCCACCGCCAACCAAGCTTGGGAACGTCTTGCGAATATCTTCTAAGACAACAAGAACGCGCGTGCTTCATCCTTGGAAAACCGTTTCACACGAGTTTTCCTCGATGATTTTCCTGATGTCTCCTCCTATTGTCAGGAACTAAAGAGTTTGGCTGATCAACTTGCCAACGTCGGAGCACCCGTTGATAATCATCGCCTAGTTCTTCAACTTATCAATGGCTTAAATGAAAATTTTGATACTGTTGCAGCTCATATCTCTCAAATGGATCCCTTGCCGGAGTTTTACGCTGCCAGATCTCGTTTAGTCTTGGAAGAAACGAGGAAATCGCGCCAAGTGACGGACACTGCACGCGCATCCTCCACCGCTCTAGTTGCTCAACAACGCAATGATCCAGCCCATCAATTATCTAACTCTGGATCTGGTCCCAATCAGCATCACCAACAGAGGGGCCCCAACAATTCATCCTCCAACACTCGCAATCAGTCCTCTAACAGAGGAAGAGGCAAGGGACGTGGTCGAGGAGGATCGAATAATCGTGGTGGTTCAAACAATGGCGGTGGGCGTAATCAGCAGCCTTGGCAGCCACCTCATTGGCAGCAACCTCCAGTCTTGGCGGGGCAGTGGGGTTACTCTTGGACACCTCCCCCTTGTCCTTACCCCACTGCTAATTGGCAGCGTCCTTCTCCACCATCCAGGCAGTCCGGGATCTTGGGTAGTCGTCCGCCACATCAAGCTTATAACACGCAACTTCAGCCCACGGACTTGGAACAGGCTTTCCAAACCATGACACTCAACCCTCCGGATGATAACTGGTATATGGATACGGGTGCCACTTCACACATGACAGGTGAAGGAGGTAATCTTACGTCTTATTTCAATTTGGGCAAACATAAAAATATTATTGTTGGTAGTGGACAGGAAATCCCGATTCATGGTTATGGACAAAGAATCCTACCCTCACCTCTCCCACCCTTGCGTTTAACCAATATTCTCCATGCTCCTAAATTAATTAAAAATCTCATCTCTGTTCGTCGTTTCACAACTGATAATAATGTCACCATTGAATTTGATCCTTTTGGGTTTTCTGTGAAGGACATTCAGGATGGGACACTAATAATGAGGTGTAATAGCACTGGCGATCTCTACCCAATCACTACTGCATCACATCATCAAGCCTCCCCAACCTCTACTTTTGCTGCTTTGTCTCCTACTCTCTGGCACAATCGATTAGGACACCCGGGAAATTCTATTTTGAATTTGCTTAAAACTCAAAGGGGTATTGATTGTACACCGGTATCAAACACTCGTATTTGTCAATCTTGCATTTTTGGGAAACATGTGAAACATCCATTTTATTCTTCTACTTCGAGTACTTTATTGCCTTTTGATATCGTTCATAGTGATTTATGGACATCACCAGTGTTAAGTTCTGCAGGACATAAATACTACGTGTTTTTCGTAGATGATTATAGCGATTTCTTATGGAGTTTTCCCATTGGCACTAAGTCACAAACCTTTCCCACATATATGGCTTTTAGTACCCTTATCAAAACCCAATTCCAGAAGCAAATAAAAACATTCCAATGTGATAATAGAACAGAATTTGCCAATAAAGCTTTCAAAGTTTTTTGTCAACAAAATGGTCTCGATTTTCGTTTTTCGTGTCCATATACTTCCCCTCAAAATGGTAAAGCATAACGAAAAATACGTGCTATAAACAACATCATGCGAACCCTTCTCGTTCACTCCTCTACCCCACCTAAATTCTGGCATCACGCCTTGCAAATGGCCACATATATTCTCAATATTATCCCTCATAAGCTTCTCCAAAATCGTTCTCCAACTGAAATTTTATATCATCGGACTCCATCCTATACACACTTACGAGTCTTTGGTTGTCTCTGTTTTCCGCTATTTCCCTCTCCAACTATAAACAAACTCCAAGCTCGTTCGACCCCGTGTGTTTTCTTAGGGTACCTATCCAATCATCGGGGATACAAATGCTTCGACATGTCTACACAGAAAATCATAATCTCTCGACATGTTGTCTTTGACGAAACGCGGTTTCCTTTCGCTGAATTACGTCCAGATCCCTCCTCGTACAACTTCCTAGATAGTCACATTCATCCTCATATACAAGCTCAAACTGAGTTTCCCAGTCCCCCTCCCACTACCCCACCACCCTTCCAAAATCAGTCAACTTCCTCTATAGTTGAGCCACTTCCAACAGCCCTACATTCCTCTCCATCGGGTCAATCCACTCCAACCGATCCAAACTCACACCCACCACCGACCCCACCCAGTGTCCACTCGTAGTATGCACGACATTGTTTGCCCCAAACGTCACTTCAATCTCTCATCGACCACCACTCATTCATCTCTTCCTCGCAACCCAAAAGCCGCTTTGTCCGACCCAAATTGGAAGTCCGCCATGACCGACGAATATAATGCTCTCATTTCTAATAATACGTGGGATTTAGTACCTCGCCTATCTAATGTGAATGTTATTCGTTCTATGTGGATTTTTCGATACAAAAAGAATTCTGACGGTTCATTTGAGCGGTATAAGGCTCGTCTTGTTGGTGATGACAGGTATCAACAGGTTGGCGTGGACTGTGACGAAACTTTTAGCCCGGTGGTGAAACCCACTACGATTCGTACCGTTCTCAGCATTGCTCTATGTCATTCTTGGCCAATTCATCAATTGGACGTAAAGAATGCCTTTTTACATGGCCATCTCAAAGACACAGTATACATGCATCAGCCACTGGGTTTCCGGGATCCAACACATCCAAACTACGTTTGTTTATTGAAAAAGTCTTTATATGGTCTGAAACAGGCACCCCGTGCTTGGTACCAGCGATTTGCAGATTTTGTCGCCAAGATTGGTTTCTCTCACAGCAAATCAGATCACTCCTTGTTCATTTACAAACGAGGACATGACGTGGCCTATCTTCTTCTCTACGTGGATGATATCATTCTCACCACATCTTCCACGTCATTGCGTCAGTCCATTATGTCCCTACTAGCTTCGGAATTTGCTATGAAGGATTTGGGACCCCTTAGCTACTTTCTGGGGATTGCGGTTACCCGAAACTCTTCCGGTCTGTTTTTATCTCAATCAAAATATGCGGAGGAGATTCTCGAAAGAGCAGGAATGACCACATGTAATCCCTCTCACACGCCTGTTGACACAAAACCCAAACTCAGTCATGCTTCGGACCCTCCTTTTGATGATCCGACTCACTATCGCAGTTTAGCAGGTGCGTTACAATATCTCACATTCACACGGCCGGATATATCTTATGCTGTTCAGCAAGTATGTTTACATATGCACAATCCGAAGGTCGCACACATGAACGCTTTGAAACGCATCCTTCGATATATCAAAGGCACAATTGATCTTGGTTTACAGCTTTTCAAATCCACAGTCTCCGGCCTCATATCTTACACTGATGCGGATTGGGGTGGTTGTCCCGATACCCGTCGTTCAACATCTGGATATTGCATTTTTCTCGGCGACAATTTGCTCTCATGGTCCTCGAAACGTCAACCTATCCTCTCCCGTTCCAGCGCAGAGGCAGAGTATCGGGGAGTTGCCAATGCAGTTTCTGAATCGTGCTGGTTGCGTAATTTGCTCTTGGAACTTTATTTTCCAATTCAGAAGGCTACCATCGTTTATTGCGACAATGTTAGTGCTATTTATCTCTCTGCAAATCCTGTTCAACATCACCGCACTAAACATGTCGAAATGGATATTCACTTTGTCTGTGAAAAAGTAGCTCAAGGCCATGTTCGGGTACTTCACGTTTCGACTCGTTACCAAATTGCTGATATTTTTACCAAAGGGCTTCCTCGCATACTCTTTGATGACTTTCGGAACAGTCTAAGCGTTCGAAAACCTCCCGCTTCGACTGCAGGGGTGTGTTAGACTAGCTAGATTTGTGGTAGTTAGTTAATATAGATATTATTGTCCATATCTTTAGCCTGAATTGTAGTTAAGAAGGTCGGAATAACTCTTGTATATATTGTTTACGTTTGTTAATGAGAAATACACAGATTAATCTCCTTCATATTCACCTTTTTCTCTCGATATATATATATATATATAATATTTTTAAAACCACTTGATATATATTAATTTTGGCAAAAAATCCTATGCACTAGGTGCACGGATTTAGAATTCGTACAATTCGGGTTGACCCGATCCGAATCTTCAAGTTTTTAATGTTTTTTTTTGGATTCATGTGTTACATTGATGTTATATTTATACAACCTTTATGTTATATTAATATGACATTTATGTATAAATATCATAATTTTTTATGTACTCTAACTTAAAAAAAAAAAATTCAGTGGTTTTTTTTTTATCTACATACCTCATGTGATATCTCATACCTTTTAGTTATATTAGTTACACCTTTATATATTTAAATAAATGTAAAAATATTTGTACATAAAGATGACATGAATATAATATAAAATTGACATGAATATCACATAAATGTATCTATATACAAATTGTGCTGAAATTCTTATTTTTTCCAAAATTACAGTACATAAATGTAAGGATATTTGTATATAAAAGTGACATGAATAAATAACATAAATGTAACATATAAACAAATAAAAAAAAAACCTTAAGGGCGTAGATTTGGATTAGGTCGACCCAGTTGCATGGATGATATATATAAGACCAACTTATTAATTTTAAATCACATATGTTGTACGTGGAAGCGAATTAATTTTTGTAAGTGATTATAATTTTAAATTAAAGTCTTAATTAAACTTGAAAACACTAATATTTTTAATTAAATTAATTTATATGAGAAAAGGGCTAATTACTCGTTCTTTTATTGTAATAATACAATATTATATATCTCTTAAAAAAATTGGTATGTATATATATTTATTTTGGGACACATTCTTGGTCAGCTGGTCGGGCGGTCAAGCAGCTGCCCACGCCCACTAGGAGGCACCTTTTCCTCGTTTCAAAAAGTATCTCTTTCTCTATTCAGATAAACAATCAGCTCTCAAGGGGTGCAATGCATGCCCCTTATTTCCTTCCATTTCTATATTTTAATTAACAAATTGTCTAACAAAATTAAATTCATAAAATTAATCAACATGTAAGATGATCTTATATAGAAACGGAACTACAGTTTGTTTTTACCCCTTATATATTTTAATAATGTATATTTATATTGTATACTGTAATTTGTTCTATCATTATTGGTCCATAAGTTTACGATCCTGATTCCACTATCAGTTGTATATAATTTTATTTTTCAAACTATTAACTCTGTTCACAATTTTGCAATTCTATAATTATTTTAATGATATTATAATATGAATATCATTTTGTTGTATTATGTGATTAATCATGTATGTAGTATATATGATAATATAAAATTTAAAAAAATTCTACAAACAGATACTTCAGTTAGGTAATTCATTGTTCACCTCAATATATAAATTTATTTGGAATGAAATATATTTAGAATAAACTGATTGATATCAAAATGCACACACATTATATATATATATATGTATATATATATATATGTATATATATATATATTATAAAGACATATTATTTTTAGAATATTTAAAGATTTTATTAAAATTGTAATCTAATCAATTCTAACCCTTTTCTATTTGTTGGTCAAACCTCAAAAGTACCTTTGACTTAAAATAATATAAAAGAAAGAAAATATTTATCATTTAGTCACTTTTTTTTGAGATATTTTGATATTTTACATAAAAAATTATTATTTATTATTTAGTCACTTTTTTTTTTTTTTTTTTTGAAATATTTTGGTATTTTACATTAAAAAAAAAGATTTGTTAAATTAGGTAGGAGGTAAAAACGTGATTCGTTGTTGTGCACCCTATCACAGCCTATAAAATATCTCTCCAATTGTGGCCGTTCATTCGATACTTGGCTAAACCTTTCCTCGATTCGCTCACCCACCATTGTTGCCCTCCTTTACCATTTGCGTAAGGTCAAGGCGGAGAGCACAGCGACATCGGATTACGCAAAGGTATAACACTTCTCTCCTCTCTCTTTCCGATCTCTGCTGCTAGGTTGTTTTTGGAAATTTGCTCAATTCTCCTCAGATCTGTTGTTCACTTCAATTTCTGTATAAGATGGTTGTTCTTCTGCATTTTTTTTGTAATTTTTGTCTCAGTTATGTTCTTGTTTCTTATTTTTTGAACTTGAATCCTAGATCTGACAGGTATATGCAGTTTTCTCGAGATTTATTTATTATTATTATTTTATATATATTTTATTTGGATCTGTGGAATTATTTGTACATTTCACTTGTTTCGTTCTGATTTAGATTTGATTTTTTGGTTTCAATTTGTGTTTCAGTTTTATTTGGTTTTCATGCGTATTCTTGAGTACTTGTGAGTTGTGATTTAGTTCTTAAATCATTGTTACCTCGAAAAGTGAACACTGTCTGATACTAGTGGTTGCTCTTCATGTGTTGTTAATTGGTATTTGGTGCAAAACTTGGACTCATGAAGTTGTTTGTTTGCAAATCGAGCGTCTTTACAGCTCTGTTTTATTATCGGTTTATCTTGTGCTGTGAAATTGACATATTTCTCGCATAAAAATGGCAGATCTCAATGTTTGTTAATCCGATTAAGTGATATTCTACATGCTGATTTTTGAGTTACGAATTTCAAAATCACTATAACAAATCCATCAAAGTTGTTAGGGTATGGACTGCATATTGTTTGGTTAAAATTATCAGCTAGTTTGTGTGTATTTTACATAAAAATGGCATTTTGAGTTTGCAATTCTTCATCCCAATTTATCTTTGCAGTAAATTTGTATTGTTTTATAACCATGGATTTATAATTCTTTTATGTGTTTTTTGATTTACTAACAGAGGAAATGAGAGTAGAGCAATATTTAAGGGTTTTAGATCCTTATTTGTGTAAATCGTTTGTTTTATACTACTACTTTAACCCCAATACAACAACTTTGGGTGAGACTTTGTCTGAATGTTGGTTGCCAAATGATTTTCAATTCTAATGTCTTTCTCAGAATTTATATGTGATAACTTTGTCAGATGCTTAAGTGGATGTGGCCCAATAACTGCTCTGGTTTTGTTAAAATTAAGTGCGTCTATTATCATTGCATGAGCTATTTTGCCGCTTGCTTTCATTCTGGACTTCTTTTACAATTATTCACTGAACAGTTTTGTTGTACATTTGGCAGGTACATTTCGTATTTGCATAGAAAGCAATGACTATGGATCAGTCGCACCACCCCACCACTGTTCGGAGGGTGGCTGGCCAGCTCTTCAGATCATCCCCTGTTCAACATTTCGGAACTTTTGAAGGTGGTCTTCCTCGGCCATCTATTTATCAATCACAGTACAAGTATGGGAACTACAGCAACCCTGCATTGCAGTTTCCGACGACATATCCAAGACAAGCAACATGCGAGCTTTCGACGATCACGTCTACAGTTTCACCTGTATTCGTGCAAGCCCCAGCAGAGAAAGGATTTGCTAGCTTTGCCATTGATTTTCTCATGGGTGGAGTCTCTGCTGCTGTTTCTAAAACAGCTGCTGCTCCAATTGAGCGTGTGAAACTTTTGATACAAAACCAGGATGAGATGATCAAGACTGGTAGGCTATCTGAACCATACAAAGGCATCGGTGAATGTTTCAAAAGAACAATCAAAGATGAAGGATTTGGTTCTTTGTGGAGAGGAAACACTGCTAATGTGATCCGTTACTTCCCAACTCAGGCAAGTTACACGAAGCTTGTGTTCTGGCTTTTCTGATAATATTTTTCCTTTTCCATTAATACTTGCTGAAGACAATCTATTAAATTTTTTGCAGGCCTTGAACTTTGCATTCAAGGATTACTTCAAGAGGCTCTTTAACTTTAAGAAAGATAGAGATGGCTACTGGAAATGGTTTGCTGGGAACCTTGCCTCAGGAGGTGCAGCTGGTGCTTCTTCCCTTTTCTTTGTTTATTCCTTGGACTATGCTCGTACTAGATTGGCAAATGATGCCAAGGCTGCAAAGAAGGGAGGAGGCAGACAGTTCAATGGGTTGATTGATGTGTATAAGAAGACTTTAGCATCTGATGGAATTGCTGGATTGTATCGTGGATTCAATATATCATGTGTTGGGATCATCGTGTACCGTGGTCTCTACTTTGGAATGTATGATTCCTTGAAGCCAGTGCTTCTCACTGGGAATTTGCAGGTAACTGAACTTCTGTTTATTATGATTACATTATTTCCGTAGGACTCGTTTACTTCACCTAAGTTTACTTCGTGTGAGATTTATGGTGGGATACCCCAAGTTCCGGTTGTATTTTGAATTTGAGTGATAAACTCTTTTATTTGTTACCCTCTGATTCATTTTACCATGACAAAGTAAGTGGATGCAAAATTTACAACATCCTCTCTTTAAATTCTCTTGTGGAATAGGTAAAACTGCCCCTCTCATAATTTAATACATTATCAGACATACATATCCAATCTCAACTTTATTGAATGTTGCTGCTGCCATTTCAAGCTTTATCCATCATCTTCTTGAGTTCTGATAACTGGATTCCTAAGCAGCTGCATTGTCCGAGGCATTCTTTAATATCTAGATAGAGAGATTTGTGTCACTGCTTGCAATGTCTCTACTCTAATTTATTCCCTTATTTACCTGATAAATTCATGAAACTTTTGGTTCACCTCTTATGGGCTTACACTGGTGATTGCCCTTTGAAGCTATACTAATAATGTTCACCTTATTCATCCCCTTCTTTCCATTCTACACTCTCTTAAGTCCAAACTAACATCATTTCTTAGCCCTTTATGGATGTATCCATGATTGCTGAAATTTAATTTTTGTTTACCTCTGCATTGGAAGCTTGTAGGCTTTGTTTCTTGACTTACAATCGTGTCTCATGTTCGTGTTTCAAACTTCGTCTCTTTCAGGATAGTTTCTTTGCTAGCTTTGCCCTCGGTTGGCTCATCACAAACGGGGCTGGACTCGCATCCTACCCAATTGATACTGTTCGTAGAAGAATGATGATGACCTCCGGTGAAGCAGTGAAATACAAGAGCTCATTGGATGCGTTTTCTCAGATCTTGAAAAACGAGGGTGCCAAGTCTCTCTTCAAGGGTGCCGGTGCAAACATTCTGAGAGCCGTTGCTGGTGCTGGTGTGCTGGCTGGCTATGATAAGCTCCAGTTAATTGTCTTCGGAAAGAAATACGGTTCTGGTGGTGGTTAAGCCTAGGTGAGTGTTCATCACCGTTGTTTTACGAGACATGATTATGACGACCAATAAGAGAGGGTTTCTTTTCGCAATTTTGAATAATATTTTTTGATGGGGTTTAAATCTCCAAAACATCTTGCTTTTCGATTCGATCTATTATGATTTTGTAGACATTATTACATTTCATGTTGTACTAGCTGCCGCGCAGCTGAGTGCTTTCTTTCTATTGACTTGGTTAAGGCTCGTAGTTTTTGTTGGTAAGTTATTTCTCATGAGAATGACATTTTTGGCCTTCTTGTAATAAGATTTACCCTAAAGATTTTTCTGCTAGTTATGTTGTGCATTTGCAGCCATTCCAACAGAGTTTGATCCCGATTGCAAATAGTGTTTGATTTCATATCAATTTTTTAAATGTATGTTATGCTTTTGCTGTTATGTTAATATTCTAAAATTGAGATACTAAAATAATAAATAAATTAACATTTAATATTAATTTATTATTAAACACAAGATAGGTGATCGTTTTCCACAAAAATTGACTTCACCAATTATTATTAAGTAAAAACTTATTTAAGACTGTCTCATATAAGATCTAGATTCGTTTGTATCATTACAGTTGTGTTATTATTATTATTTTTTGGATGAATGGAAACCTCTCCGAGGTTTGTCATCAAATTCTTCCATTCATCTCCACCTTTGGATTTAATCATGAGAAGTTAGTTTCTAATTTACTCTCCAATTATATTATCAAGAAAAAGGTTCACAAACATATAAATCACCTGCATTTTATCATTGTGTTTAAACTCTGCAACATTTCATTGTCCTTTGTGTAAAATAATTATCATACTTATTATGAATCAATGCTCATTTATGATAATTCAAGTTTTCATGGTTAGTAAGTTGAAATCGGTGTTTCATTTGCCAATTATGATATAAAACAAGGGATTAACAATTCAATTTTCCATTCAAGCATGCTTAGCATAGTGATTAGTAACACCATCTAGATAATTTAGCAGTGGGGTCTGAAAAACGTTGCCATGAGATTGCTATATAGTATGTCATATTTGTGATTGCTCAATTTAGTTTCTTCTCCAATACATGTGAAATGAGCCTATGTTGTGGTAATCCATGTTGAGTAAAAGCATTTCATTAGAGTCTAGGAATCTTCAATGATGGTTTCTCCTTTTAATCTTTTGTGCATTACATTTTCTGCATTTGTCAAGGAGCAACACCATTTTAGTTTTCTTTCCTCTTTATATTGTAGATGATCAATTATTATGATGCGAGATTTATTACCAGTATTGTAATCTAAGAGGAAATTGTGATGCATTTGACTAGATTAAGAAAGCATATGATGTAATCATCTACAAACACATACAAATTCTCATATTTAGGAACAACAATGAATAAAAACATTTTATTTAATCAAATGTAGAAAGTACACGAAGTAACAGGAATCAAAAATAAAAGAAAATGTAAGGTTTACATGTGTAACACGAAATTTTAGCCTCTGAGGCTAGCAACTCCGATATACAAAGGAAAAGACTGTTCTGCAACTTGTTTTCTGAAAGAGACTTCATTGGCTTTTTTCCCTTCCACATTTTTGGGTTGAAAGATTGGATGCTCAGATAACATGAGAGGGGAAAACAAGTTTATTATTTAGAGGATTTTTTGATGAAGAAAGCATAGAGGGGTTTGTTTGAAATGAAATATTGATGTTTATTGGTGGATAAATAATGAGATGGTCAAATGTGTTTGGAGATTTAATAGTAGATTGGTGGTGGAGGTGACTCGTATTTGTAAGATGGTGGGGGTGGAGACTTGTAAACATATGATGGAGGTGGTGGTGACTTATAAATATATGGAGGTGGTGGTGGTGATTTATAAACATAAGGAGGAGGTGGTGGTGATTCATATTTGTATGGTGGGGGTGGAGGTGACTCATATTTGTAGGGTGGTGGTGGTGGAGATTTGTACACGTATGGAGGGGGTGGCGGCGACTCATATTTGTATGGTGGTGGTGGAGGTGACTCATACTTGTATGGAGGAGGTGGTGGTGACTCATATTTGTAGGGTGGTGGTGGAGGAGATTTGTACACATATGGTGGGGGTGGTGGAGATTTGTACACGTATGGAGGAGGTGGTGGCGACTCATATTTGTATGGTGGTGGCGGAGGCGACTCATACTTGTAAGGTGGTGGTGGTGGAGATTTGTACACGTATGGAGGAGGAGGTGGAGACTCATATTTGTAGGGTGGTGGTGGAGGCGACTCGTATTTGTATGGAGGAGGTGGCGGCGACTCATATTTGTAAGGTGGTGGTGGAGGTGACTCATACTTGTAAGGTGGTGGTGGTGGAGACTTGTACACATATGGAGGGGGTGGTGGAGATTTGTATACGTATGGAGGAGGAGGTGGTGACTCATATTTGTATGGTGGTGGTGGAGGTGACTCATACTTGTATGGAGGAGGAGGTGGTGACTCATATTTGTAGGGTGGTGGTGGAGGCGACTCATACTTGTAAGGTGGTGGTGGTGGAGATTTGTACACATAAGGTGGTGGAGGTGGAGATTTGTAAACATAAGGTGGTGGTGGCGGCGATTCGTATTTGTAGGGTGGGGGAGGAGGTGACTCATATTTGTAAGGAGGTGGCGGTGGAGACTTGTAGACATATGGAGGAGGTGGTGGTGACTCGTATTTGTAAGGTGGTGGAGGTGGAGACTTGTAGACATAAGGTGGGGGAGGTGGCGACTCATACTTGTAGGGTGGGGGTGGAGGTGACTCATACTTGTAAGGTGGTGGTGGTGGAGATTTGTACACATAAGGTGGTGGAGGTGGAGACTTGTAAACATAAGGTGGTGGTGGTGGCGATTCGTATTTGTAGGGTGGGGGAGGAGGTGACTCATATTTGTAAGGAGGTGGCGGTGGAGACTTGTAGACATATGGAGGAGGTGGTGGTGACTTGTATTTGTAAGGTGGTGGAGGTGGAGACTTGTAGACATAAGGTGGGGGAGGTGGCGACTCATACTTGTAGGGTGGGGGTGGAGGTGACTCATACTTGTAAGGTGGTGGAGGAGGAGATTTGTAAACATATGGTGGTGGCGGCGGCGACTCATACTTGTAGGGTGGAGGTGGTGGAGATTTGTAAACATATGGAGGTGGTGGTGGTGATTCATACTTGTAAGGTGGTGGTGGTGGAGACTTGTAGATGTAAGGTGGTGGGGGTGGTGACTCGTATTTGTATGGTGGAGGTGGTGGCGATTCATACTTGTACGGTGGTGGTGGTGGAGACTTGTAAACGTACGGTGGTGGTGGTGGAGATTTGTAAACGTACGGAGGCGGTGGTGGAGACTCATATTTGTAAGGTGGCGGTGGAGGTGACTCGTACTTGTAAGGTGGTGGAGGTGGCGACTTATACTTATACGGTGGCGGCGGTGGCGACTCATATTTGTACGGTGGTGGTGGAGGTGACTCATACTTATACGGTGGCGGCGGTGGCGACTTATATTTGTAAGGTGGCGGTGGAGGTGACTCATACTTATAAGGTGGTGGCGGCGGTGACTTGTACTTGTACGGCGGTGGTGGAGGCGACTCATATTTATAAGGAGGAGGCGGCGGTGAACCATAAACATAAAGCGGTGGTGAAGTATGCGCATAAGGGTTCCATGTTGAATCGTCGGCACTCGTAGTTGCAGCAACTGCGAAGAAGAGAGCCAACAGAACCCAAACTAGGGGTTCTATAAAGCTCGACATGACTACTAAGTAAAGATCAAGACTAAGTTTGTTTCACTCTTCACTCTCATATAAAACTTTGTTTTAACTCTATTTTGGAATGCTTAATTGGAATTACGTAACATGATATATATAGCCAATTCTTGCAACTATGTTTTGAAAAAGTCAACAAATATTTTTGCCTACATGCTTACCACTTTCTCTGATTTTCTTACATGTTTTGTCGTGTAAGAACTAGTCAGTTTATTATAAACAGTTAAAATTACCCTAAAATTCAACTTTGGAAACAGCTTGCAATATATATTAAAATGGGTAGCTGTTATTTTTAATTGTTTTTCTTGCAATACTATCTAAAGCAGACCACTAATTAAGCTACGACTACTTCTTAGTCCAATATTGATATTTGAGAATTGATGTTAAAACTAACCGAAAACGAAATTAAGACACTAAAATATTTGGACAGCTTGGAAATGAAAGGAGAGAGAAGCTTCTTGTGATATCTAAGAGACTTTAATTTCTTTAAATTTGTGAAAAAGTCTAATATTAATTAAACACGATTTCAAATTAACAACAATTAAAAAACTGTTTAGTAATCAAGTTTGAATATTTGATGCTTACACTTTAACACACTTCTTGTTAAGTTGCTATTATATGCCCAAGTGGACTTAGCTAGAGATATTACAGCATTTTGGGCAACTATGCTTGGTTGATCTTCTGTCTTGATTAGATGAATGTGAACTTGGAAAGTATGGTATAACCTACAAAATAAAAGTTAATTTATTATAACGTTATTATCTACTATTTTTTGATACTTATTGAGATGGAAAGAAATACGATTGAATATTATGGTAACAGAGCCAAGTAGATTGGTGAAAAGTTGTCATTGTATTTTTAAAAAGAAATTCTACGATATTCGTTGTACAAATAATATTTTCATTGTAGATGTAAAAATTATGAATTTATGATCACATTGACTAGGGTTTGAATGCTCTTGCATCAATATATCTCATGTGTATCGTAATGTTGTCATTATTGCAGAAACTTGTACCCAATTTGCATTAATGTCTACGTTGTTGTCTCGTAAAAGTCTGAGGGGAAAACTGAAGTATGTGTGCAAAGACAAAAACGTACAAATTGAAGTACTAAGTTAAAAAATAAAATGCAAGTACGGATGAAAGTAAGGTGCATAGGGAAAAAAAAAAAAAAAAAATTATTTGGGGTAAAATATGTAATTATATAAAATAGTAGGACTTTATCAGACCGTCTCAATGTCTCGTACATCTCAACTACTACCAGTAAAATAAATCATGCAAGTTTTTTGTTTTTTTAACAAAAACAAAAAAGGAACAATACGATTGAGATTCAATGTTAATTGTAGATTTCAAATTGTTGAATAAGTTATACCAACCCTAGGACGTGGAAGCTTGAAATAGGCTTATTAAATTAATTGTTTGTTACTCAATCTCATTCAAATTTAAATATAGAGGGTGTTTGACAAAATTAATCATTTTTTTAAATCTAGGAGACTATTTCCATTCGATGTTTTAATTTTTTAAACATGTTGAGATTTTACACCAATTATTGTCCTTATTAATTATTATAATGAGATGATATCATTATCATCATTTTTATAATTAGCAAGAGAACAAAAAACAGGCGAAGATAAAAATAAAATAAAAATTTTGACTGCTTCAAAATCCCACAAGAACAGAGGAAATAATCAACACCAATCTTCATGTATGTTTATTTAAAGAAATTACATAACGTGAAGAAAAAAGATTAAACCCAATTTCAAAAATGTTTACATAAATTCTTCACTTAACAACAATTTGCACAGTAAAATAAAGTGATGAGATATTAGTCTTGAAATATAATCTAACTCAGAACTGCAAGCCATGCTCTCTGGCAGCATCAGCAAGGGCCTGAATCCGGCCGTGGTAAGGGTAACCGCCTCGATCGAACGCCACCTTCGTTATCCCTTTCTCCATACAAGCTTTTGCGATCACTTCGCCCACCTTCTTGGCAATATCCTGTGACGAGAGTAAATAAATTAATAAAATCGGAAATTTTTGCATGCCCTCTTTAGAAGAATATACGACATTGTCCTGCAATAAGAAGCAAATTAGAGAAGCATGAACCCCAAGTGATATATTGGCTCAATAGTCACAGAATCACTTTTTCTTAATCTATATAACCCTTCATTCTTTTTAGTTCATCGAGGGGATATGTAGTGTTGTTGTCCTCTTCTTGGTAATGGAGAAAACCAGTCAGTTCTGTATATGATTCATTCATTGCCATACTGTGTCAGATAAATACAGGAAAGAAACGAAAAACTCGATCAGTATCAAGGAGAATGTGATGCATTTCATCGGATAAGTAAGAATTCAGAAAGGTAAAACTTGACAAGAAACGTCTAAAAGAAGCCACATGTTGCAAGAGCATTTTAACATCTAAAGGAATTTGGAGAAAGCATGATTCAACTTACAATGGTGGGACCAGAGCTGTAGTCGAACTCTTCTGAGATGGGTTTCTGCATAGTAGAGGCTGAAGCAAGTGTGTGCATTTTTGAATCGTCTATTACTTGAGCATAAATGTGCTTGTTGGAGCGAAATACACATAATCTTGGTCTTTCTGTTGTCCCTTCAACCTGAGAAGACAAGAAATTAATCCCACGTAGGATGCTTTACGTGTCACAAAGACACCACTGAGAAATGTAATAACGAGAAAGAAATGCAACCATAATGAAGTCTTACAAAGCCAAGCTCCACAAGAACACATATTCAACATTGAAGTACGTTTTGTTTACCTCATTTCTTGAATTTTCCGAATAAATAAAGATAATATTAAGATGCATTGGAGAAAGATTATCTTCTAGCTACAATCAACAATTTTGGCTTCCTAAACTAACCCAATACCCTCTCAAATTAAGGAATTCAAAGAAGATCTCTAGTTTGATCATATGCTATCAAAACGTACTATACTAAGAGACTTTTCTGATTACACCCTGCTAGAAAGATATACACAATTCGCAGCCACATTGTTCAGCTTCAGCTGTATACAAAACATGCTCGTAAGAAAGGCAAATCATATAAATCAGCAATTTTATGGACTATATAACAAGCATCCACTACTGAAATGAGTAACTTTCTGCTATAAACACAATCGATAAACCACTACAAAATCTCTAGTGCTCTAGCAAAATATTCGTTCACACAGTCATTTTCGCAAACAGTTGGTGTTCTCTTCACGCACAACTTCCACCACCGCAATGCAAACATCAATCACTACATTGTATCTTAAATACCATCCTTAGCCGAGTTCCCTTCTCTATAGAGAGCCTTGATGTACAATTTCTTTAATTCGAGACCAACAAATGCAATTCTTGAAGAGTATAACCTCAAATTGACAGAAAACCCACACACACACACGAAATCAAAAGGAAGAAAAAAACAAAACTTGCCTTCTTACGGACACGGACATGGCGAGCAGTCCTATCCTGTCTTCGGGTTTCGGTGGCAGTTACGACGGCGAGGCGGCGAGGGTGGCGGGGCGCTGAGAAAGGAACTGAATTGGGGCGAATCCCATTGCAGAGCTGGTTGTGATGGGTGGTGGCCCAAGTGCTCTGAAGAAAAGAGAGCGAAATGGAATTGCACGACATTTCTGAAACTGCAAAATCTTGCTATTACTTTGCTATCTCTAATGTGCAGTGATGGGAGAAGGCAAGAAGCATTTCTTCTCGACTGTTAGGATAAGGGGAAGAGAAAGTGAAAAGGGGAAATTACAGTTTGGTCCCTATAAACATAAAAATTATGATATTCTATCCCAATAGAAGAACTAGATTAAATTTGTTTTTCTTTTTTCTTTTTTCTTTTTAATTTGAATAAATATCGTCTTGGCACCTTTTATTAGCAAAACTAGCTATACAATAATTATATTTTCAAAAAATGTCATTCATGATTGTATATACAGTCGTGGTCGTGCACAATATTGCGTATAGTTGCACACGACCAGATACGATTATGAATGATACTTTTAAATAAAATTAATATTTGAGTTTTCTTTTTCAAGTGATATATTAATGTCGTGTTTTTCGTAAATTTTCTTTTATTTTTAGTTTTTTTTTATTAACCAGATTCCGAGTTCTATCTAATTCTCGTAGCAAACGTTTCTCCTAGCACGTTCGTAGCTAAAATAGTCCATTTAATTTCATGTTCAAAAGGTATGTTCATATTTTAACATTTTAGAAGCCTTTTGGATAACAAAAGAATTTAATTAACTATATTATTAACAAACAAAATTCGAATAACTTAATGGGAATTTTTTTTTGTCCTCTAAATTTACTTCATTGGATTTTTCATCATTTATCTTTCACCTTTTGATTTTTAATCCTCTATATTTAAGAAATATTATTTTTTAGTCATCTAACCTCATATAGCAAGATAATTATTATTTTATTTATATTTAATTTTAACATCTTTTTTTTTAAATTTAGAAAACAATAATTTTTTAGATCACAAATTTGTATTCTTCATCTAACATGTCTAAATTAATATTAATAAATAAAAATATTATTTTTCATCCTGATACGTGGGTTAGAATTTTGTTATTAATTATTAATATTAATAATTTGGGCATCCCGAACTTACTTTTTTTTTTTTAATTGAGAGAACAATTTTTTTTAAATCACAAATTTGTATTCTTCGTTTGACATGCTTAAATAAATTTTAATAAATAAAATAAATTATTCTACATCCTAATACGTGGGTTAGAGTTTTGTTATTAATTATTAATATTAATAATTCAGGCATCCCGAACTAATTTTTTTATAATTGAGACAACGCTAATTTTTTTAAATCACAAGTATGTATTCTTCATCTAACATGCCTAAATTAATATTAATAAATAAATAAAAAATCATCGCATATGTGGGTTAGAATTTTATTATTAATTATTAATATTAATAATTTGGGTATCCTGAACCTAGACATATTAAAATAATTTTTTATTATTAATATTAATTTAGTGTTCTTGGATCATATATTAATTTTCTTAATAGCCACTAATAGAACAAAATTTCCTAGACACACAATAACTTAGTTGATATAAGAGCCTTGGATCATAGAACAAAATTTTATCTCTCTTCTACTAATATAAGCGGGTGAATAGAAGAAAGGTGGACTATATCATCAACTTCTTCCATATGTCTAGTCTAAAGACTCTTGAACTAAAAGTGTTAGTTAGTTTTTCTGTTAGTTTGTTAATAGTTGGATAGGCTAGTTTGTTCACCCACCACTATAAATGAGTGGTGTGCTTTTCGTTAGTATTTACCGAATTTCATTATCTTTTTCTCTGAGTTTCTGAGCTTTCTGTAATCTTTCCTAATATCGATGTATATTGATATCTCTGATTGTTAAGAAAAGAAAATTGGAAAACCAAATTCCAACAACCGATCAATTTGATCGATCGGTTGTTGGAATTTGTTTTTCCAATTTTCTTTTCTTTTTCCTCCAATTGTGTCTTGCAATATAATTTATTGTTCAAATTAAAAATATCAGTCTCAACTTCAAATGATGAGAATAAGTCATATAAAGTTATATATATGTTTAGAATATTGTTAGAGGGTTTTCCAATCATTTATATTTTATAACTATAAAAATATATAGATATAGAGTTTTTTTTTAAAATATACTAACTCATCGGATCTGACAATTCCAACTATTAACTACTAGGGTTGTTAATTTTATCATTTAACTTTGAAAATTCGAAAATTTAGGTCAGTTTCAGCTTGAAAGACCAAATTGGGCTCAAATTGAGCAATCAAGCCCTAGTTTCGGGCTAATCAGCCCAATTTGTTGAATTCAGGCTGTTAATTTTATCCTTTAACTTTTAATCAATTTTTATTTTCTTTTACTTTTTTTAATACTCTTATATTACTTTTAATGTTATTTAGTAAAAATTATTAAATTCGGCAGAATAGTTCGAAATTAGCAATTTGAGCTCAATTTGGTCTTGTGGACTGTAGTTGGCCTAAATTTTCGAATTTTCTAAAATTAAAGGATAAATTATCAGTTCAAAAAGTTAATGGTTGGAATTGTTAGATGCGATAAGTTATTGGGTAAAAAAGATAGTAAAGTCTATAGGTATATATGGCTATACCCATCCCAAATATATTAGTGTTTTCATACAATCTTAAGGATTTGTCAAAATAGCAAAACAAGTTTGATACAAAAGGCTATTAAAATAACAATAATGGATATATTCTTTTAATTGAAAAAAAAGTCACCAACTTTCAGGTAAAAAAACACGATTATACTTATATGCACTTAGTGCATTATTAAATGATAAAATGGTAAATAATTAATTTGAAGAATTCATTCCCTAACATGGATGTATCTATCATCTGGCCGCATTGAGTTCATTGGATTGACATAGGTTTCAAGATGATGTATTTTCATATTTTAATTTTATACAAGTCGTATGTCCGAAAATTTGATTATTTAAGAGGTTTGTTTGAAAATTTTACAAATATTTGAGTACATTTGATAATTTAATTATGGGTGAGACTATACACACTTTGTAAAAATATTAAACACATCCTAATTTTTTAAAATTCTAAGGTATAAAATTACATTTTTACAATGTGTTTAGTATTTTTGAGTGTGTATAGTTGTACCTTTTTATAACTTGAGTATAATTGATGCAATTACAAATATTTGTATATAATCCGTAGAAGGCACACATAACATGCTAGTAAATATTTGTAGGTTTTTATGTCTATAAAGATAAATATATAATATAATTTAGGTTAGCAAATTTTCATTGCTAAAAAGGGATTACACTAAACTCATCTAGATTATACAAACTTTTGTTATTGTACATAACACAAGTGAACTATGTAAATGTTGACTTTAACTTTAAACTCTCAGATTCCCAAAATGTCCTTACAAAAACAATTTATATTATTTAAAATACTAAATTAAAATTATAATAAGATATTTTATAAATTTTATTTTATTAACAATATTAAAATAAAATTATAAAAATGTTATTTCAATATAGAGTTTAATAAAAATATTGAAATTAAATAAAAAGTATTTAAAAATATATTTATTAAAAATATTAAAAATCTAGAATATTCTTAAGAAATTCTTGGTAATTACTAATGACCTTAAATATTAATATTTAGAGTAATATAGAATTAAAAAATATATTTTTAATTTAATTTTAAAATTTGATTAAATGGAATTAATTTAAAAATATTGTTATAATTAAAATTTAGTATCCCAAATTAAATAGATTTTTTGTAAATTTGTTGGTAATTTTAATTTTAATATTCAAACAAAATAGAAAGTTTCAAATTTTGTTATTTTATTTTTATTATTTAATAAATAACATATATTTTTAAAAGTTATTATTGAAAATTTGAGAGACCTTTTGGCCGAAATGCAGGAAGAAGGTTTCAAATCTTGATGCTCGAATTTCTCTCCTGTTATGTTATAGCCAGTTTTGCAAAGAAGAAGAGCCCATCTGATGCAGTTGATCTTTCCTTCTCCAGGGAAAGATGCTCAAATGCAAATAACAATATTTGAGCACAAAAACTCATATGAGACCGTTGCACATGCGAAGGCCATATTTATAGCAGAAAAAGACATATTTATGACTATAAAAGACATACTTGAATAACTCATGTTTTTACCGTAAAAACATACTTAACAAACACATACTTATACCTGAAAAATACATACTTGAATCTGGTCGCATGTGATACTGTCTCACAAGAGAACTGCTAAAATAGTCCATTTAATTTCATGTTCAAAAGGTATATATGTTCATATTTTAGCATTTTAGAAGCCTTTTGGATAACAAAAGAACTTAATTATCCATATTATAACAAACAAAATTCTAATAACAAATTATGATGACAATAATAACTAATTTTATTAACTATTAATTGCTAGTGAATAATAATTAATTCTAAAAGAAATATTATATTTATAATCATTAAAAACATTTTACTATATAAATGATAATTAATATAATTATAGCAATAATCAATTTCAAAAATAATATCAACAAATCCACATTATTGATATATATTACTAATAATAACTGATACGAACATGATGATAGTTAGTACTTATATTATAATAATGATAATTGTAGTTATTAATATTATTACAGTTTTATGTTAGGTACCTTTAAATCTATTATTTCTTCTATGAAAACATTTTCTTATTCCTTTAACATATCAAGTGTTTGAATCAATATAATATTATCATTCATTACCGTATTTTCTTAGTTAATATTGAATATCATACTCATTGAATTTAGAGAGTAACACTTCCGTGCAACTGGTGCACAGAGTTGCACAAAAGACCTTTATGTTATAAATGTAGTACCTTTATGTACAAATATTTGTACCTTTTAAAATGAACATGCATAAAGGTACTACATTTATATCATAAAGGTACTACATTTATAACATAAATGTGCGGATTGCACGGTGCAACTGGTGCACAGAAGTTTTTGCCGAATTTAGATGACACCTCTATTTCCACGTTATATATATATATATATATCCACTTTTAAATTGAGTTTTATTAATAAACAATTTTTTTCATATGTATAAGCATTTAACCCTTTATGTTTTTAGATAACATATAACTTTAGTTACATTTCTCAACCGTACTATTGAATCATCAAAACAAAAAAAAAAATATATATATATATATATATATAATTAAGAAGTTGAACCTTTGATATAATGATAGTTTTTCACAAAAACTCCCGTACACACCAGTTGCATGGACCTAAATGCATACAATTCGGGTCGACCCGACTTGACATGCGCCCCATGCACATTAGAGAGGGTGCTCATACACCTGTTTATAACATTTTTTGGAAAAATATGTATACATTTTAGCTATAACATTCATACATTTACAATATTATATTACACATGTAATACCTTCTACACATTTCAGTTATGTTAGTTGTATCTTTATATATTACATAAAGATATGAGTATGTTGACATAAAGGTATAAGTAATATACATAAAAGTATGAGTAATATCACATAAAGGTATATATGTATGTTAAATTTTTTTTTTTTTTTTGAAGATAAAGTATATGACATAAAAGTCACATTAATATAACATAAAAGTCAATATATGAATAAAAAAATGTAAATATAACAAAAGTTTTATATATGAGTTATATTATTGATTGACATAATTGATTTGATACTTGTTCATTTTTATCTATCTTTATATAAATTTACAAAAAAAATTCTTGTCACACAAAAATTCTTCATCGCACATTCGCACCCATAGAACAAAATTTCCTCCGAACACAGGTAGCTCAGTTGGATAGAGCGTTGGAATTAATTGGATACATCGTTGGATTCCTCGTCTAGCTCAGCTCAGTTGGATAGAGCGTTGGAATTAATTGTATACATAGTTGGATTCCTCTTCTAGCTCAATTGAATTGGATTCTAAAATTAATTAGTTGGATTATAAAATTAATTTTTCTTTTGCATGTAGCTCAGAAGATTCCAAATAGAATCATTTGTTACATTGTTCTTGTTTGCCAGTATTTGAAAGGAAATACAATTTTTTTATCTCTCCATATATAATTTGTTAGATGCATTCTTTTTATTTGCCACTAAATTAAACAAATTCGAATTCTTTTTGGTTTTGGTTCTTTTATATCTATAAATAAGAAAGTTTTCTTCAAAGAAATTCAAATTATTTTTGCTTTTGGTTTTTTTTTTTCTATAAAAAAAAAAAAAAATTCTTCAAACCAAACATGTATTCAACATTACATTTTTTTTTTCCAAAAGTACATATTATGAAGCATATGGGTAGTATTTATGTTATTTTTAACACTATTATATAGAAAATGTACCGTAATACTTTTTCTAAAAATTTGCTAGTATTTATACTAATCACCATCCTTTTATGGACAATAGGCATTCAATCCATCCTAAGGAAGATATATGATTTTCTAGATTTATCTAAGTATAATATTAGTATGAGATATTTTTCAAGAAATTTCATTTTATTTTCTACATAAAAAAAATCCTTAAAAAAATCTAGATGTTTCTTTGTAGATTTATTTCTTAAAATACTTCCGTCTTCACTCCCTATAATTTTTAAACTAATTCTTTAGCGGTCTCACGAATGTCATTCTGTGAAATATGTGGACGGTCAATACGTACGTCAACATGTGAAGAAATTTATAACATGTAATACTTTTACGTGTATTATCTAATATTTTTATTTTTGATTGGGTTAATTATCGGAAAAATCACAATCTTTAATTGGATCATCATTTTAATCAAACTTTTCACTATCTATCAAAATAACATAACCTTATATATGTAATTTTTTTTTTCTTTTACTAAAATCAGTTTTGAAAAGTTGTATATTTTTTTATAATAAGCTTAGGGGAGTGGAGGAGAGGGATGAGAGAAACAAGAAAAATTATAAAACTTGGGTGAAACATTGTATATAGAAAGATAATGAATTTTTTCACTATTTTAGTCAGAAGACATAATACATATATAAAATTATGTTATTTTAATTAATAGTAAAAAAATTAGTTAAAATGACAATTCGAGTATAGGTTGTAATTTTTTTTCAATAATTAACCTTTTTTGATTTGATTTGATTTAATTTAACTTTACATGTTAGTTTTGGGTTGAATCGTAGATTCATAATTGATTGTTGAAGCGTGTTCATAGTCACACTTTAGAGCCAAGTCTCTTTGATTATGTTTGTTTTGGATCTAAGGCAACATTTGCAAGTTTGATTTATGATTTTGGAGGATTTTATGAGTAATGAATTTTAAAAATCACGAAGTTTGTTTTGAGATTTTATAGAACAAAATTATAATTAATATGTCATTTTCACATTGAAAATTGTAGAGAAATTAGATGTTGTACTTAATAAGTAATGCACTCTAGTTTATAATTAATTTGATAAATTGCAATCTAACAAGTAACACTTTTATTCCAATCATGTAATATTTTTGTTTGTATAATATAATACATTCATATATAATAGTAATGCACTTAATGTTTATGATTAATTTGAGAATTTTTAATCCGATAATAATAATTTTATTCCAATCATGTAATACTTTTGTTTGTATAATATAATATTTTTATATATTTTAAGTAATGCACTCCAAATTTATGATTAATTTGAGAATTTGTATTCTCACAAGTAAAATTTTTATTCTGATTATTTAATACTTGTGTTTGTATCATTTAATACATTTAGCCATATCATGTAATACTATGTAATAGTTTCATAATTTTGAAAGTAATATTAAGTAATACTTTTTGTGTATGAGGTAAAACTTTTAGAGTATGTCTTGCGTAAGATTATCTCACTTTCAACGAAACCGTGCACGATCGTTTTCTGGGACACGGTCGACCGTGCTTAAGGAAAATAAAAACGTATACTTATAGTCGAAAAACGCATATTTATATATTGTTGTCGTGCACGGTCGATCGGAACACGATCGTGCATGGTGCCATTACATCACATGATACCTACAAAAATATTATGTAATACTTTTACATATATTATGTAATATTTTTAAAAAATATCATATGATATATAAACACATACAAATATTAATAATAGTTTTATGAGATTTTTTTTATTAAAGACCTACTCTAATTTTATGAGTATCTATAGTTTCACAAATATCTATATAGTTACAAATTTTAGAATTTTCAGATACTAAATAAACTAAAGTTATAAAGATAATTTATTGTTCAAATTAAAAATATCAGTAATGCATAATTGTTAATTTCTCAACATCAAATGATGAGAATAAGCCATATAAAGTTATATATATGTTTAGATAGATTTGATTATTAAAGAGGTTTGTTCGAAAATTTTACAAATATTTGAGTGCATTTGATAATTTAATTATGGGTGAGACTATATATGCACATTTCCTAAATATTAAATACATCTCAATTTTTAAAATTCAAAAAGTATAAAATTACATTTTCTTGGATGTTTATTATTTTTGGTATCTATAGTCCTACCCTTTAATTATACCTTGAGTATGATGTAATTACAATACTTGTACATAATACGTAGAAGACACACAATCTTGTAATTAAATATTGGTAGGTTTTTACGTCTGTAAAGATAAATATATAATAAAATTTAGGTTAGCAAATTTTGATTGCTAAAAAGGGATTACACTAAACTCATCTAGATTATACACACTTTTGCACTTTATACACCAAAATTTTGTTGTTGTACATAACACAAGTAAACTATGTAAATGTTGACTTCAACTTTTGAACTCTCAAATTCCCAAAACGTGCTTACAAAAACAACGTACATTATTTAAAATATTAAATTAAAATTATTAAATATATTTTATAAATTGTATTTTATTAAGAATATTAAAATAAAATTATAAAAATGTTATTTTAGTATCTATTTTATTCAAAATATTGAAATTTAAATAAAAAGTATTTAAAAATATATTTATTAAATATATAAAAATTAAAATCAAGAATATTCTTAATAAATTCTCGATAATTACTAATAACCATAAATATTACTCCCTTCGTCTCAGTTTAACTTGCCTACTTGTCATTTCTATTTGTCCCAACTTAACTTGCCAACGCATAAATGACAAATTTTTTTTTACATTAATATTCCTATATTTCAACATTATTACAAAAATATCATCCAAAAGTGCATAGAATTTGATTTGATGTGCATATTATTACAAAAATGTCATCCAAAAGTGCATAAAATTTGATTTGATGTGCATATTATTACAAAAATGTCATACAAAAGTGCATATCCACTTGAGTCAACTGCATTTTCTTAACCTCCATGTCCGGTCAAAGTAGGCAAGTTAAGCCGGGACGAAGGTAGTATGAGTTATTATTTATATTTAGAGTAATATAGAATTAAAAAATATATTTAATTTAATTTTAAAATTTGAATAAATGAAATATTTTTATAATTAAAATTTAGTATCCCAAATTAAATTGAATTTTTGTGTTGTTTTTTGATAATTTTAATTTTAATATTCAGAACAAAATAATTTTGTTATTTTATATTTATTATTTAAAAAAATATGTTTTTAAAAGTTATTGTTGAAACATTTTGAGTTGGAAAAACACAATACAACAATTTACTTAATTTTGTAAGTAAAAAAAGAAATTAAGTAATCTGCAATAAGAAAATTAAAAAAAGGTAAAATGAAAAAACTTGATAGTCTACCCCTTACTAAAATTGGTAGTAAAAAACGTTTCAATTATAATAATCAGAAAATAAATGTGAAAATCCCCAACGGTCGAAAATGAATTAATATCCTCAAATTAAATAACAAAAGCGTGGGGCCCACATTAACGGTCTACTGTCTAAGCTCTCAAGTCTCTCACTTTCCTCTCCCTCTCAAAGCTGTGCGATAATCATTCTGCAATCTCTTCTTTTCTTTTTCTGGAAATTAGAAGTGATAATTTAAGCTTCTTAGTGGTTGCAGAACTGAATTAATGGAGGTTGCAATAATCGATTGGAAAAACATCGATTCAAGATTTGTGAAAGACGAGTTGTTTGAGCACATCAATGCACCTAAATGGGTGGATTTCTCCGCTCCAGATGAGCCTGTTGATGATGAGGCTTGGTTCTGCCGCCCTAGTAAGTTGAAACACACACACGCACACACACGTATGGGTATGTGTAATGAGGGGGTGTGTGTACTGTGTGCGATATGGATTTTGATTTTCATGGTTTTCCTTTTTTGTTTTTAACTTGTAGGTTGTGATCACCCCAAGACAGTTGAAGATTTCTTCAATGAGAAAGAGAGGACCCCCATTTCGAATTCTAAGGTTTGTTTTCTTCGCAATTTGTGTTGTCAAGAAAGTTTGGGAGATTTGGGAATTTATGATGTGATTCTCAAAGTTTTTATAGGGTTTTAGGATTTATTATGAAGGAAATTCTGCTGTTGATATTTTCTGGTTGTTGATTTGATGGAGTTGCTGAGTCTGATAACAATTTTATCCTTTAGATTTATGCTTGCATCTTTGCTTGTTTATGCATTTTGATCAAATTGCTTCTTGTTCATTGCTTACACAATTTATATATGTTTTATCATCATTAATCAAACTTAAGATGTGTGATTTTGTAAAAGATAACCATTCATATTTTGTAGATTCTGAGCCCTAAATTTGGAAATTGATATTCAGCTTTATCATACTTTGCCTCATTTTCTTGTTTCCTTGCAACACAGATTCAAAGATCAGCTAGTGTATCCGATATTCCACCATTCGGTGATAGAACCAAGAGGTATATATATAATATCAAACTCTTGCTCTATCTAAACTGCTAATTTTACTTTTTTATGCATATCTAATCCATACAAAATCATTTACAATTACAGAGGTGCAATGTTGAAGAAGAGAGGAACAAATCAACCGTTCGAATTATCAAACAAGGATGCAAAATATAAAAAGTTTGTTGAAGATGGTGAAAATCAGGACCCCAATTTCTCAACCCCTCTAAACCACAAAGCTAAAGTTGGAAAGGAGGCATTCAAATCAAGCATCGAAAATAAACAAGTGGACGACACTATAATAAAGGGTGAACGAACGCCAAAGCTGAGGAGTACTTCGTCTGCACGAAATTTGTTCTCAGGTGGGGATTTGCTGAGTAAAGTAGCTGAATTTTGCAATGAGTTGAAAAAAATTGCAATAAGGGGGCGGGAGAAAGAGAATCCAGGCAGTGTGGATGAGAACAATCTGGGGTTCACTGATCATGTAGACGAAAAGTTAGGAGTTATGAATGATAGAGAAAAAGAAAGGAAGCCATTGCTTGAGATGAGTATAGAGAAAAGTGAAGTAAAGGAGATGAGTGGTTCAAAGGGGCAGCTGAGAAGGAAAAGGTGAGTTTCTCATCGAAATATGATAATCGAGTGCAGTGTTTTATGATTGATTTTTCAAGTCGGTAATATGATCTTGAATGTGTTCTTGCAGACGAAATGATGATGCAGAGAACACACCGATTTCTGTCGATGTAAAGAACATTAAAGCAGGGGGCAAGTTACCAATCCGCACTAGTCCGCCCACTCCACAGTGTTTCTCAGCCGGCCAGGGGAATTCTAAATCCGCGACACTCAAGCCTTTCCGGGCCAGACCTCAGGTATGTAGAATGCACAATCTCCATTCCTAACATGATCCCATTAAGCAATTGTTTTACTCTATTGTGTGTTATATATATGTTCTTTCATTCTTAACATTGCTGTCAAGTAGTCTTTAACTTTAGGTGAGATGGGTCTATCCCAGTGAAGATGAGGCATTTCATTTGCTGTGGACAGAAAATGGCATTTCATTATTAGTTGAATTCTTATGGTTGGAAGCTTAAATCATTTGAAGGCCTAGTAACCAAACGTTGTTGTTTCTACACTTGATAAATGACCTGATCGACTTCATACTATTAAAAGGGCTAGTATCAAAATGCAAATTGTAGTTTAGCACTTTTTTTTTTTTCACTTGATATCTAAACCCAAAGAAAAGTGTTTTTCAAATTGCTACTCATGTTATGGGGGTTTAACCAGTAGCACTAAAAACCCAATTATTGACATATCATCTGGCCACCAATAGGCACCGAAAAAATTCCATTACAGCCGCCTTGAGCTAAAAAATGTAAGTCACTCCAAACCTCAACAAAAATTCATTCCCGTTCGAAAGTTGTTTGAAAAAGGGTTCCGTTTTGGGATTTCAGATGATTTTTGTTCGATTGGAGCTTGAATCGAATGAAACTCAACAAAAATTCATTCTCATTCGAAAGTTGTTTGAAAAAGGGTTCCGTTTTGGGATTTCAGATGATTTTTGTTCGATTGGAGCTTGAATCGAATGAAATCATGATATAATGATGTCATCATAGAACTCATGCATTTTGGTTGAGGCTTGGTGGTGGACCGCATTTTCTAGTTTTTCTGATAGTCGTTGTTGGTTGGAAAATGTGTCAAAAATTGAGTTTAGGTTGCAATTGATTAAACCCATAAAGTATGGTTGAAAACCTTTTTGGTTTAGAAAAAAATGCTCAGGTACACGTCAAATTAACCAATATTAAAACTTCGAAATGCATTCCCAAGATAAATAAGAGTTAATCTTCTAAAAGCCACATTTTTAGAGACTTCACTAGTAGTGACCCTATTTTTTGTTTAATTCATTATTTTTACAATCCGTTTTGAATTTTCGACTACAAAGTCGAGGGACATTGTATACTGATAAAATCACATGAATTGGGAGAATCAGGAGAGAGGAATTCTGCAGGAGGTGAAAGAGACGAGCAAGGACATATCCACGGTGGGACGAGAGGAGAAGAAGAGCTTCCTTCAGGTTGGTGAAAAAGAAGCAAGATCTTTGGATGTATTCTGGTTCCTCAAGCCTTGCACTCTTTCAAGCTGATATGATATCACAGATATCACTATAGATAAACTTGCATATAAAGCCATTCTTTCATTCTTATTTTAGCATTGAGATCACATAATTGATATCATAGGTTTCACCTATTGTATTCTTGATTCATTTATTATTCAGAGTTGTCAAATAAACATGGTACGTACCAGCTAATAAACGAGAATGGGATGATCATTTATTATTATTTAACTTTAGTTTGTGAGTTTATTCATATCATGCATCAATTCTGACACTAAACCTCTAAATAGTGACGTGGCAACACTCAATTCCAAGGAACTTTTGTAGACTTCGATGCAAATAAGAAAGCCAAGTGTTCTTCCGTAAAATCTCTTTTCTTAAATTTAGATGTAACTCCACTCCAAAATGGAGAAAAAAATGATATTTATACATGAATTTGAATTAATTTAACTATTCCTAAAATATCTCACCACTAAGCCACTAACAAGAAACAGTTACTAAGGCTTGAGAACGTGGGTTCGAGATAAAAATAAAGTATCTCGCCATTTTTATTAGCGAGATGAAATATTCGAACTGGAGTATGCTTTCCCGTCAACATAAATGTATCTCGGCATCATTATCTCGAAATGTAGAATAAAGATTTAAGGATCCAAGAATCTACCTTAAATCTAGCGAGATATTCTATTATCTGCATCTTCGAAATATATTGCTCTAGCTAACTAATACGAAATAATAATTCATTTCGTATTAGTATAATAGCATTTCGAATTATTTGAACGAGATACTCATTTCGGCTATATCAAGTATAATAAACATTTTTTTATCTCCCCAATTGAGATGATCATTTCGGTCTGCTGTGTATCTCGACCATATCAACCACTCCCCCTGAGATGATGTGTGGGTGTGCACACATCGAGAAATTAATTAAAGTATAAAGGACCTCTCAATCTTCACAAAAAACGAGGTGAGTTTGGCATATTCAAAGGGGACACACGTCAATATTTTTCCCACCTCGATATCCATTTTCACTTATTTTTCAAAATCCAAAAAGACATCTTTTAATCTGAACCTTTGCCTCAAGCTTTGATTAGAGAGCCTTCTCAATCGTCAGTAGAAATCACACCATTAACCGGGGCGGAAGGGGATACCACTTTAATCGATTTGTCAGAAGAGATATTCAATCGTGAAGGTCCCCGAAATGTGGGGTTATGAAAAATTTGTATTAAAAACAATTCTCTTTTATTCGTATATGTTTGAAGTATAAAATATACTAGATACAATGATCCATTTTGCAGGATATATGTGTTTTATTAATTTGTAAACGAAATCAATTTTCTGAATTATATTGATTATCATGAAAACATGCTATTATCACATCCATTTTACTATCAACTTATTTAGTTCGAATCATGATGATCTCGATCTCTGATATCGATCTCCCAATATCAATAGCTTACCTTTCGATTACTCACTCTTTATAAGATCGAATCATGATGATCTCAATCATCCAATTTCAATAGTTGATTACCTTTTGGTTAATCAACTCCCTAGATCGGATCAGAATGATCTCGATCTCTCAACTTCAATAGTTGAGTACCTTTCGGTTAATCAACTCCCTAGATCGGATCAGAATGATATCGATCTCCCATCTTCAATAGTTGAGTACCTTTCGGTCAATTAACTCCCTAGATCGGATCTTGATGATCTCGATCTCCCAATTTCAATAGTTGATTACCTTTTGGTTAATCAACTCCCTAGATCGGATCAGAATGATCTCGATCTCCCAATTTCAATAGTTGAGTACCTTTCGGTCAATCAACTCCCTAGATCGGATCTTGATGATCTCGATCTCCCAATTTCAATAGTTGAGTACCTTTCGGTCAATCAACTCCCTAGATCGGATCAGAATGATCTCGATCTCCCAATTTCAATAGTTGAGTACCTATCGGTCAATCAACTCCCTAGATCGGATCTTGATGATCTCGATCTCCCATCTTCAATAGTTGAGTACCTTTCGGTTAATCAACTCCCTAGATCGGATCAGAATGATCTCGATCTCCCATCTTCAATAGTTGAGTACCTTTCGGTCAATCAACTCCCTAGATCGGACCAGAATGCTCTCGATCTCTCATCTTCAATAGTTGAGTACCTTTCGGTTAATCAACTCTCTAGATCGGATTAGAATGATCTCGATCTCCCATCTTCAATAGGTGAGTACCTTTCAGTTAATCAACTCCCTAGATCGGATCAGAATGATCTCGATCTCCCATCTTCAATAATTGAGTACCTTTCGGTCAATCAACTCCCTAGATCGGACCAGAATGCTCTCGATCTCCCAATATCAATTATTATCGAAATTCCAAAAAACAAAACAAACGATTTATGTGGTTCGATCTCAAATAATCGAGATCTACATCCACGGAGAGTTTTAAAGGAGATTTACTACTACCCAAGTTTGAACAAAATACATAGTAAAACAAAGTAAAAAAGAAAGAAAATTACAACATACTATAGCATTGTCATATAAATAGTACTTCTTAAGGTGACTGATGTGTCATGTCCGAGGCAAAATCTTTCATTTGATCTCGCTGAGGTTCTTCTCTAACATTCCTCCTATTGTTGTTATCTTGTCGGGATCGAGATACATATCTTGTCAACTTATTGTCACGAGCTAATCTCTCAAACTCATCTCTGAGATGCGTGCATTCATCAGTACTGTGCCAATATTCATTATGGAATCGGCATAACTTTCCATTCCCGAATGTTGGCGGATTTCTCGGATTAGGAGCCCATGAGGTCGGCCACCGTAATTGGGGATGACTCCAAATTTCCATTAATAACTGCCCAGGTGGTAATGTCAATTGGGTGTAAGCATCATACCTAGGACCCCTTCTCATTTCCGTCTGAGTATTCGACATCAATCCTTTATTTCGTGGATCCAATTCTTTCTTTATCCTGTTTGGATCTCTTATTTTCATTTCTTGAGATGTAACTTCATCTTTCTTGATATGAAGCGCTTCTTCTAAATTAATGTACTTAGTTGCTCTCTGAAGTAAATCATCAAAAAATTTCGGCATTTTCTTCACCAGTGAAGCATGTAGACCCCCCTCTTTAATCCCTTGCATAAAGGCGCTGGTGATTAAATCATCTGAAGCTTCAGGAGATTCCAATGTGGCTACAGTGAATCTTTTTACAAAAGCCCTCAAAGATTCATTTCCCTTTTGTTTAACTCCAAACAACATTTGAGTCGACTTTATTTGTCGGCGAGATCCAGCAAACTGATGCAAAAAGAGAGATGATAATTGGTCGAAATCATGAATGATCCCCTCTGATAACTAGCTGAACCATGTCTGTGCTGATTTCGTCAGAGTAGTAGCGAAAACCTTACACTTCACTCCATCAGTATAACGATGTAATAATGTCGTATTCTCGAACCGACATAAATGATCCCAGGGATCCGAAGTACCATCATACTCAAAATTTACTGGCTTAAAAGAAACCGGTAACTCATCTCCCATCACGTTTTCTGAAAAAGGATTTCCCCTCATTCCCCGATGATTCACCCTGATATTATTCCTCACGTCCCTAACCTCCCTTTGTAAATCTTCTACTCTTTCTGACAACTCATCATGCAATCGCCTCTTAATTACAGAAGATAATAGGCAACTTTCCCTCTCTTCCACATGTCTCTTCTCATCTCGTACTTGTTCTCGTTGCTCATCTGTATCACCTTGATGTGACGCCAAAGGACGTTTGTTCAAAGCTTTTTGCATTGCCGCAACAACTATCTCGGACAATTCTTCCCTAGTTAAAGTAATGGTATCCTGACGAGGATGATTTGGAACAGCATTTGACTCTCCCAATTGATCGCCATTCAGTGCAGCTCTGGATCCTTCCCCAACTTCCCTTCTTCTTCGAGAATTCCGTGTATCCACCATGATAACTATCTCACGCCTTAGACCAGAGAATTTCCCACAGACGGCGCCAATTTGTTCTTCCGTAAAATCTCTTTTCTTAAATTTAGATGTATCTCCCCTCCAAAATGGAGAAAAAAATGATATTTATACATGGATTTGAATTGATTTAACTACTCCTAAAATATCTCACCACTAAGCCACTAACAAAGAACAGTTACTAAGGCTTGAGAACGTGGGTTTGAGATAAAAATAAAGTATCTCGCCATCTTTATTAGCGAGATGAAATATTCGAACTGGAGTATGCTTTCCCATCAACATAAATGTATCTCGGCATCATTATTTCGAAATGTAGAATAAAGATTTAAGGATCCAAGAATCTACCTTAAGTCTAGCGAGATATTCTATTATCTGCATCTTCGAAATATATTGCTCGAGCTAACTAATACGAAATACTAATTCATTTCGTATTAGTATAATAGCATTTCGAATTCTCTGAACGAGATACTCATTTCGGCTATATCAAGTATAATAAGCATTTTTTTGATCTCCCTAATTGAGATGATCATTTCGGTCTGCTGTGTATCTCGACCATATCACCACGTAGGATGAGTTTATGTCAAGCTATGAATTGGACATTTATAACGATATGCTCAATCATACCAATCATCATCAACGATTTTCTTGTATAGAATCTAAATTTCAGGGATTCGAGTTCCTCAAATTTTGTTTTCTACAAGCTAAATTCGTCATTTTTTTAGACATTTTCAAGATATAAATATCAAAATAACAAAAAACAACTCATAAATGAAAATTCAACCACAACAATCTAACGTCAAATATCATGAGATCACAAGTTATTCGAGGAGGAGAGAACAAATTATTTGACAATTTAACTTCCTCTAAAAAGGGTCAAAATCATCTCAACTTTGTATAGAAATGACTGTGATTTCATAAGAAACTCAAAAGGAAAAAAGAAAACAAGAAAGAGATAATCTCTGATAAGCTCTGCAAAAGGCCAAAGGAAAGAAAAAAAAGTTGGAATGTTATCAAAAAAAAAAAAGATTAATCAATCAAACATAACAAGATAACATCACTCACTAATAAATATAAGTCAAACTCTACAAGATCAAACAGGTGAATCGAAATCTTAAACAAAATCCAGTAAAGCAGTTGATGTCTCAGAGCAGACAGTTGAAGAATATAGTACAAAAAACCCTCAAAGAAAGATAAACCCTAATAGCATGAACAATAGTGTATTTCCACACGTGCTCCATAGCCGCCATGAAAGCAGTCAAGTTTCTCACGGGAGGAATGTATAGAGAAAAAGGGACTGCAGAAAGTCCCACAGCCAACAAAAATTGTAGCATCTCTTTAAGTGATCAATGCTGCAATTTGAAGATGATTATAATGATCAAGAAATGGTTTTTATTTTTATCTCATTTTTGTGATATAAATGGACAAGAATTTGTGTTGTGGACTTTGTCCAACTTTCATGGAGCCCTTGTTTTATTAATAATCATGTAATAGTTATACTCTCACGTTAGAAAACAAATCTTAGCTATATATAAGCTAAAAAAGTTAATAATAAAATAAGTGTTATTTAAGTGTGAGGAAATATTTGAAGATAGGGTGGGGCTATCCGCATGGTACACACCCACATTATAATTTTAAATACACACCATTCATTAAATAGTTTAATTAGAAAAATAAAAAATTGAAACTCTCTCGTTCCCATCTCTTTCATTTCGTAAAATTTTGAGAAATAAAATAACAATATAACAAAAGACATTTTACGCGCGGGTTAATTAAATAATATGTAAAAATTATATAAAAATCATGTCAAAATCGTGTAAAAAAAATATAAAAAATTTATCAAATCTAACAATTATATTTGATCCTAGTTGGCCAAAAAACACATAGGATATTGGTTCGCCCCTAAATAATCTATCTATTTTTGTATTTAGTTATCATTGTGTTTTTTTTTCTTAATCAAAATGTATTATCATTGTTCGATTATTTAGGGGAAATAGATATCAGGTACTTCTTTATAAAATAAATATTGTTCTCAGATTTTACACACAAGTTAATGATTTTTTTTTTACAGTAAAAGAAATAATTTAATTAATTATGTAAAACATTACAATCTTGATCCGGTAGGCTATATACAAAAACTAAGAGCTTCAACAAAAAATCGAAGGATTGGGAAGATTGATAGCGTGATGAGCAAGAAAATCAACAACATGATTCGACTCTCTTTTTAAAAGCAAACATAAAAATTAGTGAGACACTTGAGGATGTTACGAGATTATCACTCTTAACTCTAACAAGTCTTCACCACCTGCATATAATTTATCAACAACACAAGTTAATGATGTTAATAGAAAATTTGATCTATCCTTTATTTAAATCTTGGTGGTCGAGTAACAATGAAGAATAAAAGACAAATTCCAATAGTTGCTCAATATTAAAACAAATTAATTTTATTATTTAAAATTGATATCTTTGTTCAAAATTAAATTTATGAGATAATTTTTTATAAATTTTTGCATTTGAGACGTGCTCAAATTATTTAGCCAATAAAATACTGCGATTTGGAGATAATTAGCGCCACAATTAATGGATTAGATGTGTAATGATATAATATTGGATAAATGATTTTGCAATTTTCTTAGTTTAATGTTTGGAGAAGCTTTCGAACGCACTGTGAAGTTTCTCACAAGAAAATCTCCTTTGACCAATAATATTATTTTTACTGGTCTTTAATTTAAACTGGCACAATCGGGTGTCAATTAATTTATTAGAAGTTCCAATTTTTTTTTTTTTTTTTTATATTTATGTTGTGGTTATTCTAAAAGGATAAACTCTAAACACGTTTCATGTTGGTGTGGCATTAAATCATCATCCACGTTGCAAAAAGAGTTGGGAAAAACTACCAATTAGACCGTTGATACAATTCAAGTGTTGAAAGCTATAAATAAATAAATAAATTAATTGGCAAATGGCAAAGCTTATTGAGAACGGTTCTGGTGATATTACATGTACTCATATGGTAGAGTGGTTGAACCCTTCTTTGAGGATGAAAATAAATTTAGTTTCAAGATGATCTTACGTAGAGAAGATGGTGGTTTTATTTGTGGAAGATCTTATTATATGAGTGGTGTTGTCCAGTCAAAGGAGGTTGAGACTCATGGTCTCTTTGGAACCATACTATGGATTCGAAGCCTCAATCTTCAAAACATTATTTTGGAGTTTGATGCTAAAGAAGTTGTGGATGTCGAAGCCTCAATCTTCAAAACATTATTTTGTCGTTAATACTTCCCTGCATGATATATCAATTGGTAGTTTCTTTGATAAATGTCAAAATTTCTTTTATATATAGACAAGTCAAGATCGATCATCGCTTAACAAGGTGTTCTTGTTCTTATACTAGTCTTTCAGATTGAGAGTTTCCATCTCCTTGTATTTTTTATTTCTTTAATGAAGTTTCTTTCAAAATCAATAAATAGATAAAAATAAAAATAAAAGTAAAAAATATGATGAGGTTGTCACACACAGTGGCAAACTTTTTGAAAACGAAGGTATGATTTATAGATAGATAATGGAAGAAAAATAAAATCACACAAAAACATTGTCGCTTTTCAACCAACCTGCTCTATTACCACTTGTTTGTCCTAAGTGGCACAGAGGTTCAGAGAGAGTGAATGAACTTCTATGGATTTTTTAAAATATTTCGAACTAAACATAGTGCGCAATAACCTATCAACCTTACAACGTTGTATGCAGTTTCAGCTTAGAGCACTATTGAATAGTGTAGTCTGTTGTGACTAAGAGTTCGTGCAATGAGATTTTATCAAGAGTTCTATGTTGTATGACAATATATATTATGTAGCAAACAAATATGCAATATACAACAATATAAGATAAATAAGCACATAAGGTGGTTACAGAGTGGTGTAATCCCTTTAGGTCCACTCTATTCCTTTTTGAGAAGGAACTTCGTTAAAAATGATGTGATTTACCGAACTCTCCTAACTAATACTAGACTCAACAAGAAATCATACTACATTCAGCTTTCATACAGGTTGCTACAAACAAACAAGTAGACCTACACAGGATGTCCAAACAATTTCAACAAATAACATTTTCCTATCAATTGAGGACACATAAAATAACCTAGTACATAACTAAAAGTTTAAAGTATATAAAGTTGATCTTCAATTGGTGCAAGCAACCTTTAAATGAGAGATTCTTTGCTTGAATACTAGGCTCCTTCTGGATTAAGTGACTGAAATTTTGGCTTGAGAGCATTTGAATGTTTAAGAGATTTTCTTACTTGTGAGTTCAAATGTTGCAATTTCATTAGTTTCTTTAGTCGTCTCTTCCTCTATTTATAGGATTGGATATTTTGTTTGTTGAAAGAGGCTAAAATCCTTGCATTTGAATCCCCTAGGAATGGTACAAAATCTGCATTGAATAAACTTTCTCTCGTTCTTCAGGTTGTATTTAATTCTATTATACCAGGTTGTAACTTTATACAGTTTGTTAGGCCAGGTGGTAGTTGTCCATTGGCTTACAACTCTGTAACTTCAGCTTGTCTTTACTGACTATATTTCTATCCGTTGAAGTGATTGATTCTTGGACTGATATTGATCTTCCTCGTACTGCATTGTTGATTGATGTGCATATATTCTTTCATCACATTTGTCTAAGGCAAAAGCATGCAGCGTACAATCTCTACAACCTTATTTTCATAAAGCGTCCTAGCTTACAGTGTGTCTGTTGTAACTTCCAACTTACAATATGCAGTACATTGTTTATCCATGCAGCTTGCAGTAGATGTTTCCATACAACTTACAACAAGGTCTTCACTTGCTTACTTTCCATCTTCAATCTATTCTAGGACTCAAATCCTAATCTAATTTAACTTAACTATTTTGAAAAAAATGGATACCTAATTTCTTATTACAAATGTGTTTTGTCTCATCAAAATCTAAACATTGATTTCCTAACACTAATATTTAAAAACATTAAACTTTGGTATGCAAATCAATAACATATTACATAAAATTCAAGAAAAAATAGAATTACAAGTTACAATTGGGCCGTTGAGTCTTCATCACTTTTTGTTATCTCATTGTCTTGGTTTTATCTTTGATTTATAAATATCACTAGTATAGGACTCGTGTAATACACAAGATTTAAAAAAAAAATTAATTTAATCAAATTACAAAATTGTAAATATTAGTTATATAGTAAAATTAAATTTCTAATTCGTGCAATAAATATTGCAACATTAAATATAAAGTAATATGGTTAAATAATTATCTAATTGTCAAAATATATGTTGCATTTGTAGAGGATCATAAATATTTATTTATTTATTATTGAAAATAATATATATTGCTATGGTTATTGTATCTTCAACCCACCCATCATTTTTTAAAATTTGCCTTCTATTGTTAACATCTATAACAATCTTCAATTTTTTTTTCAATTAAATAAAAATAATTGAAAGTCAAAATTTTACAAATAAATTTTATAGTTTATTTTAAAATACGAAATAAAAAAATTAATTCAATTTTTCATCAATTAATAAGTTTAAATTAAAAGTTTGAACAATCATTTTTCAATAAGCTCATCTTTAATATAGTGTTTTTCTTTTTTATTTATATATATTTTTTCTCTAAAATTTTAAAGTTAACAAATTTCAAATTGTAAAAAAATTCTATATTAAAGTCTAACATATGTTATGTAGACATTTCTAAACTATTTAGTAAATTTTCTTAGCAACATAAAATTTGAAATCATTAATTAGTCATGTTTAATATCAAAATAATGTGAACATTCCAAGTGTCCATAATGATCTTACTTATATATATATATATATATATATATATATATATTTCTTATCTTTTAATTAAATTAGTAGTAAATAATAATAACACAATCATATAAAAAGAAACAACTCTAATTGTATAACAATTCCACAATCACAATGACAACTCACAACAATTTTAAAAAGAATTAACAACAAATTTATACAGATCAACCAATTTCAAACTCACATACATAAAAATCACAATCCTTAATTTATCAACAAGCAACACCAAGTTAACTCGTTAATAAATGAATCAAATTATAAAATCTAACAATAAATAATAAAGTGAATTTTATTATATGTATGATGTGCAAATATATATGTATATATATACATATATGTATATATATAAACTACCTATAAACTCGTTGAAGAGTTGTATCTATCCCTATCAATATTCTCAAATCATAGTTTAATCTCCTAAACACAATATTTAGGGTCTTTTTTATATATTTAATCATAATTACAAAACTGTATATTTAGATTAAAAGGGTACAAATATTCTAAATATTTATAATTAATTAATAAAAAATTTAATTCCAACCCATACTAGCTCCGCCAGTGCTCACAGATCATATTTTGTGTGAGACATAATCCACCAAATTCAATTCATTTTATCATAAACTTAAAGCACCTATTAAGATCCTAAAATAGGATAATTAACAAAATAGTACCTCAAAGAAATATGAAAGATGGTGTTTTCAATCTCAATCTCAATTTCTAATTTTTTGTATTTCTTGGTGTGGTTTATGAAGTTGTATTAATTTTACTAAAAAATTGAAAAATATATACATTTGTATTTATTCACACATATTAGAAACTTTTTATATCAATAATTAAATAATATATTAATTAAAATTACATTATATTTGATATTAATTTAGATGATGATTATAACATAGAATCATAAATAAAAAAATTTAATATAAATAATATTTAGAGTTTTTAACTTTTTACTAAATTCAATTTATTTAAACTCGTGTAATATAAGAATCGTATGCTAGTATTAAATTATAAGATTGTAAGATAGATGAACGCGACCATGGATGTTAATGACGTGGGCATTAGCATCCATGAAGGCAAAACACTATAGTGTCATTGCCTTGGGTGTGAGGTTGCCAAAATTGGGTATATCCAATGGGCTGGACTTGGGGGACAAAAGTAAAGTGACTAGGCCCACAAAGTTTTATGGACAAATATCTCTTGATAGTTGGGTAAAAGCCCATAAACTTGGAATGAATTATTAGCATAGATTCTCTTTTTCTTTGCTTACATCTAAAAGAGACAAGAATCAAGTTGTTAGAAAGCCAAAACAACACCTTAAATTAGTCCACACTTATATAACATAAGACAAGGTGGCAAAGTATACACAAAACAACACTACTCTTCTCCTAATCCATGTGAGATCCTCTATTATAGCTAGTGCTACATATTGTAAAATAATCAGCACACACCGCATGTATCAAATGACATCATCAATTAACACGTATCATCTATTAAATATCATAAAATATGAAACGTAATAGAATATCTGGACCACTCCTAATCACGTCATATAATTGGACCAAATATCTCATAGTCATTACCTAAATATAATATAATTAACCACAACAATTTTCATCACACACACCATTTAGTATATATATAATTGCCCATTTCATAAAAATGGACCATATTGCGAAAACCACAAAAATGGGAAGAATGGATTCATTGATGAAAGCTTAAAGAGAAGCACATCAAAATGGAGTCAGCCATAGCCATGGCCAAGCTCCAAAAACAGAAGAACAAAAGTAAAAAAATAAAAAAAGATGTGTGAGTCTGCTCTCTCATACATCTTAGTTGTGATGTGTGACGTGGCAACACTCAACTCCAAGAAACTTTTGTCTTTTACCAATTAACATTAACCAATTTTCTTGAATAGGAACTACATTTGTACGCTCTTATATATATATATATATATATATATATATATATAAGGATGAAAATATCCATATCGCATGTCGTATCGCAACCTTAATTTTACGGATATATCGTTGACATAAGATTTTACAGACTATTATAACATCCAAAAATGCATATATTTAATTTGAAATCTCAACAAAATGACATGTTTACAACATACATATAAATAATAAAAATACAAAAGCATTACGAAAATTGAGATTTATTCAAAACTGATTGATACAACCAAATCGCTAGATAATCTATGAGGTTCAAAAATAACAGGTGTAATGTTATCTTTGTCCAAACAATATTGATACAAACTCATCACATTTGAGTAATTATAAATATAATTATGCACATGTTGTTGGTACGTTACTCTATCTCTTCCAATAGTTTCACAAACACTATCACTTCCACTAGCCATTTTCTTTTTAGGCGCCTCTTGAAAAGTTTATCATATTTATATTTTTGAAATAAAACAGTTAAAATCTATGACAATAAATCAAAACAACTATTAGGGTAAAAACAAATTTTAAATAAAAAAATAATTTAATTTTCAATTATGATTTGTAAAAAAAAAAAAAACATAACCCCTTGAGTGAAAAATTATTTTTTTAAGTCTGAATTTTAAAAACTAAATAAAATATTAGTATTGAGTATTTTATCTACTACTATGAAAAAAGTAAAAGTGAGATAATAAAGTCATTCCAAAAGAACATACATAAGATATGGTTTTCATAATTAAGGATACTTAAAATCAACATATATCTTTGGAAGATAATTGTATTCTATTTCGTGTTATAAGAGTAAATGGCTAAAAATAACTAAATATAATAAGAAAATGTCTTTATGAACCAAACTTTAGAAACGGAAAAAATAGTTTTGTGTTCATGTACTAAAATTTTTTACATTTTTCCTCCTTTAAGCCTTATTATTTTATTTTATTTTTTTGCTTTTACCGCTTACTTTTTTTTTTCTTGTACACTTTTATTTTTGTTAACTTTTGTGTCTTCCATTAAAAACAAATGAGACTTTATTTTCAAATTTTTCCTCACACACTTTTATTTTTGTTTTACCCCTTCATTAACAAAAAAAGATTGAAAGTGTATTTGATAAAAAAAAAAAAAAAAATTGAAGTGTAAGAGTAAAAGAGAACAAAGAAAAAGGAAATGTAAGGGGGAAATGCATTTTCTTTAAAAACAATAATTTTCTATCAAAGATGTAAGTGTTACAAACCAAGGCTTGTTAGGACAATTTAAAATCTTCCATAATTTAAAGTTAGATCAATTTAAAAATTTTGTGATATTTTGGATAATCCTGATATTTTGCAATATATCCGCGATATTTCCCGATATTTTTCCAATTTTACACTGAGATGGACGGATATGGATACGGATATGAATATTTACGATATATCCGGGATATCCCGGAAATTTTTTTTTACCCCCCATATCCATATCGCAACCTTCAAAATATGGATATATCGTGGATATATCGCACGTGTATCGGGATATTTTCATCCTTATATATATATATATATATATATATATATTCTACAAAAAGGTTTGAGCTACCATAATTAATTATTATAAATCAATTTTTAATGTATAATACATCAATTTAATCATCTTGCATATAAAAAAAATTGAATTTTTTTTGGGGTTTGATTGATTTTATTTGACATTTTTAATTTTTTAAGAATGTGTTCTGAATGATTTATATTAAACATTTTTTTGTAAATCTAATACTTTTCAAGAAAATATGATTATATTTATTATAAGTTTATAAAATCTTATAATATTAAGTATAACTATATATAAATATTTTTTTTTTGACTAAATATCTATATCTATTTATATAATAGATAGTTAAGAATAGAATATCTATTTTTTCTTTCAAAATAATTTTCCTTTCTCTTTTCAATTCCATGCCTCATTAAACATTTTTTGGAAATAAATATAATTTATAGTCAATTTATTAATCTGAATAACTGAATAATTCTCAATTATTTGTATAAATGATATAAAAAAATCTTATAATTTTTTTGACAACCTCGAAAATTTAATTTTAGTTTTCATGTTCTCAAGTCTTGAATAAATAACAAAATCACATGTTAAAGGTTAAATTTAAGAAAAGATAATTTTTTGGGAAATAATGAAACAAAAAAATTATAAAGTATAACAATTATTATTATTATTAATATATTATTGTTGTTGTTGTTACTACAAATTATAAATTTTATAACAATAAATAATAAACCGCACATCGGTATATTACTAGTTGCACTAAATTAAATCCCAATATTAATTACAAAAATCTTTCTTTCTTTTCAAATCCCAATTTTCAGATAAATCCCAGAAACGATTAACTTCCTCCAAAAAGGGTCAAAACCATCTCAACCCTTTTTTGTGATTTCATAAAAGAATCAGAAACAAGAAAGAGATAATTTCTGATAAGCATGATGACCTCTGCAAAAGGGAAAAAAAAAAGTTGTAAGAAATATTACTAGAGAATAGATTAATCAATCACCTATTCCCTGAAAATATATTTCAACTCTGGAAAGTTAGCATCTACAAGATCAAAGAGTTCATGAATCAAAATCTTGAGCAAAACCCATTAAATAAAGCAGTTGATACATAATCTCAAAGCAGACAGTTGAAGATGATAGTACAAAAAGAGCTCAAAGGAGGATAAACCCTAATAGTATGAGCTGTTGTGTGTCTCCACATGTGCTGCATAGCCGCCATGAAAGCAGTCAAGTTTCTGATTGGAGGGATGTATAGAGACAAAGGGGCCGCAGAAAACGCCATCGCCAACAACAAATGCAGCATCTCTTTAATTCAGTGCTGTTATTTTAAGATCAAGAAATGGTTTTTTGTTTTTATTTTGGAACTGGTTTTGATCTGATTTTTGTGAAAGGATTTTATGTTATTATTGGAGAGGAATTTGTGTTGTGGACTATCTAAAAGTCTACGCTTGTCCAATTTTCATGTAACCTGGCCTTGTTTTATTTATTAATAGTCAGGGGCAAAAATATTGAGGGAGTTGATTGACTTTGCGGGTTAGTTTACTATAAAATTAGTATTTTAACATTAAAAATAGAAAAAATTCCAAAAAGTCTATACACGTAATTAAAATTTTTAGAATTTTTGGGGGGCTAAAACCCCCTGCAACACCATGAGGCTCCAACCCTGGGAATAATCATCTAATAGTAATACGTACTCTCATGTTTAATGAAAAATAAAATCTTCATTTTAACTGAAAAAATTAATAATAAAATAAGTGTTATTTTAGAATTAGTGAAAAGAAATATTTGATCATACTGTATTAGAATTATTCTAATTTTCTTTTAAATTAAATAAGATACATAATGGTTATGAAAATTTATCTATAATAACTGTAACTAAATAAGAGTAGATCAATTTTTCTATTAACATTCTTTATATGTGAGTTTTTAACAACATTTACATTTATTTTAAAATTGATGAGTACATAATGTGTGTATATATATTCAATAGATAATCTATCTTTTTTGTTGTTAGTTATATATTAGTACTTCGTTACAAAATGTATTGTTTTATTATTTAAAATAGATATTATGTACTTCTTCTTTACGAAATAAATGTTGTTATAAGATTTTACACGCAAGTTTAATATGTTAATGGAAATGGTTTATTCTTTAATTTAAATCTTGTTGTCTAGTAACAGTGACGAATAAAAGACAAATTCAAAGAGTTGCTCACAAAAAAACAAATTGATTTTATTAAGATTTCTTTCGTTTTTTTAAATTAAATTTATGAGACAATTTATATAGGTTTTAATATTTGAGATTTGGTCAAATTATTTAATGAATAAGGTATTGCGATTTCGAGGTGTTTAGGGCCACAATTAATGGATTGTGCGATTTGGAGATGATTAGGGCCACAATTAATGGATTAGGTGTGTAAGGATATAATATTGGATAAAAGATGAGTAAACTATTTTTTTCGCCCATTATGTTTGTCGTTTTGCAGTTTTGCCCTTTTTTAATTCGGGCTTACAATTTAGGACTTTTTGTTTGAAAATTTAGCAATTATTGTCCAATTTCAGCCCGAATAAGCAATTCGGGCTGAAATTGCTGAGGTGACAGAATATTTAGCGATGTGGATTTTTAAATTTAATTTTTTGAATGTCATGTGTATTATTAAGTAGGCCCCACCTATGACACGTCACATAAATTAAAAAAAATAAAAAGAAAAATAAACAAAAGAAAAGAAAATCGATTTTGAGCCCTAATGTTACTGTTCATTATCTCTTCTTTTCCTTCACAGCTGCTCCGAAACAGCTGCCGCTCTGCGCGATTCCGGCGAGCCTCCACCACCATCTCCGTCGTCGGTCTTCTTCTCCAGCTACCCTCATCAACCACCACCGATTCGTCTACCACCATCTCCGCCACTATTCACAGCCGCCATCATCGCAGCTCTCCGCTGCCATTGTTCACACCATCTTCTTCTTCTCCTATCACACCGCCGTCGATCTCTCCTCCCCCGCCATCTTCTTCTTCTCTCTGCAACAACTTCTACTCCGCCATCCATCTTCTTTTTCTTCTTCTCGCCGCCAATCAACCACCACAGCGCCGTCTCCGGCGTGAATCCGGCCACCATCTTCGGCTCTCAGCCCTACATCCAGATCTGCTCCGTTTCTCTTCACCGCATCCTTCATCTCCGGAGTCACACACCATCTTCCACCTCTGCCTTGTCCAGAAAAGCAGTACAATCAAGATCTTCCAGAGTTAATCTATCATCTATCATCTATGGCCCTGTGGCCCTTCTTTCGTGACAGGATTGCGTAATCCCATTTCTCTTCCTCATGTCGTCGTCGGCTTGATGGTCGGAGCGGTGGACGACTGCACGGAAAGAGTTGCAGAGATGGAGTTGAGGAAGAGGGGTTGAGAGAAGCTGCAGTGGTGGAGAAGAAAGGGGATTTGAATTTTTTTTTATTTGGAAATTTTTTATTTAGGGATTTGGGGATTTATGATTTTGGGATTTTACCTTTTTTTTTTTATTTTTTTTTTATTTGAGTGTGGTGTAAGATAGGTCCCACTATTAAGTATACTTGTGAGAAAAAAAATATCAAAGGAAATCCACGTCAACAAATTAGAAGCCATGTAAGCAATTTCAGCCCGAAATCACCGGTCACGTGCAAAAAACGTGCGATTTCAGTCCAATTAATCAATTCGGGTCGAAATTGGGCAGTAATTACGAAATTTTAAAAAATAATGTCCTAAATTGCAAGCCCGAATTAAAATAGGGCAAAACTGCGAAACGGCAAACATAATGGGCGAAAAAAATAGTTTACTCATAAAAGATTTTACATTTTTCTTAGTTTAATGTCTAGAGAAGCTTCCGAATGCACTGTATAAGGTTGAGGTTTCTCACAAGAAAATCTCTTTTGACCCATTATATATATTTTTTTGCTGGTCTTTAATTAGTTTAAACTGATCACAAAATCGTGTGCCAATTAATTTACTAGAAATTTCCATTTTTATTTATTTTCATGTTGTGGTTAAGAGGATAAACACGGTTTATGTTGGTGTGGCATTACATGCATCATCATCCACGTTACAGAAAGAGTTGGAAAAATTTACCAATTAGAAGTTAGACCGTTGTTACCATATTCAAGTGTTAAAGCTAAAATAATAATAATAATAAAATATAAAAAAAGACATGAAAAGAAGACAAACAAAAAATTGGATGCATTGTCTCTCATGTCATATTTTGTGAGACATATAATCCACCAAATTCAATTCATTTTATCATAAAATTGAAAAGTGGAACTAAAGACACCCCATAAATTACTAAACACACTCCAATTCATATGATTTTCAATTAAAAACTAAAATCAATAAAAATATTAATTTTACTCTTTAGGAAGTTAATAAAATCTACTAGTTCCGTTCGGCCACGTCGGCCTAACAAGTAGAAGAGTGTTTGGCCACCTTGACCAAACAAACTTCTACTTGTTCGACCAACCAAGACCGAAAATAGCAAGTCGGGTTTTGGTCGATTTTGTACTTTATTCTTACGATTTTCACATGATTTTCATATATTTAATTAATCCATGAAACATTCACCATTATGTTGGCATTTCCATTCATCAATAAATTCAATGAAATAACCTAAAAAAATATAAATAAAAGATGAAAGAGAGAGAGAGAGAGTGAAGAGGAAGAGAGATGATAGGGTTTAAAATTTTTTTTTTTTTTTCTAAAGGATAATGTTGGCATTTTTTTAATTTTTTAATTGGAACTTATATAATTGATTTGTGCTAAGGATGGAATGTTTTTAGTCCTACATAAAATTAAAACACACTGTATACATTTAAATAATTGAAATGAACTGGTTAGTTTGGTCTCACGTATTAAGATCCACGATATATAGGATCTTCAAAAGTGTACCTCAAAGAAATAAAGAAAGATGGTGTTTTCAATGTCAATGTCAATTTTTAATTTTTAGTATATTTGTTGTGGTTTTTGAAAGTTGTATTAGTTTTACTAAAAATTTAAAATATATGGGATTGTAGTTATATACATTTTTGTGGATTAGGGTTATTGCTATGGATCTTGTAACATGACACTGTATTGTATGGGTCTTTCTATTGGGAGGTGTGTAAATGAAAAGTGGAAAAGGGAAAACACATTTTCAATTTACTTCCCAATTTTCAATATATTTTTTTGGGTCTTTTAACAACGCAGGTGCAATGCAATCTTATTCCACCACTTGATGAATGTATTTTTTCGTTGTTTATATATGAAGAATTCTAATGTTGAAATGAGATCCTCTATCAATCTATCTCACAGTTTTATATCTTAAAAAATTAATTAATAAATGAAGTTCATTGATAAAAAATCACATAGTGTTAACAACAATACACTGGTAAATAATAAGATTACAAGATGGAATATCCTAGCATATTAAATAAAATTCATGAAGGCAAAACACTATGGTGCATTGTTTTAGACTGCATTTATCGATAACTTGAAGATTGAGTCACAGAATAAGATAAAACCAAATATTAATTAAAAAAAAAAAAAAGCCAAGACCTCGGTTGGTTTCCCAATTGGGTGTCACAACTCATTCATCAACTATATTCTTTCCCTTTTTTTTTTTTAACACTTGTGACATTTCTATTGGTGGGAATATATTTTATTGATAAAATTTCAAAATGTTGATATTGAAGATAATTTTTATTAAAAAAAAGTTTCAAAATTATCAAAAAAAAAAAAAATTCTGCATTTAGAGTCAAACATGTTGAAGCACAATCTGTACAATTCTCACAATCTGAACTCCTCTTTTCTCACCTAATTTGTATCATTTTATATTATGGATCTAAACAATTCTATTTATTTTTCAAACTCCCAAACAATCTTAAGTGTATGGTAAAAAATTCCCTTATTATAATTGCGGATATAAAATATCAAAAAAAATTATCTATTTTTAAGACCTTTTAAATATAATAAATATAGCTCCCAAAATAATGTGTCATTACTAAATAATGAAATAAATTAAAAATTGGATTGGTATTACTAATAAAATATAAATTATTTGGAGTTGAGTTGATTTGTAAATTGAATATATGGATGAGAGAGAAATAATTTTTTTATTAAATGATTGGGTAGGATTGCTAGTAAACCTAGTGTGAGGTTGCCAAAATGGATGTCCAATGGAGCCGACTTAGGGGGAAAGTAAAGTGGCTAGGCCCATATGGTTTTATGGATCAATATCCCTTCATAGTTGTCTAAAAGCCCAATAGTATTAAGCCCATAAACAGAGTGAATTATTAACATAGAATCTCCTTTTTTTTTTCTTTTTTTTTTTTGTTTACATCTAAAAGAGACAATAATCAAGTTGTTAGAAAGTCAAACAATTTGTTCACACTTTAAATTAGTCAACAATAATAACAAAAGACAAGTTGGCTAAATATAGATAAAATAACACTACTCTCCACCTAATCACCAGATCTGTTGTCCTATGTAACATCACCACATATTAATATGTCAATTGTTGATGTGATATAAATATAACACAATCATTAATTTCAAATTATAATATCTAACATGATGAAATTATTATGTATGTCACGGTAGATAGGAATATAATTGGATTAAATATTTCATAGTCATCACCTAAATATATTATAATTAATCCCAACCTTTTTCATCACGTTTGCAAGTGGAGCTAGTGGTCTTAATTTGAAGATTGAAAACACACACACACACCATTTACTATACATATAACACCCCATTCCAATGCTATAAAAATGGACCATATTGCAAAAACCACAAAAATGGAAAGAATGGAGTCAATAATGAAAGCTGTGAAAGAAGCCTATCACAATGGAGGCAGCCATAGCCATGGCCATGGCCATAGCCAAGCTCCAAAAACAGAAGAAGAGAAGTTCAAAAAGCTCTTGCAATCAAAGGAGAAGGTGGCAAAGCTTCATTTCTACCTCCAAGACGCCCTCGGTGGGCCCGACGCCACAGTGTGGGAGGTGGCGCGGGCCCCCATCACGGCGGGCTCTGCCAACTCGGTCGGCCTGGTTAGGGTTCTGGACGACCTGATCACGGCGGAGCCCGACCGGAACTCGGAGAAGCTGGGCCGGGCCCAGGGGATGATCACCTTTTCGGGCCTCGACGAATCGGCCCTCACCATGAGCCTTAATTTTTACTTCACATCTGGGAAGTATAGTGGAAGTTCGCTTAGTATCGTGGGGAGGAATCCGATTAACAATAGCAACCGTGAGCTGGCGGTGGTCGGCGGCACCGGCGTGTTCAGGGTGGCGCGTGGGTATTCGATCTCCAATACGGTGTCGTTTGACGCGGCGGCGAATTATGGCGTTTTGGAGTACACGGTTTATGTGGCTTATCATGATATTGAAGATGGTGATGAGTGATTTGGGCTTGTAATATTTATTTATTTTTAATTTTGATGTTTCTTGAAAAATAAATAAAATGATTTGTTTATATTGTATAGTTTTTTGGAAGATTAATGTTTTGGAGTTGTTGTGAAATGCTAGTGAGGAACATGTATAATAGCTAGGTTTTTATTTTTTTGGTTTAATTTTCCTTTTTCTTTTGTCGATTTTGCATTTGTATTTTTAACTAATTTGTATATATAACATTATAATCATATATGTAGTGTGTATCAATTCTGGTTCGCTAGAAATACCCAGTCATATGAAATAAAATCTTATTTTTAAACATTTATACAACATTTTAATAAGTGATATTTTTAAGATTAAATAAACATTAAATATTGATAATATAAAATTAAGAATTAAATGCCATAAACAAAAATTAATATATTTTTGTATGAGATTGTTAATTACATTTAAGAGGATTATAGGTAGGGATGTTAAACAGCCATGACTCGACAAACCAACCCGTTTAAATCGAAAAAAAATAGGGTTAGGACCTAATATTTCTAACTCGTTTAAATTTATCTGTTTAATCAGAACCCATTTAGTCCAAAGCCCGTTAGGGCCAGCTCGACAATTAACCGGTTGGTCCACTAGCCCGTATTTTTTTAATTTTTTTAGTTTTAAGTATATAAAATATAATACAAATGTCCAATTATATGTGTATTATCCTAAATTTAATGTCTTTAAATTTGATTTATAAGAATTAACTATATGAAATAAATTAAATAATAACAATATACACCTATATACTATATAATATCAAACACTTAGTCAATAAATGCGTACAAATAACAAGTTTGCTCATTTCAGCAAGTATAAACTCTCAATGGTAATCTAACTTAATGATGTTTTTGCAATTTATAGCATTTAATTTATATGTAAATTTTGAAAGTTATGTATATTTTAACTTAAAAAATTATATTTAAAATATAAATATATTTTTTATTAAAAACCGATAATAACCCGTTTAACCTGAAATTCGATAGAGTTAGGATTATGTCCCAATATTCGCCACCCATTTAAGTAGGTCTGTTTAAGTACTCGAAATCTGTTTAGCTCGAAACCCGCTGGGCCAGACATTTAACATCCCTAATTATAGGGAATGTTAGGAATATCATTTTTTTTTCCCGTTGGTTCCAACAGACACTTTCCAACACTTCATTTAATTAATTTTGCAAAATTCTAATAGAATTTATCCGTCGCCATTTAATTAATATCTTATAGTGATTGAACCAAATATCAAAACTTCCTATAAGTTTACATTCAATGTAACACCTAAAGTAATTTATTTACTACCTTCAAGATGTACATAATATCATTATCAGAATAAGATCATTGTCAAAAAAAATGGCAACAAAGTTTTTTCAAACAATTTTTCTATTTCTAAAGCCAATTATATATATATATATATATATATATATATATATATATATATATCTATACTATATATAAAATGAAAGAAGTTGGCAAATTTTACAAATTTGCCATTTTCCCTCCCAAACTATCAACCAATAAAAAAAAAAAAAGAAAAAAAAACTAAATAACTTTTAAGTATCTTATAGAATAAGCTTTACATATATCTTACACAATAAGCTAAAATTATTTCAAATAAATAGATATAATTAATCTAAAAATTGTTTTAAAAAACTATAATATGTTCCAAAAAAGCTGAAAAATGGTTTCAAAAATCTAAGAAATATTGTTTTAAAATTTAAAATTAATTTGAAACCTAAATTTATAAATATAAACTAATTTTTTTGGAATAAATATAATGTTTTTTGAAAAAATCCATCTAAAAACAATGCAGAAAAATAATTATAAGATATAAAGGAACAAAAATATGAACAAACATATTAGTTAGTATAATTAATCATTTTTTAATTATTTAGAAATTAAAATTCACAAACATAAAGCTATTATTATATTATGTTCAATTTTGTTTTCATATTTAATTGTTGAATATTGATGTTATCAATAAAAAAATATGAATTTTTACAAATTTTGAAATAATAAGATGTCATGAATAATCTTTTAATATAACAATTTCATTATATTATTGCAAATCGTATGTATATTGTCATAATACATAATAAACCGCGCATCGCGCGGGAGTACTACTAGTATATATATATATATATATATATATATATATATATATATATATATATATCACAATTAGGAGTTACTTACAATAATTAAGTATGCAAGTAATTGGATGAGATGCTTTGCATCGTCTATTGCAATATCAATATTTCATTTTTATTATGGAATTAATGATTCTAGCAATACATATTCTAATTCATAATATTGCAATAATCGTTTGGTTAAATAATTAACCATTCAACCACCATCTCGTCATGCTTCTATTGAATTCAATTTGTCTTTTACTAAGAGTTGGTTAAATATTGCGTTTGAAAATTAATTTATTGAAGTTTCTCATCGTCATCGCCTAAGTCATAATATACTGTTAATATTATTCCTATTAATTAATTAAGGTGTAGTAGGAAGACTACTGCCTGGTTGAAATGAAATAATAAATCTAGAAGGAAAATAGATAAATAAATCGATTTGTTTTTTGTTTTCTGTAATATATATATATATATACACACACACACGTGCAGTGTATCAAATTGTGATTCATTAAATCGTCATATATATATATATATATATATATATATATATATATAATATTAAATGAATCATCTTATTTTAAAATGAAATAAAATCTTATTTTCAAATATTACTGAACATTTTTTTATCAGGACTTCTAAACTTACCAAAATAATTAACCTCTAATTATCAGAAAAGAAAAGATTTAAAAAAAAAAAAAAAAAGGATTGAAGTGAGTTGAAGAGAAGCAGCCATATTGTTTAGGTTGTATGTGGGACCACTATTAGCTAATTGTGTTAGGCTTAATATCTGGATTTTTATTTTTCTAATATTAATCACATGCTTTAAGATGGAAAGTTTGAGGAAGTTACCAATCTATTTCACAATAATTAAGAACAACGAGGAATTCAAAATGAAATAATCTTATCGTGATTTAGATGATAACCTTAATTTTGTATTGTGTAATAATCGTTATGAATAAAATGGTTATGCATGAAACGACAAAAGTTTGGAATGATGTATATTGTTTGTCTTGTTGTCTTCAGATTAAGAAGATTGTAAAAAAGGTCACGTAATTGTTGGATCTTGACAATTTTAGTATTATATGTATCAGTTTCTGTAATTAAGTCTTAAAACTTTTAGGGTGCGGCTATCCGCATCCCACATATTACTAAACACACCCCAATCATAGTGTTATTATTCACATGTGATGTGAACAGTAACACTATGGTTGGGGTGTGTTTAGTATTTCCTATCCGCACCCAAACTTTTAATATGTTTACGTTTGAATTAAAATTGATGATTTTGCTAGAATTCTGTACGTGAATGTCAAAATTGAATTTCCAACACTATATTATAGATATGACACTTTATGAAACGAGATCCTCAATATATGTTTAGTTACATGTTATTATTTGGGGGTCCATTTGCCACACGAAACATCACATCATCATAAAAATATCGGAAACTGTGTTTTAGACACCTACGTGAATGTCACATACTAAATATGAAAACCACCAAATATGACTTGTCAAGATTCAATATTTACGATGAACATTTATGTAATTTTCTCATAAAATTCCAACAAAACTAAAACTAAAATTGCAAAATTTTAATGGTTATGAGATATAATTATGAGATTTGATTGTTAATAGGATGGAAATTGCTAAGAACCAAGAACCCATAATTACAAGACTTTTTTTATAATTTTCTCCATTGAATTTAATCTATATGTGAATTTGTAAATTATATATATGTAAGAAAAATATGAAACGGAGACTTCTCATTTTGTTAGCCAATTATTTTTCCAAATACAAATGTATTTTTGGTCAAGCACCTCATACACAACTAATATTATAAGAAAGTGGCTTTAAACTATTGAATGAAGAATTTCTTCCTAATTTCCAATGTGGTAGGTGATGTATACATCATGGGATGGAACAATTTCTGGTTATTAGAATGATGATCATAGTCAATAAGATAAAGTAAGTGCAACTAGCTACAATTAAATAGTAATTGCTCTATTATACTAATAATTAATTAACGTACCTAGCTCATGATTTTCATTTTAATGTCCTATGGTACATCAAAGTTTAATCTCGTTAATTGATGACTTTTTTAAGTAATTTTAAAGGAGAACAATTATTGGTTGGGGTCAAAAGTTAACTAGCAGAAAATCATTGGCTAGATAAATTGCCCTACAATTTTATTCAAATCATATAGTTTTATCTTATTTGAACTAATAGACTTTTTTTTTTTTTTCTTTTTGACACTCTTAATTTTTTCAATATAATATAAGTATCATCAATATGTACATTAATAGTATGAAATGCATCATCAATTTTGAGATTTGATGTTTCCACCGATGTAAATAAAAATGGAAGTTAAGTTTCTCAGACATTTCAACTTGATTTATAACGTAACTTATAAAAGTGGTGATATATGACAAAATTTGTGGATAGATTCTGGCATTTTCAAAACTTCCATAAGTTTCATATGTATTTATTTAATACGATACAAATAAAAAAATGTCATAGTTAGTTTCATCCTTTTAACTTTTGGCTTGTTCAATATTTTCATAAGTTCTAATAATATCCCCATAATTTATCTTCTTTCTTTCTTTTCTTTTTTGGTTTTTTGTTTTTCCTGATTTCAATTCAATTTTAATTAAAATTTTGATTTCTAAATTAGTTGCTTACATGGACCTCTGCTGTGTAGATCTCCATCAAGTGAAATATTTCTTTTGATGATGCAAATCATTTTCATTCATGTTGTGCTCCCTAGGTCCATTTTTCCTTGATATATTTTCTTTCTGATTTTAATTTAATTTTAATAAAAATTTTGATGTCTAACATTAATTGCTGACATGGACCTCTGTTGTATAGATCCATCTAGGGTTGTAAAAGAATCGAATCTTTTTTATTCGATTCGATATTCGAATTCAAAAAATACGAATAAGAATTCGAATAAGAATTCTCTTTTATATTCGTATATTATTCGAATACGAATAAGAATATGGCGAAATTCGATTTGAGTATTGGCGAATATATTTGAATAATTATATATATAGTTTCTTTATTTTAATTATATATATATATATATATATATATAAATCCTATGTCAGAAATTCTAAACCACATCTTAAATTTCTTTAAAATTTTATTGTTTATTAATTACTATATAGGTATTGTATCATGTACGTATATGCTATATATTTGAAATATGATATTATTAATTTGGAAATAAATATATTTTTGAAAAAAGAATTGAAATTTCAAGTTCAAAATTTTCGAATACGAATATTCAAATATTCTCGAATATATTCGAATACTTCATTTGAATCGAATATGATTTACTTTTGTTATTCAAATAATAGACGAATACGAATATTCGAATAATTAAACGAATACAAATAAAATATCATGATATTCGAATCAATTCGATTCGTTTACAACCCTAAATCCATCAAGTGAAATATATTTTTTGATGATGCAAATCATTTTCATTCATTTTGTGCCACCTAGGTCTATTTTTCCTTTTCATATCAATAATTATTATTAGAAATCGAGACACCCCTGCCCCTAACTTAAAATTTGGGATATCCATTTCTATCATAATTAAGAATAGTGAATTAATTTTATATCCTAATAAATAATTTTTTTTACAATAAATATAAAAATAATAATTTTATCCTTATTGATGATATAAAAATAGTATCTTCTATCACATCAGTCAATATCCTTACACTATAGTCTATACACATATAAGTGCAGAGGTTATTTTAGTATTTTTCACCCAAATTATGATAAAAATCTAACAAAATTATATGGTGCGATGAAAAATTTATTTTATTTGATTTTATAATATAAATGACTATTATACCCTTCAAATTTTAGCTGAGTCCCAATAGAACCCCTATTCGTTCTCTGTTTCTAAGTTACACCCTTGATCATTTTAATTGAGTATAATATATATTCTCAAATTGAGAAATTAGTCTTTTTTTTTTTTAAGCGTTTCTCCATATAAAATATAGACAAAAAACTTGTGTGCACCTGGTTCACGGATCTCGGGTCAACCTGATCGGTCACACGTCCGCAAGCATCTCTAAGTTGCGGACAAAATCCACCCAAACATGCTCTCAAGTGTCAAACATTTATGTTATGTTAACTATACATTTAAGTAGTGTTAGTCATATATTTTAATTATGTTAGTCATACCTTTTATAAGGCTAGTTGTACCTTAGTATTTTTTTTTAGATAAGCATATTAACCTTTCATTCCTTTGCTAGTTGCACCTTAGCATTTTTTTTAGACAGACATATTAATCTTTCATTCTTTTTAGTTATAACAATCATATTTTTTAGTTATGTTAAATATATCTTTTAATTATGTTAGTTATACCTTTATATATTACATAAATATATGACTATATTGATATAAAAATATAAGTAATATCACATAAAGGTACGAGTATTATTCCATAAAAGTAAACATGTACAAATTGTGGCGAAATTAGGGTTTTTTAGAGTTAAAAGTATTAAATAAATGTATGATATCCGAATACAAGAATATAAATAATATAATATAAATGTATGACTAATATAATATAAAGATATGATTAACATAACATAGAGATCAGGACAAAAAAAAAATGCACGGATTTGAGTCAACCCAAACCCAAATCCAACTCGTGCGTATACATGAGGTTCACAAAAGTGCTACTCTAAAATATAACCCTTCCTTTACATATTTACTTACATAATGTATAAACCATATTATAAATAAATAAAAACAGGGTGTCCAGTAATGATTGTGATTGAGATTAAGGAATTGTAATCGCTTTAGACCTTGAGCAAGAGTTAGGCGGCGCTTGAGAAGCCGATATTCAGCTAGAAGCCCATCTTCTCTCCTCTTGCTCTCTTCAAGCTCGTTTTGCAGCCGAGCTGCCCTCTCCTGGCTCAGCCGAAGGGCTTCTTTAAGCTGTCGGCTCGCTTCTAATTCCTTGGCTCCTTTTCTCTGGATTAACCGGCTCGCTATTATCGGCTCCGCATCATCAACCATCGGAGCCCGGCCCGCCAATTCGGGCCTTCTTCTCTTTGTTTTTTTTTTTTTTTTTTTTGAATTGTCTTTATAATGTCTAGAATTTATTCTCTTAAAATGTGTGGGTGTGACGCGACTATAGGATATTTATAGTAGTAAAATAGGGAGAGTAGTGACAAGGATTAACAAGAAGCGAGAGAAATTAGGGATTCTCTTGACAATGAATGTGAAAATTCCTAGGTGAGGTTAATGTTGGTATTGTTGGATTTGGATAGATAGATCACGTTTGTGTTCGTACAGGCTTGTGGGATTCCAACATTTGTTCATCTCAACAGACAACAACTACTTCATGTTCCATTTATATATGTTTCCAATTGCTCTTCTTATGTGTCTCGTCGCGTTCCAAAGCAAGACCCTTTATATGAACGATTGAGATCGATTATTTCATTTGATGTTCAATACTATTTTTGATATGAACGATTGAGATCGATTATTTCATTTGATGTTTCAATACTATTTTTGATGCAGAGTAACATGTTAATTAATGATATTAATATATATATATATATGTATATATATATGCGCGCACATGACAAGTCATGGTGGCGACGATGGTTCATGATGAGTCGCTCCGATCGGGTGCTTGAGCGGGAGACGTGCGGCGTAGGGCGCGTCCGATTGCTCGTCGAGCGATTGGACTTCCCGACAATGCGTGTCGAACGCGACGATGACCCCGATAGAGCAACGACGAGTCATGTTCCGAGTATTGCATCTTTTGGGCTATCCCACACAAAGTTGGCGAGTACTCTCGATGGGAAGCTTGCGCGGATGATCGTTGCACCCGACGGCCATCGCAGGCTGTTGGGGGTCGTGGTTGGCTGCAACGGCTGAACGGAGGGAGGACGAGCCTATTGATGGTGGGATCGCCCTCGAGACCCTCCTCGGCACCATCGCCACCCACCTTTGCACACCTCCGTTACTCTTTAGGAGGCATCCGCCCCAGGTCATGATTGGAAATATTTATCATTTTTGACACATTTTATTCTCAAAGATGAAAAACAAAAGAAGATGTATTGCCATATATAAGGCTATAATGAAAATGTATAGAAAGATACTATGGATTAAGTTCCCAAAAAAAAAAAAAGTCATGAAATGGGGCGAGAAATATTCAATTTTAAGTGCTGCCCTTGAGCTAAGGACTCTTGACAAGATTGATAAAATATAAAAAAGAAGAGGCAAATATTGTATTTATTCCCACAATTCTGAAAATAGACTGCTTTAAACACGTCCAACTTGATAATAATAAGGTTGGAGATATTCCTTCCAACAATGTTGAGAGAATCTGAAAAAAAAAAAAAAAAGTATGAAAAATGGCACTAAAACCTAGGTAAAAAAAGATTCGTATGAACTAACAAATAATTGTATTTAATATTTATACATTTATCTGTTCAAAACAATCATTTTAGAACCTAAAAAACCAGTCTAAACCCCATGGAGCCCAATGGGCCAAATGATACATGACGAGATTATGATAGGATAAGAAATGGGCAAAGATCATACCATAGCCTATTTATGTGTCCAACTTAGTTTTTAAAGATAAAAAGATTCTATTTAAAATTTAACCCTTTTTATTTTTTTTATGAATTTTTGTAATCAATATATATATATATATATATATATATATAAATTACTTAGATTTAAATATTTCAACTAATTCCTGTAAAAGATAATGCAATTTGTTAACCTTAAATTGTAGGATTACTTAAAAATAAATTCATCGAGGTTAAAATCATTTACAACATATACTTTGAAAAATAACATACAATTCACTAATTTTAAAACCTTTTGGATTCGATATATAGACATACATTTTGAAATATGATTATTTAAGTAGAGTTCGAAATATTTCAGTTTTTTTTTTCACCTCCTTTGAGTTGAAAATGAAAATCAATTTATGAAATAGTATCTAAAGTCAAGAATTATAACCATAATCTCCATCAACATATCAAATTGAAACGTTTTTGAAATTAATGATTTGTCAAAAATTGGTGTTGTAAATAAAAATCAACTTAATATTGATGAATTTATAGAAATTAATCAAAAATTTAAACAGGAAATTAATAATATTCTGACTTTTCGCACGTGTCACATAATCACCTAGGTTGCACCAAAAATTCGTACACCCACGGGTGAGGGTTCGTTCCAACACTTGTTTTCATTTTCCCCTTTCCAATCTTCAAAGTGCAGTGTGTGCGAAGGTGAAATAGCAAACAGCAGAAATCAAAGCGGAAAAAGAAAACGATCGAAAATTTCTGAAACGGCAATGGCAGGGCGTTTGAGATCGGGTCTTCCTCTCCTCCGCCGAGTTCTCACCGCCGGGAATCTCTCCTCCGCGGAGAGATCCGCCGCTCCCAAAGCCGCCCTCTGCCCTACTTTCTCCAACCCCGAGGTATAACTAAGAATACTAGATTTACAAAATTTCAATCTATTTATCAAAAACTGTGTTTAATTTGGTCTATTCTTAGGAGAAATCTCTCGATTGTAGCGGTAATTCACGTTTCCATAGAGCAATCAATTGTAGGGTTCTTCATTTTCTTTCCAATCGATGAAGCTGCATTTGTTTCCCGATATGCCATTTGTTTTCTGCCGATTGTTTCTATCAGAAATACCAGATGCCTTTATTGTATTTTGCGATTAGTAAAGTGTATCATACAGAAAAATGGAAAATATACAAGTCTCTTGTTTTTTCTTTACTTGGTGAAGTATTTTAATATACAAGGGAAGTGTGTTTATTGATGTAACGTGTTTCAGTTTGCGAGGAACTATGCGAGTGCCCCTCCGGTGAAGGAGCAGAAGGTCAAGGTATTTTTCATTTCATGCTATATATTGTGTTGGGATATTGCATTACAGGCCTACATATTTATGATTACATTTTGAGAGAAGTAAACTTGCCAGTTATTGTATGTTATGCAAATCATTGAGGTTATTCTTATCTTTTAGGATGAAAATTATGAAAAACTTTTTTGAAAGCTTATTTCCATACACATAGTTTCTTGTCTCATGACAAAGTGATAGTGGGAACTTTTAGAATTAGACTAGATGAATTTTGGATTACTATTCTGCCATTTGGGCTTGATGTTCTAAAGTTCTATCCTTTACATAACCCGTAGGAAATTCTTCGCTGACGTCCTTTCAATTCCTTGTGTGGAGATTTTGAAATTTTTTATTTTCTATGATGTTGCTCTTTCTCCTCCTTTCAGAGACTATCTTTCACTGTTCAGAATTATTGGTATAATTGCTGAACAAATTTATGCTTATGTTTGCAAATTCAGTGAACTCCAGTGTTCTATACTTCATCTGGAAGTTCTCGCTCTCATCTTCTAAGTACTAGCTGGTCCAGACTTTTTTTTTCCACCTTGAATTGGGATGTATAATGCCCACGAGTAAATTTCTAGTTTTGTGATTTTTCCTGTATGGATATTTTTTTATCATTAGCTATTAGAACTATGTATACATAGTTATATCTTGCATATTTATGTGTATATCTTATAATTTCTTAAAATAGTTTTGCGAGTTGCTTCTGATTTGATCCAATAAAATTTGTTCTACATGGCTACCCCTTATTATTATCATATTTGTTCCTTACCCCAAAGTTTGTTAACAAATCCTTATACATTTGATTTTGTATTAGATGCATTTAAACAAATATCTAGTCAAATAGCAAAATCTTTAAGAATTTATGGGTGATATCTTCCATCTCAATCATTTTTATTCTTTTAGTTCTGCAAATGCTGAAGTACATAAAACCATCTTTGCATTGTTGCCTCCATGCCTCCATCATTATATTAAGAAAAGCTTTTTTCCCTGCATGACTTTCATTATAAGTTGATGAGTATACAAACTCAAGGAAGTTGGGGTTGTCTAGGATATTTAGCTCAAGTCTTACTACTGAGTTTTAATTCAATGCTTTAACCTAGTAACCTGAAGGTTCAAACTCTCCATATAGGCTTCATGCTCACGTAATAAGTGTTGTTTTGATGATTATTTGAACCTTATGACTTTGTACAGTGATGATTGACAATTAGTTAATGTGTTACAGTGATGCTTATGTTGAGGGTGAAGATTATATCATAAAGCTACATTGTACCTTGTAATATCTTGGCTCTAATTTTGATTAATTGCATTCTAGGTTCCCGTGACAATGTTTGGGGTATCTGGAAACTATGCTTCAGCTTTGTATATCGCAGCAGTTAAAGCCAATGTGCTGGACAAGGTTGAATCTGAGATTCTTAGCCTAGTTGAGGCGTCAAAGAAAAGCCCTACATTTTCTGAATTCATGAAGGATCTATCAGTTACCAAAGACACACGAGTGAAGGCTATAACTGATATTTGTGATCATGCCAAGTTTTCAGAAATCACAAAGAATTTCTTTGGTTAGTGTCTCCAGCCTATGAATTTGTCTTAGTATCTAAACTTAGTGATGACTTCAATGGTGTGCTCTTGAATCAGAAAATGTCCGTGACAGTGGATTATTAGTTGATCTCATTAAAGGATTTGTATGATCCGTTGATATTGAATTGGATGTGGTTGATTGGCTCTTGTTACTAGAGGATTTCAAAAATCTTATCTAACTAAAACCAACTTTCTTTCCATTGGAGATTTACATCTTTCAAGGAAAGTGAGTCAGCTCTAATGGTGGTGGTGGAAGTTTGATGGGGAAAGTCAGGCAAGGAAAAGTTAAAATAGATTTAGTTGCCGGGGGTGGCTGAGGAAAGTGTCTTGGGGTTGTAGGGGGTTAGTTATCCCAAAAGTGTTCTGCAGGTTGATGGGTTGAGGAAGATGGTGGAAAATAGGAAAAGGGAGGTTTGCAGTTTGTAGGGGACTGGTTATCCCAAAAGTGTTCTGCAGGTTGATGGGTTGAAAAAGATGGTGGAGAATAGGAAAAGGGGGAGGTTTGCAGTTTGCCTTGGAGTTCATTCAGCATAGAGGGCATGGGCATTGCAAGAATGTGGTGCAAGGAGCTAAGAAGAAGGAAATGCCTTTGATTTTATGCAAATGTGTTTCATATTATATACTTTTCTTGCAAAATTTCACTGAGTATTTCTGAATGTTCCTCCTTTTTTAAGTAAGAATAGAATGGAAAGCATAGATATGAGTAAAATATCACAGAATGATAAAGTGTATATCATGTATGAAGCAACTGTATCCCATAATTATGTAACCTTGCTTCTTGGTAGCTATTATTTTATCATTCTTGTATGCTGACTGACATTAATCTGATAATGATGTATACTTGTGCTGACTAATTATGATTCACTTTCTTTGAAGTAGATAATATGATCTTAATTGTTTTGAGCAGATATATTCATACATGACATACTCTGTCATCTTTGTGATAGTTGTTGTTGCTGAATATGGGAGGCTAAGACAGCTAGAGCGTGTGGCACAGAGATTCTCCGAGCTGACTATGGCACATAGAGGGGAAGTTAAAGTAACAGTAACATCCGTAATTGTAAGTTTGACTCTTGATGTTTCTTTATGATGGATATAATTTGGAAAATAACTCATAAAATAATATAAGTAACTAAATAGATACAATGAATAAAATAGCTTTCGAATCATAACTACCTGTGTGCATGCTCTCTCTCGTCTCCACCTCTTTCCATGTTGTGATCCTTGTGTGATATATCTACAAGTAATTCTTTGGTGCTTTATTTGAAAAGAGATGAAGTTGTGATGTATTTGTCTACATTGGTCTGGATATACTGCTATATAAACCAACACTTAAGCCATTCCCTTTAACCAGAGTGTTATAGTTCACAAGCACTTGATTGGATGTCTTTGAGATGAAAGTGTTGTAATGGTTGATGTTGCGCCCCTTACCGTCTGTATAGTAGGCATGTTTCTTTTCCTTTGTTGATAATGATACATACTGATATTTAAGTATGAATAGTGCCCTTATTATTTGGGAAAGAACTTTGGTGCTACTATTCGTTTACCTTGGTGAGTGGTTACCCATACAGCTTTGAAAAACTATTCTGTTTGATTTTCATCTGCATGGGCCATGAAAAATGTTTTCAAGGGTTTTCCTTGTAGATCCTCTAAATATATTTTAGGGAATGTTAGGATAGTTGCATAAAAATATTTTTTATGCCATGATAAATACTACTCTGTTTGCTTTCAATCTGCAAGGGCTGTGCAGAAGTGTTCTGAAAGTATTTACTTCAGGCTCTTTCGAACAGATTTTTGGGAAATGTTAAGACACTTATAAAGAATCTTCTGATTTATTTATAAATATTTTGCAATATGATTATTTTGCTCACACGCATATAGAGAAACCACATGTTGATGCAATATGGTTTTGGTCAATCACATATCATATACTCCCTCCGGCCCAGCTTAACTTGCCTACTTGCCATTTCGATTTGTCCCAGCTAAACTTGCCAGCCCATAAATGGCAAAAATAATTTTACATTAATATCTCTCTATTTCAATATTATTACAAAAATGTCATCCAAAAGTGTATAGGATTTGATTTGATGTGCATATTATTACAAAAATGTCATCCAAAAGTGCATATCCACTTGAGTCAATTGCATTTTCTTAACCTCCGTGCCCGGTCAACGTAGGTAAGTTGAGCCGGGACGGAGGGAGTATTTGTTTATAGAATGAAAATGATAGATATGTGACGTATCGATAAAGTGTATATGATTAATAATGGACTATCATCTGACAATAAAACAGTCAAGACTTGGCATAATTATGTTAGCACCTTGTTCTGGAACCAGACACGTAGGATTGATGTTATTTGAGCTATAAGTACATTGCTCATCCAAGTGCCAACCTCTTGACATCACAATATACACAGGCTATTCACTACCAGACATTTGCCCAAATTCACAATCTTCATTGCACACAAATGAGTCAGAAACTCTAAAATATATCTCCACCTATTCTATCCATGTGTATGTAGTCTGCAGCTCTGTGTTGAAAAACCAAAAAACATAGACAAAGAAGAAAGGTTGAAGAAATGATTACACTTGACTTGATCTTTTGACTTCTAAACTTATCCATGATTGATCATCAGGTCTGTATGATCCACTCCTGAGAATAAACTGGGATGCATATTTATTTGTTTTAAAATCATGTGTTTTGGTATGATTTTAGAGGTGTTCTCCATGGCGATTCATCTTACACTGTTTTATTTGTAAAATATGCTTAATTTCATATAGCATTGGGCTCAACTTTTCCCAGTGCTTAGTGGTGGTATTCTCATGTTTACTACTTGATTGTTGCACTTTAAGGTGATGTGTGCTGTAGCCTCTAACTTGAATTGGAAATTTGATAATTTGTTGGCTGTCATGAACTTATACTATGTGAAACCCTCTCTAGATTTTACACCAGTAGCATTTGTTTCAACTCCATAACAAATTCTTGACGGCTTTTAGTATTCAATTTCACTTGTAAATCCCTATTTTATCCGTCTAATCTATTTGAGGATCATAATTAGTGTTGCCTTGTTGACCAAATCTTTCAGTAGCTTTTCCCCCCTTTTCTGCTCAGTATCTCAACCTCTTGTTTGTGCAGCCTCTGCCTGCAGAAGAGGAAAAACAATTGAAAGAAACACTGCAGGAGATACTCGGAGCAGGGAAGAAAGTTAAGGTTGAACAGAAGGTAAATTCTATTATTATTTCAAGATACACTGGTTATGTTGATCGAATTTTCACCAGGCAAAACGGCTTGTTTCGCATTTATATAGGGGTGGCAATGGGTGGGTTCGGGGATGGTATTGGCAATACCATCCCCATACCAAATTATTATATCAAATACCATCCCCGCTACCATCACCGCTTTGGGAATCTGGTACGGGGATGGGGATTCACCGCTCGGGGACAAATTCCCCACAGGGGATTCGGGTTCCCCAAATTTAATTTTCTACAAATTAATTTTTTTTTCTAAAATAATTCTCAATAAAATAAATATCAAAACAATTAAAACAACTAATAAACAATATCAATCCAACATAACATCAAATATCTTGAAATCATAAATCTAGTCTTTAAAACAAAAGTATGAAATACATAATCAAAATGACAAAACAAACTAACAAGTTTGATTGTTTTGAGTTGATTCAAAGTTTCAATTTCAATTTGCAATCTTAGATATTAAATTATTAATTAATTGGAAATGAGTCATGAAGAGTGAGGACTTAGAGTACTTATGGAAAATTTTGGATGTTTTGGTGTGTGCATATATATATATATATATATATATATATATATATATATATATAGATTATATTAAATGGGGAACGGGGAATCACCGTTTCATATAAATTGGGCCGGTTTCGGGCTCGGGGATTGGGTGGGGAGCATAAATACCATCCCCATACCATCCCCGTAATTTTTAAATGGGGATTCACCATCCCCACCCCATTCCCCAATTTGACCGGGGAATCCCCGCCCCATTAACATTGGTACCCAACGGGGATGGTTCCCCACGGGGAAATTGCCACCCCTACATTTATAATTATGCTTGATATGCTGCAGGTTGATCCCAATATTCTTGGTGGGCTCATCGTTGAATTTGGACAAAAGGTTTTCGACATGTCTATAAAGACCAGAGCAGCCCAGATGGAGCGCTTCCTACGCCAGCCTATCAATTTGGATGCCAACTAAATCGGTACAACATGAAGGCCCATCTAATCCTCATTTCCCATCATCTTGCTTTTAGTCGTGATCAAAACAAGCATCGTTGATTTTGAGGCTTTTCTAAATGCCCGTTTTTTACAATATCGATCTGATGCGTGCAAATAAAAGATTTGTTCTTAGAACCCCATATGAATGCCTCTTATTATTTAGCTAGGAACACCCATGTGCTTATTTTGAAATCACAAGTTCTTGTTTTGATTAGCATGGCTCTTTACTTGAGCTTGAATTTCCCTGATATATTATATATCGGATTGTGACAATGGTGAAAATAATCAACTGTTGAAGTTTGAACAAAATAATAGACATGTTTTATTTATTTGTTTTCTGCAGAATACTTTAATTTCTATTTCTTTAGGGAAAGGAAAAAAAAAACATTATGTTGAAAGCAAAAGGTGGTTCAACCAACTTCCTTCATTTCTAAGATTGTTTCGAAGTATACCAGTAATGAAGTCATGGGCGTTTATTGGATTGTCATCCCCCCTTTTTCAAGTCGATATAATTTTATAATCTGCACGTTTAAATTTATTATATCTTATAAATTTTATATTAATATTCTCAGCTTTATTGTTATGGAATTTTTCCCCTTATTAAAATCAGGTTTTGAAATCGGTTGGTTCGTTTATAACTCGTAATAGGAAAGAGATATGCTTGCTATACATGGAACTTCAGCAAACTCTTTGAGTATCTTACCAGTTTTCTTAATTCTTTGCCTTATTTTCTCTTAGCTCCATTTACTTTGTCAAACGGATATAGATTAATTATCTAGGTTAGTGAAATAACTTCATAGAATAAAATATAAATTGTTATCAATTTTCAATAGTGTAATATTTGAATGAGGATATTAATTGTTCTTAGTCACCGTTATTATGTAATATATAGAGGTTAGGATAAGAGTCATATTACTTGAATGTCTCTTTTAATGTTAAACTTGCAAAAGAAAGGGATTAGTGCATTTTACAAGGGATAAAAATGTAATTTCCTAATGTTATCCTATGTTTTGGGTAACTATCCTAGTTGGGGCTGGATTATTATCTAATGTATTATTTGGATTTTGGCATTTTATCTCACGTCGGAAGGATAACCCGACTTTTTATTTTCATCAAAGTAAACACCAAATAAAATATCACTATCCTAAGTCATCCCAAAGTAAATGGAGTCTTACTGGATATAAAATTCACTTATTGAATATGATAAATTATAGAATTGATCATATGGGAGACTTTCTCATATATCTATTTACGTGAAACAAATCAATCCACAATCCACACTTAACATTCACGTATATATTTGTTAAAATTGATTTTGTTTGTAAGTAATAAAGATTCGTCTTACAGTAACTATTTGTGGGATTGTTGCATATAAATTTTGTGTAAATTATAATCTAATGAAGCAATACTCACCAGTGTTTCAATCTATTACTATGTTGTAATTCTTACTCTAACTTAAACCCATGGATCCACTATATATATTTGTGTGTGTGATCGATTGAGCAATATTTAAGCAAAGCCAAAATTAGCAATGCAGCCCCTAATGTTTGCTCCAAATTAACACATCTATTTTTTTTCTTTTCTTTTTTTAATTTGGATCAACCATTATTCATACTCCTAGTCTTTTAATTGGGTTAATTCAAAACCCCCTTATTTCTTAACATCATGTTACCAAAGCATTAAATAACACCTCAGAAAAATAGTCCACGTGGCTTAATGTTTTCGTAGATCAGCTATTCTTTCCTTTTCCTTTTTCATTATCGTTTTTATCATTTACCACATGGAAAGCCACCCCAATTTTTTTTTTTAAGGTCAATTTATCACTTTTAAGCACCATGAATGGTTACTATCTATGTAAAAATTAAAAATAAAAGCTGATATAATAAATAAATAAAAAGTAGAACGTAAAATTTAGGGGTGAAAGAATAGGAGGTGCATGCTAAAGACTTCACATGCATCCTATGTACAAGCTCATCGTCAAACCTATTATTGGAAGAATTTCCAGTTTATCTAATGATTATATTCTAATAAAAGTAAATTTAAATAGATAATATGAACTTCCATTTCATAGACATCATCAAACTTCTTCCAAGATTAATAGGAAAAGCATATTATTTTCGAAATTAATTTCAATCTTATGAGAAGAGAATAAGAGATAAACACTAGTATTGGTGGCATGTTTGGTATTATCATGTACCCGAGGCCATTATGCCTGATCCAATGGATTCAGATCACCACCTTCATTATTCATCTTATTTAAATTATATTATTGGAATAATATTTATTGATAAGCTTGCAACTCGCTAGCTGAAATTAAGCTTTATTTTGTTATCTTGTTATTTAGGTTTTTTATCCCCTTTCTTTACGAGTTTTCTAGTTTCTGTTTAGAAAATTTTGAGTAAAATTAATTAGTTAGTTTTGTTTAATTATTTATACTTTTTATTCATTTTGTTGTACTTCTTGCATCAGAATAATAACCCAAAACTTGATTAAATTAATGTATTTCTTATGTCATCAAAATATCTAAGTGCGCGTCACCAAACACCATAAAAGCAAATATATATACTTTTCATTGCAAAAATACTACTTATAAATCTTGACAAAGTCTTGGGTGAGACCGTCTCACGAATCCCATTCCGTGAGACGGGTCGGATCGGGTCGAACATAAAATTATATAATACTTTTGTGTGTGTTATGTAATACTTTTCTATATATTAGGTGATACTTTGATATTATATGATGCATTTTGATTTGGTCAGAATATAAGAAAATATGTAGTACTTTTATGTGTATTAGGTAATATTTTTATGTATATCAAGTAATACTTTTGTATTATGGGATAATGACCCGAATTGGGTCGGGTCGGGTCGGGTCTCAACAAAAAAGGCGCGGATCCTAGGCGTCCCATGTGCTTTTCTTCCTCGTGCGTGAATTGTGTAATATGTAATACTTTTGTGTGTATTAAATAATATTTTTATATATATCATGTAATACTTTTGACCCGTCTCATGGAATGAGATCTGTGAGACGGTCTCACACAAGACCTACTCATAAATTTTTATGTCATCCAAATGCTTATCCAAATAATCATGAGACCATAAGTTTCAAAATGCATTTTCTAGGTACCAAAAAAAAAAAAGGTTTCCTTAATGTATTTGATCAAGAAATTAATGCGCAGCATCTACAACTGATATATAATATAAGTGGACTGAATTAGTTGAATGTAATAACAACCAAGAAAAACGTGAAAATTCGACATTCCTTAATCATTAGTGTTATGCTTAAATCTTAATTATTTTTTCCAACTACAAAATGATTACATAAAAGAATTAAAAGTATGATTTTCACATAAAGTAAGTTAATATATATATGAATGGTCTTCAAGGAGACAAAGACTTGTTGTTGAAGGGTTAAGGGTTGGTTTGAAGAGGGAAAACTAGCTAGTGATAATAATTGGTAAGATATTAGTTTACAAAAAAATTAAATAAACAAATCCTCAATCATGTTTTGACAGATAATTTGCTTAAGAATAGCGTCAACTCAATCCTGACAAACATTATGCTTAGGAATGTGGTTATTAATTCTCCTCGTTCTTCATGCAAATTGGGCCTAGGATTATAAAACAATAGACCAATAAAATATTTAAAATTTAATCATGATATATATAAAGTGAGAGTACTACCCCATGAGGAAGTGTAACTTAAGTACTTTTATTTTTTTTGTACTTTATCTTTCCTCGTAAGTGTTGTTAAGAATACTATATTTGTACTCTCTATATGTTTGTGCATGAGAGAGAAAGAGAGAGGAGGTGAGAGAAAGCTTCATACGGTGGTAATGGTGATGGTTTGTGGGACATTTGATTTAAAAACTATAGGTTAGTTTAGAGAGAGAGAGAGAGAGAATTATAATTAAAATTATATGTTGAGTAGACAACGGATTGGAAAGGGGCCTTTTATCTTCTTGTCTTTGACTCTATCCAAGTCTTTTTCCATGGAATTTTCTTCACTCACAAGGTAATCATCATATCTCTATGAAAAAAAAAAAAACAATTAATTGCAACATATATTTTGCTTCCACTTCACATAATCCTACCCTTTATTTCCCTTTCTAATCATCCCATCTATTTATCTTCATTTTCACAGTCTCCATCATCCTAACCATAATGCAATTGTAGGTAGCAAAGATTGATCCACATCTGTTTTCCCTTGTCCGAAATGAGGAAGCCAGGAGATCATGCAATAATGGATAATAATGTTGCTAAGGTTAAGCTTAGGAAGGGTTTGTGGTCACCCGAAGAAGACGAGAAGTTGATGAATTACATGTTGGTTAACGGACAAGGGTGTTGGAGTGACATTGCCCGAAGTGCTGGCCTGCTCAGGTGTGGTAAGAGTTGTCGCCTACGGTGGATTAATTATCTCAGGCCCGATCTTAAGCGTGGTGCCTTTTCGCCTCAAGAGGAAGACCTAATCCTTCATTTGCATTCCATTCTTGGAAACAGGTACCACATTTTTCACTATTTATATACACTCATATAATAAAATACCAGATATATAATAGAAAATGTCTTCAGGGTTAAGCTCTCATGTATTGCACATCTTAGTTGTAATAATCCTATATGCCATTGCTCATGAAACCTATATATGCATCCAAGCAAACCATATGCATCTTTTACTACGAGAAATCTTTGGATTAGAAATGAAATTTGGTGATAATTAAGGGATAATACCAGCTACTAAATAGAGATAGAATAATGGAGTATCGGAATGTAATCATTACCATTCAATCGATTAGTGACAGATAATCGATCTCCAAATTTGTTGGTAACTTGGTTTCTAATTTTATATCAAACACGAAAAATTGATCAATAAATTTAGAGATGAAATTTTTCGCATTGTGAATTTTAGCAACAATCCTTTTAGTAACTAACAATTTTGATTCAAATCTGTCTTTATTACACTTTAGAAACAAATAACTAAGCGATTAGAGACAAAAATTTCCATCTCTAATTTGATACTCCTCCGTTTCATAATAAGTGTCGTTCTTGAGACTAAATTTTGTTTCTAATTAAGTGTCGTTTAAAACTTTTATACAATTTTATTCCCAAAGTATCCCTATTAATATTCCTTAGCTAAAATTTAGGAATTTAATATGACACCTTTTATGGAATTAATTTGATTTTCTTTCCAATTCTGAATCATAAATTCCTTAGTTGGTTTTCTTTAAATAAAAATAATAAATGTATATTTGTCCAATTTTTATGTTCCTTATTTTATGACAAAAACTCCCAAATGACACTTATTTTAATACGGAGGGAGTATTTATTTTTGTAGTGATTGTTGTTAGATTAACAATTAAAAGAGTATCATGGTTATAATATATTTTCATAATTAATCTGAAAGTTAATATGGATATTATACTAGGTGGTCTCAAATCGCAGCACGTCTACCAGGAAGAACAGACAATGAAATCAAGAATTTCTGGAATTCCACCATTAAAAGGAGGTTGAAGAAAAATTCAAATGATCATCATCATAACAATCACAACAACACTAACTCTACATCTTCACCAAACAACACTAGTGATTCATTTGGTGTAATGGGAAGGACAGTTTTCATGCAAGAATACGATGCTCATGTCGGGGTCGACCAGGGTTGCATGGATTCTTCGTACTCCTTCATGCAACCTCCCATGGCCTTGGGGACAAAACTCCCTAACCCTAGTTTTAATCCTAACATTGATTACAACGTTAACATTTTCGACGTAAATAGTGAGGTGGGTACTTGTGGTTCTAATTTCTTCAATCTGCCTTTAGGGTTTGGAGTTGGTGATGAAATGGATCCATGTATGGTGATGGGAGTGGAAAATGACGGTTCTGTCCCTGGATTGGGGGTGATTAGGGGTGGTGTGCATGAGCAAAGTGTTGGTGTGAGAGAGAGTGTTTTGGAGATGAAAAACATTAATACTAATTATAATATAGTCAACAACCACTTGAATAATAATAGTAGTAGTGAAAGCTTAGAGGAAATGGTTGGAATTGGGAATCATTGGGAAGGAGAAAGCTTCAAAGTGGGAGAATTGGATAATTGGGAGGGTTTGTTGGCTAATGTCTCCTCCTTACCTTACCTTGATTTCCAAGTTCAATCATGATTTCAAAACCAACTTCTAGGGGCATTTTGGACATTTCAAATCTTCTCGCCGCAGTTCAGTATTGCATCTCGTATTTCATTTCATGAGCTTGCGTTGCAGTATGATCAGATGTGATATAGAATTGCGGAAGAAATTTGAATGTATTTTTACAATACTGCCCTTTTAGTCATTTGTTGGTTTTCGGATTAAATATTTTTTTAAGGAAATTGTGAATAGTGAAATGGGAATAGAGATGAGATATAGAAATAAAAGATGTGTAGTTGTTCAACTTGTGCCCATGCATTGATGGCCATGCTTGTATAGTTTGAATAATACTGTGGAGGAAATAGTTGATTTGTTTTCCCATATGTAATTCTACTTAACAAATGAAGAAGAATAAGGATGTTATAGTTGCAAATGTAACTTGTACGAAATAATTAGTGCATTTTCACTTTCTTTTAACAAATTTTCAATTTCCTGTCAATACAATCAATTCAGATCTTTTTATTGTAATGTTTTTTATTTTGTATGTTTTATCTTATCAGTCCATCCCACTTATACAATTAAAAATAAATAATCACAGGAAAAATAAGGAATCTGATCATATGGCATGAAACTAGTATCAATTTTTTTTTTTTTAAAGAAAAACAAAAATCACCAAAACGTGTGTGAGCCTTTGAATTGGAAAATTTGATTGGGCCAAATTAAATATATATTGGGCCTTGTTAGACACTAAAATTATAATTTGGTCCAAGCTCAGTTACTTTAGCCCAGTCTTTTAATGAATATCTTTGTCCCGTCCAACCAAACCAAATATGAAACATCCACTTTTCCCCAGTGCCATCTCGTTAGAAATTATTATTATTATTATTATTTAAGATAATTATTTCTCAACAGTAACTTTACAGACAGAAATCTGCAATTTATATAAATTTCTATTAGATTACTAGATAACTAAACACTAGAAAAGGAATTCTAATATTATTGGTAGATTAGGTTAATGACATATAAATTTGGTATAATATTTAACATACATTGATGATTTTAAGTACTATTGCATGAATAGTCATGTTATTCATGATTGGATAGAATATGAGTCCATAATATAGAGCTGAATCAATAAGCTGTTGGATTGAAATTTAATCTAGCTCATTGCCATCTGTAATTATAAACCAATCGATTCAAGTGATCATCTACAAGAAAAATCTCACTCGAATGATAGTTAATCATCAGTTCGGAGTCTAAAAAATAATAATAATAATATTAATTACAATTTAAAAAATAACACTATCAATAAAAAAAACTTATAAAATTAAGGTTTTGTTTGACATCTTGCAACTTATAATTATTTTAAAATATTTTTTAAATGATAGGATTAAATTTTGATTATTAATTTTTTTGGAAGAAAGAAATATTAAATCTTAATTGTATTTCATCCATTTCATACTAATAGGAATCGGCACTTAATTCTAAGGTTATGTTTGCTACGTAAACCCTACCCAAACACCACCTTAACTACTTTTGAGTGGACCCACACCCACCAGACTCATTTGAACCGACCCAATAGAGAGGCAAACACGACCTTCCCATTTGCCCTAGCATTTGCATAATGGAGTCTCTCTTAGTCTCCTCACTGGAAGCCATGCCCTTTCTCTCCTCACTCCCCAAACCCTTCTCCCCCCTCATTCTTCGTAACCCTAACTCCGTGCTGCTGCAAGCTCACCGCCGCTCATTCTCCCTCTCCGCCGTGCAGATGAACTCCAAAGAGGCGAAGCTCTGGGGCGGACGATTCGAGGACAGCGTCACCGACGCCGTCGAGAAATTCACCGAGTCTATCTCTTTCGATAAAGCCCTATACAAGCATGACATTATGGGTAGCCGCGCTCACGCTTCAATGCTTGCTCATCAGGTACGGCTTTGTAGATGTTGTTACTCCTCTGTAGAGCATTGGTTGTGATAATCGCATTTCACCTGATTTTAGTGTATGCACGTTTGATGCTCGCTTTAGATAAATCGCATTAATTTGTAGGAGTTGTTTGTTGTAGGGGTTGATTACGGTTGATGATAGGGACAAGATTTTGGAGGGGCTTAAGGAGATTGAGGGGCAGATTGAGAGGGGGGAGTTCTCATGGAGGACTGATAGAGAGGACGTTCACATGAACATCGAAGCTGCGCTCACTGATTTGGTTGGAGAGCCTGCGAAGAAGCTTCACACTGGACGCAGTAGAAATGATCAAGTGTGCACTGATTTTCGCCTTTGGTGTCGAGATGCAGTTGATGCAATTGTTTTAAGAATTAAGAATCTTCAGGTAGTTCTCTCTACTAATTAAATTGTGTGTATCTTACTTTTGATTCAACTTAGTTTATTCTACAGCTGTTTATTTGTTCAACTCAATGTTTGATGTTGCATCGATAAATATCTTATTTTTTTATCGCATTGCTGATGTTAAAGGAGGTTAACTGTCAAATGTTGAGCAACATTTTTAGTGGTGATCAATGATCATAGTATTCTTTGTATTAGTGTGCTTTTCTTTATTCCTCTAACTTTGGATATGTATCTGTGTGTTGTACAGGTTTCTTTGGTGAGTCTGGCTTTGAAGAATGAGGGTCTGATAGTTCCAGGGTATACCCATCTGCAAAGGGCACAACCTGTTCTTCTGCCTCATCTTCTTTTAGCATATGTTGAGGAGGTCAGTTGATTTTGCATAATAATAATGTAATGAATTTGTTAGATATCACTGGTATATAATAGTCAGTAGGGGAAAAAATTGTGGCGGCACTTCTAGTTGTTCGGTGGTGTTGTGAAATTCAGTCAAGCAACACACTGAAACCTTGATTGAAGATTAACCACAAACAAGAATAAAACCAACAATGATCTTGAAAAATAAAACACAAGCAAGAAAGCATAAAATGACACCGAGAATTACGTGGTTCGATTCATAAAGAATCTACATCCACGGAGATGAAAAGGCAACACTAATCGTAAGCCAAAACAATACAAGAATCAATCTAAAATGAACTCTCAACCCACCCTTTAACAAGATGAATCACTCAGCTTACACACTCTCAAAACCCCTCTCATTCACAAGCTCCAACCTATCTATTTCTCTCACTGAGAATTTAGATCTATAGCTTGCAGAAGACTCTCGAGATAATCAGAAAAAATCATCCAAGAAGAAGTTATATAACATGAGAAAAAATATCCTCAAAAAACTGCTCCTCAACCAAGGAATAAAACTGATTTTCAGCTCCACTTCCTTTTCAACTGTTTAACTGAGATTGGAAGTTACAAACAATTAATTGCATTATTGATTTTGAGATACACTTCATCAGGTGGGATGGGATATGGAAGAAGTAAATATTCATCTTATCTAATAGCGGTGCTTTAAGTATATGACTAAATGCATAACCACTGGTTTAATGATGTATTGTAGCTTGAACGTGATGCGAGCCGTTTACTGGACTGCCGTGGGAGAATTAATATTTGTCCCCTGGGTGCCTGTGCATTAGCTGGCACTGGACTACCCATTGATAGGTTTATGACTTCTGAGGCTCTTGGATTCACTGCCCCCATGAGAAACAGGTAGGAATTAAGTAAATAAAATTTACTTGCCGTGCTTGATTTTCATTTTCCTTGGGGTTCAGACAACCTGTGAAATACTTTTGCGTAGTGTCACTTCCCATATTACTGAAATCAGGCTTGATTTCTGATTTCTGTTTGAGTAACATTAAACTTTTTTATCAGTGAAACTGCCATGGAACTGTTTGACATTTTGTTTGGGTTTCTTTTATGTTGCTTTCTTTTTCCTGTTGATCTTTTGCTTGTTTGTATTATTGGTGACATTTATATGAAACAGCATTGATGCAGTTTCAGATCGAGATTTTGTGTTGGAGTTCCTTTCTGCGAATTCCATTATAGCGGTCCATCTATCTCGGCTTGGTGAAGAATGGGTGTTGTGGGCATCAGAAGAATTTGGATTTATCACCCCTAGTGACTCTGTTTCAACTGGAAGTAGTATAATGCCTCAGAAAAAGAACCCAGATCCAATGGAACTTGTGCGAGGCAAATCTGCCCGAGTTATCGGTGACCTTGTTTCACTTCTTGTGTTGTGCAAGGGTCTTCCTCATGCATACAACCGGGATTTACAGGTTCAATATATCACATCTGCTCTTACTAATTTAATTGTTCCCGGCCTAGCTAGTGTTCCTTGTATACCATGCCCACCACTTATTTTAAACTACACCCTTTCCCCATCCCTGTTTCAGCTGTTGCTCATTGTTGTCGATCACTCTCTTATGCCATCTGTGTTTAAAATAATGCATAACTGCCTTAAGTTCATTTAATTATTTTCTTTGGGTTAATGCTAGGAGACTTAGGTTTTTATCCCCTTGAACAGGAAGATAAAGAACCTGTATTTGACAGTGCCAAAACAATAATGGGAATGCTTGAAGTATCAGCAGAATTTGCGGATAACATCACCTATAATCAGGAGAGAATCCGCAGTGCTCTACCAGCCGGTCATCTTGATGCAACAACACTTGCCGACTACCTTGTCAAAAAGGTACATCATGCTTACAAATCATACATTCTACTTTTATTCATTTTGTTCTATAATTCTCACTACCGAAAAGCATATAATTCTTTTGCTTAAAAGTCTTTCTATAAATGGGACACAAAAATTTATTGAGATCTCAAGTCCCATCCTGTTGACATCATTAAAAAAAAACAATTAAAGGAACCACCTCTTTGAGATGCGGAATTAGACTTGTACCATTTTCTGGTAATCATCTGAAATTCAGGAATCCATCAACTAAAACAGCACATTATGTTTTTTAGATCTTTTTGTATGGGGAATATATTTTCTTGTTGCAAGCATTCGTTCGCTCTTAAGAATGCAAATGAATGGATGATAGATATGTTATCCCTTAAATTGTCAAACATATTGCTAAGTACATACTGTACTCCACACACAGGGAATACCTTTCAGAACTTCCCATGATATCGTTGGGAGGTCCGTTGCTTTCTGTGTATCAAGAAAATGTCGACTTGAAGATTTGAGCCTGGAAGAGCTCAGCAGTATAAGCCCAACATTTGAAAAGGATGTGTATGAGTTTCTTGGAGTTGAGAATTCAATCAAAAATTTCAGTTCATATGGCTCCACTGGCTCTGAATGTGTATCTACCCAGCTTGATTATTGGGTTACTAAGTTAGGATTAAGCAGAACAAGAGAGGGCTAATTAGCAATGAAAATTGAATTAGCTATTTTAAGTTGTTAGGATATTATAAATTTTTGTATCAATTTTCTATTACAACTTTTAGAACTTTATATGTTGTATGCCAAATTAGCCTATGAAAAAATGGGCCAATGCTTTTATTTACCTTTTTTGAATTAGGACTGAAAGATAGATTAATTATTAATTAAGGTTAATTGCAATAATACCACCAAACTATCAGTGATTTTGCATATAAATCAATAAAAAAAAAAAATAATTGTAGCATCGATGTATATAAATTATTTGGAATTGGCACATAAACCATTAAACTTTTTTTCCGGTTATTTTTTGTTAGATTTTGGCATGTGATATACGCATTCCATGTTTTTAAGAGGTGTTTTTGTCCATACAACTCCATTGAATTCCTTAAGTGTAGGGGAATATCAACAACTCGATTGTATGGATAAAAATAACCCTTTAAAATATGTCACATGCCGGATTCCGGCAAAAAATAATAGGAAAAAAAAGTTTAGTGGTTTATGTGTCAATCTTGTATAGTTAATATACATTGATACTGAAAAAAAAAAGTTTGGTGGTTTGTGTGCAAAATTACTGACAGTTTTGTGGTATTAATGTAATTAACCCTTATTAATTATGTGATTGAAAAATAAAAATTATCAATTAAAGACCCACGAAAATGAATGATGTTTGCATCTTTCAATGTTTCGGTTTTATTGTTTAAAATATACAAATATAAAATCATTTTCTTTCTTTTATAAAAGATTTCACACATAAAATTCGTCTATCATGTTTTTTGAAACTATTATTTTCGATATATTTTAGAATGACTAGGAATTGTGAGATACCAAACAGAATCTTAATTTTGTGAGTCTTAATTTATAGTTATTATTTTTTAAATTTTAATTGATAGTTATCATATCTATTGAGTTCTAAATCGATAAAATTCTTCCTCGAATTTTTCAATGCAACACTTTCGGAAAAGTTTTTGACCCATCCAATTTTCTATCCATTTATATGAATATATTTTCAAGGATGAAAGATAACTATCAATTAAACTATGACTTCAAAGATAGATAGTTTGACACTTAGATTAGAGAATGCAAGTTTAATTGAAATTCAATAGAGATTGATTACTATTCTACATCAATTTTATTGCAAATTCACTAAGATAAAATAAATATTTCATATTGCATACAAACTAAAATAATTAGTTGTCTTAAACATTATACAAAATTAACTTTTGGAAATTCTTCTTCTATTTATGGTAAAATAATTAATAGTTTTTGGTTTTTCTGAAATTATATATATTTTAATTATCATATTTTACATAAATTGTTTTTTTTTTTAAAGAATACTGCATAAATTATTAAAACTTTAGTGATAGTTCAAAGTGATATATATATATATATATATATATATATATATATATATATTATTAAAGTTCAACGTATAAATAAGGTAAAAATATTTATGTATAATTCCTTAAAACAGGTTCTTGTTTTGGTTTTTGGGTTAAGGCAACTCTATTGGCTTGCTTTGATTTTCAATATAGATAGCTACTTTAATTGTTCGTCCTATACATATATTTTTTTTTTTAATCCAAATATATAGTCCAAGTTCTATAAAAAAAAATGATATTTATTTAATTCATTTAGTAATATACTCTTATTCAAATATGTTTATACATTAGCATCTTAAAAGAGTATAATATTCATTAAATATGAATGTTCTAGAAAATCGACTTGTTTTATTTCATTTTCAATAGCTTTCTAAATTCGTATCACAACTTCTATCAATCAATTATATATGATCAAAGGAGTATAAATCTTGACAACTGTACCCCAAAAAAAATTGCCACAATCCTATTTTACAATTAACGAATATTCATGATTCAATTTTCCATACAATTCAATAATTTTCATGTCCTGGTATCCATCCCAAAGAAGATCATGATAAAATAATAAGATAAAAAACTACTGTTTTTCCACATATACATGAGTATATTAATATATACCTCCAATAATAAATATTGCAGAATATATATAATTATGGTTAAAATCATTTTTGATTTTATAATTATGATATTTTTCGATTTTGGTTTCATAATTGCTATAATTTTCAATTTAATTCTACAATTTAAGAATATATTTGATTTCAATCTAATTTGATGAATTTCTATGAAAAAATGTTACTTGTCGAATTTTTATTGGTAGAATGTCAAAATACAAATTCTAATAAAAATTTCTCACGTGATTTTTTCCAAAAAAATTCTAAATGTTCGGATAAAATAGGATTCAAATCATACCGATTCAGATTCTTAAATTATGAAATTAAATTAAAAATTATGAAAATTATGGTAGGAAAACCAAAGGACACTATGGGTAGACTAATTTTAACCCCACATAATTATAATATGATATGTATAATAAGATGGAAGGAAGTGTGATGTTGATATTTGAAGATACGTGCATGAATTTAAACACATTCAGACATATAAATAAATAAATAAAAAGTATGGAAATAATAAAAAGGAGAACAATTCCCTGTAAGTCACAGTCGATGGGCCCCACCATTGGAGAAAACAAGGATTCTTTTGGTGCGTCAGATCTTATCTTACCAACGATTCAGACTTGTCCCACCCACTATCCTCTACCCCACCACCACCACCCCACCTACCCCTTCTTTATTATCCTCCCATTTTTCCCTCCTTTTCTTTTTCTAGGTTACGAATAACTTCTCACACTCGATTGTAGGTCCCTCCATCGAATAGGATATATAAATGAATAAAAATATTTAAATGCCAGATATTAAAAAATATGTTTGAGTGTTGGATATATATTGGAGAGAGTTAACAGATGAAAATCGAAAGATATATTTGAACGTGGAAGAACCAACAAAATACAAATCTCAAAATAAACATTTACTATATTTCAATGAAAATTTGATTACTTGAAATTTGAATCTGCATTGCTCAAGAATTTCTTCCCACTTTATTATAAATCTTACCAACTCGACTATGACACGAGTCACTTTTTCTTTTTCTCTTTCTCCAATTTGCATCGTTCATTCAAAATGATGATGGAATCCAATTTATTGTGGATTTAAATTTGTTTCATAAAGACGTGGTTAATAATGATTATAGTGTCACAATTATGCATTGAAATTTAAAATTAATATTAATAATTTGTGACCAGCATTCTGACTATTTACTTTCTAAACTTGTTCATGTGATGCTTTATCGTTCAATCACTGTGTTCTGCTTTTAATTTTTGTGGCTATTTATTATTCAAACTATAAGATAATTATATTCTGCAATAATATAAATAGTTAAGAGTGGTAGAAAACATTCGACAAAAATGAAAAATAAAATATCTAAAAAATATAAATAAACTATTAAAGTTTCATTAAAAAAAAAAAAAAAGCACGTACTTTGACCCGCCAATTATTTCCCGCTTGAAATAATAAAAAATTATGTATTTGAAAATACCAATATAAATATTATAGTGTTACATATAATAAGCTTCTCATTGTCCGTAGGGTAGGTATTCCCACTAAATTTTATATTTTAATTTATTACTTTAATTTATAGTATATATATTGGGATGGACGAAATCAACTTATTTTTATCGATAGGTTAAATCAGATTGATTGCAACATTTTATATTGAGTCTCATCTCATCCCCTCAATTGTAATTAAATTTTGAAAAAGAAAACAAAATTACCAACAGTAGTTGATAAATAATAAATATAATCCACATAAAAAAGTGGGGCCCCCACAATCAATTGTGTACTGTATTTGTCCCAATATGGAGAGAAAGTTACTTCTACCAACTCCCTTTTATTTCAACAAAATTAGATATTTCCTCCATGAATGAAATGTCAGAGATTTGCTATTATTATTATTATTATTTTTTCAGTTTATTGAAAAAAGTGGGGAAAATGGGTGTAAAGGCAAGCCCTAATTTCAAAGGGAGACAAAAGGATTGATTGAAAATTAACAATATTATCACTCTGATAGAAAGATAATAAAAGGGTTTAGTTGCTCCAATATAAGGATGAGAATAAAGTTGAACTAATCTAAGAACGAAAAACAATTTATATCTGGTCAAGCAGATTATGAAACAAATTAGTAAGCAATAAATATAATAAAAGAATATTTTATAAATCTAATTTCATGAAATTAATGAATCATCTATAGTTCCGCCTCACCTCATGTCGTGAAAGTGAAATTATCTCACAGATTTAATCCACAGATCCACAAAACACAACTCTTGTAAAACCATTTCACTAATCTAAATCAAACGAATCTAATTTTATGAAATGAGTCTACCCCAATCGACATATCAGCAATTAATAAATGAAAATTAATTTGGATCGTGGACAATTATACTCATCTCACAAAATTACATTCACATAATTGCCTCAAAAAATTGTGGAGAATAAAAATGAAAGGTACCAGAACAAGATTTCTGACTTCAATTAACAAGTATCAACAAGAAATCTGGTCCACAATCTATTTTATCCAATAATCCAATTTTATCAGTACACAACGTATGTACAGTGTACTAAAATCATGTCCTAACAATTGAACCTGGAACAACAAAGAGACCACAATTCGAAACAGAGGAACTCAAGAACAAATAGAACATAGTTTGCAACAAAGGAACTCAAAAGCTAGTGAGATCAGTGCACAAAATCCACAAAGAAATGCTCCATACATGAAAGTAAAACATAGCCAAAAACAGAACAAGCCCAGCAAATAAAAAAGATTAAATGGAATGCAATATTATCATCACCATGGCTGAGAATACAAAAGAGAGATAATCCTGGGATTATCCGAGTACAAAAGATTAATGCAGAAAGTCACTGGGACTGGACTGAGGTTCAATATAGCAGCAGCAGCCCAGAATGAAATGGAAACTCATGTTACACAGTAATCAATAAATAATTAAAGTTTTGAGTACATCTTTCCCAGAAAATTTAAAATTTGATGGTAACCCATAAAACTTCCAAACTCCAGCATTTCTGCTGCCCTTTCGACTCGCACCTTTACCACCACAAGCCAAAAAGGAGCCCAAAAATTTTATGTACTTCCTAACAGTCTTTTGTCTAACTGAAAACGAATTCATGTGCCGATTTACTCGACTACGAGCTGATCAAGTTGCATCTGCTCGAGCCAAGTTCCTATAACAGAATGATCAATGGAGTCAGTTTGAGAATTTGATTTCAAACACTCACCGGATGGTGCAGCAGCACCGGAACTGGAAGCTGCAGGTTTTTCCGTCATCTCTGGTGGTGATTCTTTGACAAGAGATTGCACCCATGACAGGTCTGGTTCTTCTGAATTGTTGTTGAGTTCATGCGTGGATGACCTTTTCAGAAAATTTCGATCATCTCCACCGACCGACCAGTCAACTTTTTCAATGGGGGATGATCCCCACTTAGCCCAAGCAGTGGCAGGCGATCCAACGGTAGGGGTACGGATGGATCCAGCATTCCGAGAACCAAGGTTAAGGCTATGCATGTGTTGCTGTTGTTGTTGCTGTTGCTTCTCACGCTGGGCAAACGCTGAGTGACGAGCACTCAGCGGTGAAGCAGTCTCTAAGCTTCTTGGTGACATCCTAGGAGATGAGACACCGAAAGAAGCCTGCAATAGAGGGTGGTGTTCAACATTTCTAGGAGAAAAAACGTTAGTAGTATTAATCGGTGAGAGAATGTTCTGTGGCTGTTGGAACTGATTAAGAACAGCTGATTTGTGTGTAGGAGAAAAAACACCAGAAGCCATAGGCTGATCAGAAAACCTAGGTGACGACGAAAACTCAGCTGAAAAAAGCTCTTCAAGATTCGAAGGAGTTAGTGTTGGCTTAGATCGACCAGAACGATTCAACATAGAAGAATTGGGGCGTGGTTGGGAAAAACACGCCAAGTCATTCAAAACCTTTTGCTGGGCATCAAAATCATGCAACATATTCAGATCATCAGGTCGAATATCACGAGCATTGAGGGAGGATCTCAGGCGACTTGACTGAAAGTTGCTACCAGGAAGATGAAGAGTTGGAACATTTGGCTGAGGCCAGCCTGCAGATGAATGAGGCATGCCATTTGCTGTAGGCGATAGGGTTTGATTAAATGCAGGAGGAGACATTATGGAGTGTGATGTGGGTGAACCAGGAAATATGCTTAAAGCAGCAGCCATGTCCATGAAACTAGCTGCTGAGGAAGCTGACCTCGGAGAAGGAACACCAGATCCAGTAGACACATACAAGGGTCGAAGTTCCTCTTGAGTGTGTGCAAAAAAGCACACCTGTCTAGCACAGCTAGTGCCATCCTTGCACAGCCTTGTTCGGTACTGCGCAGGGTGAAGCCAGCATTCGAACACACCATGTGCATACTCACACATGTCCCCTCGCCTACAAGCACCCTTCCTAAAATCAGGACATGGGACACAGCTGTAATGATACTTTCGCGGGTCTCTTCTGCGGGCATTTTCTCCCGGGTGAACAAAAGGACATTCAGTCCAATCATGAGAATAGGCCCTTGAACAAGGTCTCACCTTGAATGAATACATACGGAACTCATCAGTTGAGTAAATACTATTTCTAATGTCCGGAAGAGATGGATCGACAGGGTATTGTTTCTTCTCAGACACAGAATTAGCAGGCATGTCACTGAACTTTGGGGCTGAAGGAGAAGATGCAGAATCTGATGGCGAACATGGAGAGACACTTTCTGGAGATGATGATAAAACAGGTGAAGATGCATTGGAAGTAGATACTGACACCTGTAAATTACAATCACCAACAAACCCATCAGAAGTACTATTCATAAGCAAGTCTTCAAGAGAAGCTTTAGCGCCAGGAATCCTTGGGGGAACAACAATGAGATCAACTGGGCGTTGACCATAGGCATCCTCAATATTTGGATCAGCACCAGCAGATAACAGCAGCTTGACGACATCAAAAACATTAACAGATCCTCCAAAAGCAGCACAATGGAGAGCTGTCCACTTATCTTGTCCACACACTCTATTCAAGTCAACCTCCGGTAGTGCAACTATCAACTTCAACACATCAACACTACCATAAGTAGCAGCTACCATCAGTGGTGTTCTTTCTTCCTGGGCAATTTGCTTTGAACCTTTCTTGCGAATATACCAAAGTCCAGCCTCATCCACAGCAGACAAATCAAGCTCAATGGATCTCCTGAAGGCTTCAACATCATTGTTGGCAGCAAATTCAAGCAAACTAGAAAATGAATCCTCAGTCTCTACCGATAATTCATTCATTCCCTTCATATTATTAGATTTTGTAACTCCAGCTGATCGGGTAGTAGAAGAATTAGAATTTGATTGCTCTGGCCCACTGCACATAGTCCAGTCAACTGCAAGTCAAACAACAAACACAATCAGATTATCATTTTTAGTTCTCTGCATACTTATTGATCAAAAATTTCCACACAAACAATGAAATCAAGTATGAGAAATAGCAGGTTCTATGTTTATCAGTTATAGTTGTAGCCATTATAGCAAGTTCCAAATTTTGCAGTTATAAGAGTACCTAATTTCAAGTCTCAGACCTAGCCATCTGGCGAAAAGCAAGTATAAGAAATAGCAAGTTCTATTTTATGCAGCTATGAGAGTAGCCCTAATCATGATTTACAATTATATATTTTATTAGACAAAGTATAATTTTATTATTGTTCTATCCCATACATATCAAAGCAAAAAAAAAAAACTAATTACCATTATATGATGTGAAAGGGATTGACTTGCATAAATCAGCAGGCATAAGATCCAGAGTCTTTCAATTAGTTTTCTCTTAAATGATTCAGGAAATACATCTAACTAGGCGCATTTAATACATCACCAATATCACCAGAAAAATGAATCCAAGATAACAAAACTAAACGAGATATGGCTAAAAATAGAATCTAATCTCGCACTTCAGATCAAAAACCGAATAATTCCCACATGTTTCACCTATTATACTCTAAATAACGAATCTTTAAGTCCAAAAGAAATACGTGCACCAAATATAAAATTAGGATATATGTAAAAAAAATCTCCAGCTGAGTGAGGACTGTTAAAAGATTCTCATCAAAACCCCTAAACACAAAATCGTCATAAAATCAACCTAATCCAAAACCTAAAAAAACAAATCGAGTTCCAACAAGAACACGATCAATTTCGCGAACCAATTTAGCAAAAGCTTTTCGGATCAAACAAAAGCAGATCAGTTTCGAATGAAGTCAACGCAACCTATTAAAGGTTCAAAAACAAGAAACACTCACCAATAAACCCCAAAATCGAAGATTTCGCAAAAGATCTGCGAACGGTTCATAGTCCGTCTCTCATTTACCGATCTACTGTTTGGAGTAACAAAGAATAAGGAATAACAAAATCGCGAGCACAAAAAAGAATATTCATTATAGGGGTTTTTTACATCTATACATACGAGAGTTGTATGTATCGGTTAGGGCGAGAGAGAGTAGAGAGAGACAGGGAGGAGAAAAATAGAGAGAAAGCGAAAGAGGGGAAGCTTGTTTTGTTGTGTAGTGAGAGAAAATGTTTTAGATACACTGCACATGTATGTCTGTGTCCTAGAGAGAGAAAATGGAGAGAGATGAGAGGCGGTTTTGAAATTGAAATGGAGATGAAATTGAAATGGAAATGAAAATTGTGTTGAAATTGACGCGAAATGAAATGGCAAGGAGAATTTCTGGACGGTGGTGTGATTGGGTGTGGTCGCGGTACGGACTAGGCCATGTTTGGCTTCTTTTTCTATTTATAAAAATATCTCATATATCAATAATATATCCTAATAATTTTTATTTACCACAAACCTTGTAGTTTAAATGTTATTTCACTTCATTATAATAATCAGGTTCGAACTAATCATGCATATCCAAGTCTTTATTCTCTTTCTTACCGTCCCTTGCTTATTAATATATATATATATATATATATATATATATATATATATATATATACTGAAATTTTGATATATCGATTATTATTTTCTTAAAATCAATGTTCCGATATTTACTATATCTTTTTGTACACCTTTAATTTAATAATTTGATTAATCTATATTAAGACAATATATCCTGAAATTTTGATATATTTTCCTTTTTCTAAAATCATTGTTGCGATATTTACAATACCTTTTTATACACCTTTAATTTAATAAATTGATTAATCTATATTAATATAATAGTATAGAAAAGTAGGCAAATTTTATAAAAATGTCACTTTCCCACCCAAAAACTGTCATGTCTTAAAAATATTATTAAGAAATTGAAAATTATAATTTTCTTAACAAGTTATTTGTGTACTATTAAAATTTATTCTTTACTTATACCATTTCATGACCTAAATACTAAGTGCAAATAATAATGACTAAAGTAATTAGCATCATAATTATTATTTTTATGGCTATATTTTTGTTTTTTATTCTTTGGTTGGTAGATATTTAAAAATACAATTTTGATTCTTAAATTAAAATATATATATATATATATATATTTACTTAAAATAATATTTCAAAATGTAATTTTTTTTCAATAATTTAAGCATAATTTCCATAATAATCAATATTTCTTATTATTATTACTATTATTATTAATTATTCTATTATAAACTAGAATAGTTTTAAATCTATATATTGTTTGTTTTCAAAATTTTAATATTATTAAATGCAATTTTTAGAATAACATATATTGAATTTTAAAATATATTAATTTCTATTAATATAAATATTAAAAATATTATATTTTTCAAATTAAGAAAATATACTATTACACTTATCAAAACTCTATAATTATTATATATTATATGACAAGTAGGGGTGGGAATAGGCTAGGTCAAGTTGGGCTTCTTATCGGTCGGTTTAGGTCTGAAGTGTAAATATTAGGCTTAGGTATGCCTATTTGATGTGAAAGACTTTATTTTTAACCCGAGTCGAACATGTTTCGTGTATAAGCCTAGTCTAAAGCATATCAAAAGCCTATGAAGAATCTCCAAAATTATCTAGTATGAAATCTTTTTTTATTTTCAAAAACCATTTACACTTACAGAATTACACCGAGAAATGAAAATAATATAAAATATAAAAGATATCAAATATATCATATATTTTATATAAATATTATAAATAGGTCAACATGTTATGCTTGTTAGGCTTTTTTTAAGGACCGAGTCTAGCCTATATTCATAAATAAACTTGAAAAAAAGTCTTAGTCTGACTCGTTGACTAATAAGGCTAGATCAAGCTAAGCCAATAATAAGATAGACCAAAGGCCCCTATCGAGTAGTATGGACTATTCCCATCTATAATGACAAGTCGCAGAGCGTAAGCATTACTAGTGTACAATAAAAAAAGAGAAGTGCTGATGTGCAACTTGTGCACGGATCAGTGGATCCGTGCACAACAATCCGGATCAGTTCTGGCCCCACACGCATCATAGGACGCGCTCCAAACAACTGGCGCGTGTTAACACGCGCCATTAATTAAAAAAAATCATTTTACTGTTCATCGTCTTCTCACGCAGATTTGGGGCAAAAACTGCGACAGCCATTGTTCATGATAAGCTCTTATTTTACCATGAAAACAGACTAATACTCTAATTTAATTTCGATCCATTGACATAACGTCCAATATTGATCAAATTTCGACCATAAACACATAAATATTGTTTTTGAAAAAATAAAATTCTGCCATTGATGAAGGTTTGAAGATGAGACAGTGATTGATGAAGGTTTAAAGTTGATACAGTGTTCAAATACTCATTGATTGAAGGTTTTAGTGTTTGAATTGAAGATTGAAGGACGAATCTCAAAAAAATTTGGGAGAACTGCGACATCGATTAACAAAATCGCGAAGGAAAAATTTCCGCCATTGATACAGTGTTATGTATAAATTATATAGTACTGTTATATAAGTTTATGTAGTACTGTTGTGTTATTTTAGTCATACGGTTGTGTTTATTAAGTGGTATTGTTATGTATAAGTTAGTAATACTGTTGTGTATAAATTATATAAAACGGTTATATTAATTTATGTAATATTGTTGTGTTATTTTAGTGATACGGTTGTATTTATTGAGTGGTATTGTTATGTATAAGTTAGTAGTATTGTTATGTATAAATTATATAGAACTGTTATATTAATTTATGTAATACTGTTGTGTTATTTTAGTCATACGGTTGTGTTTATTAAATGGTACTGTTATTTATAAGTTAGTAGTACTATTATGTATAAATTATATAGAACTGTTATATTAATTTATGTAATATTGTTGTGTTATTTTAGTGATACGGTTGTGTTTATTGAGTAGTATTGTTATGTATAAATTATATAGAACTGTTATATTAATTTATATAATACTGTTGTGTTATTTTAGTCATACGGTTGTGTTTGTTGTGTTTATTGAGTGGTACTGTTATGTATAGTTGTAGTACTGTTATGTATAAATTATATAGAATTGTTATATTAATTTATGTAATATTGTTGTGTTATTTTAGTGATACTGTTATGTTTATTGAGTGGTACTGTTAGTAGTACAGTTATGTATAAATTATATAGAACTGTTATATTAATTTATGCACTCAACAACAGAGGCACGAAATTTGTAAAAAATCAGAAAAAAAAACAGAGAACATGAAATTGAAAAATAAATCACGAAAAATAAAATAAAAATCAGAAAATTTACCGTTGAAAAAAGTAAACTGAAATTTTGAATGTCAGATAGAAGAACACGATTACAAATTCGAACTAGGTTTGCAGAGAGAAGAAGACATTACTGAAATTTGCAATGTGAGAGAGAAGAAGACGCTGAAGAAGGAGAGGGAAGAAGACGCTGAAGATGCGTGAAACAGTCTGCCTGTGTGTGAGAGAGAAAAAAAATAAATTGTGGTGGGATGCATCATATAAGTTTGGGCCTGAATTTATATATATGATGGGCCAGCTAGGTTGGATACCAAATTGTGGTGCACAGATCTTAGATCCGTGCACCTCGTGCACAAAAGTTTTTGCCTAAAAAAAATTATATGTCAATCATTATTGCATATTAAAATTTTGATTGATATATTTATTTCATTACTTTACATTTATCAGATATTTGTTCGTAATCAAAAAATACACTTCCATATTTAAATTTATATGTAAACAAAAAAACTAAACATTAAAGGTAAAAACTCATGTACAACTGTCGCATCGTGCGATGGTTGCACTTATAGCACAAAAATACATACTTATAGTCGTAAAAAGGCATACTTTACTTGAATAACTCATACTTATACTGTAAAAAATATACTTATAAAACACATACTTATAACTGAAAAATACATACTTATATCTGTAAAAGGTATACTTGAATCTTGTCGCATGTAAGACAGTCTCACAAGAGACCAACTCAACATTAAGATCAAATTATATAATATACGAACTTCAACGAAATAATTAGTTTATGAATAACTCCCCCCACCCAACCGTAAACCTCTTAGTTTGGTGGAATGTAAATTGATGGATTTGTTCAAGTAACAGATTTGAATATGCCTTGTCGAAGTATCTGTCTACATTACCATAGGTCTTACCAACTCGGTTATATTCTTGGAGACATATTTTTCATTTCTTTAGTATACATTATTATGTATATCTTGTTGTATTTGTAATTTGTTTGTGTTGACGCCAAAATTTATATGGGACAAACTCGGGTCAAACAACAATTAAATTGAATCGAATAAAGATAAAATAGATCGAAAAACAATAGATGGCAAAGAGAAAAGAACAAAAGACATAAGATAAAATAAATCGAAAAACAATAGATAACAGAGAGAAAAGAACAAAAAGTTATGCCGGGGAAATTGTGTTTAGGTTGTTATTGTAGGTCGAATATGGCCCATCAAAATGATTTTATATATGCTTTGAGAGGAAAAATCTCTCTATATACTTAAATACAATGGATATTTTTTCCATAATTTTGAATGATAATTAAGACCCTATTTATAGACTTGACCTAAGATATATAATTTAGTAAAGGAATTTTAAGGTTGGCCTAAGATACATAACTTAGTAAAGGTATTTTAAGGATCTAAATAAGGAAAAATATAGATGTTCCTATTTAAATGGATATGATGATCTTGAGTTTACTTCATTCTTTAGATTTCTTGGACTTGAAGACTTCCTCTTGAGTTGACTTTAAAGGTGGTTGGGCTCTTGTCGAATAGATGATGTTCTAAGTAATCTCTGGTTGTCTAAGCTCTTGTATCTCTAGTCGGCTCGGCCTTCTCCGGTCGTCTAAGCTCTTGTATCCCATATTGGTCCTCCGAAGATTCATCCTGGCCAGCTCAATCTGGTCGGCCTCCTTGACCGACTAGGAATTCGGTCGAGTTGAGGTTGATTCTATGTTTGATTTGTCTCATTTTCCGATTATCTTGCACTTGAAGAACTCCACTTGAAGTGGACTCTTGTACTCCTCAAATTGTGTTGAGATGAGAAATGTTTTGAACTCTGGCTAGCTCGATGGGCTCTGGTCGGGCCAACTCGGGGTCAGTCCTTTAGAAGGTTGTTTTGGCCGACCCATGTTGGGCATCCCCTCGGAGTTGTGGTCGTTTTGATTCCTGGTTGGTCACTCCTGATCCTTCACGTGTCTGTTTTTTTTTTCAGTTCGGGTTAATGGTACAACAGTTTTGTATTTCATGTATGTAGTTGTTGTATTTTGTAATTAGTTTATATATTTTTCATTATTATCAAAATAAATTTTAGTCAAGTTATCTATATTCTATTTTTTTGTAAATTCCTTGATAAATTATAATATATCATAAAATAAGTAAGAAATTGTGTAAGAAACTGTTTTTTTTTTTTTTTGGCTACAATTTGTTATTTTGCTTCATATAGATGTTTGCATTGGAAATGCCTTAAAGAAGCCATTTTTTAGGACTAGATTCAAATTGACAAAGAATTTTTAATTCAATCAGAGATGTGAATGGGGACATGACGATAAGATTCATATCGTCTTTTTGTCATAACAATATAGTTTTTACATTTATTTATTGTAATAATTTGATGTTATGGATTAAGTTACCAAAACTATAGTTTTGTGGATCTTTTTTCGTCATTTTCTTTGATGACTTTCCGTTGTTATTTGTGTGTTGTTAAATGATTATTGCTTCTCTAGAGCTGATAATTTTTGTTAACATTTAAGTTAATTTCAATTGTTGGCTATTTTGATGTAAATTTTTCAAAAGTTTTTTGAAATTTTTTTGTCTTTTATTGTAGATGTTTTTCAGAAAAAAATTAGACAAATTGTCTTTGGTATTAGTATTTTTAAGTATTATATATTAATTTATTATGATAGTTGATATTCATATATTTTCAATAGTTATAATAAATAATATATATGGAGCAAACATCTACAACTTTCAAAATTTCCTACTAATAATTGTAGTGAAATATTGACTTTTTTCATTGAAAAATCAAATTAACAATTTTCTTCATAAAAAAAAAAAAAAGGAAATGACATTTATCAAGAGAACAAAACGAAAAGTTATTACACTATCTTTTTCAATGGACACCTATCAACAGACAAAAATTTATACTAAAACCCAAATTAATGGGGAAGGAAGAAATATGAGATTGAAAGATAGCAACACCAAAACTTGGAGAAGAAGATAGCTCCAAACCACTCATTGTGTTTTTATTAATAAATTTGAAGATTGGCAAATTTCCACAAATTTCTCAATACAATCAATCAATCATCATATAAATAAAATCTCATTTTTACCCTTAAAATTTATTATTGATATTTTTCTCTCCTTTTTTTACACAGTCATGGGAAATTCTCTACACCTTTTCCTTTTCTTTCTTTACACAGTCATGGAGTAATATTCTTTACACAGACTAACGTTTAAACATTCTTTATTATACACCAACTTTAATAATCAAATAACTTTAATGTATTTTCGGATTATGATATTATCAAATCAGTTTCATGAAATCAGGAGTATAGGTTCATACAATAACACTGTATCTTATGTTTTGTATGGCAATTAAAACTTTGAATCAACATTACTTATTGTTAATTTCGAATAATGGAAATATGCGAATTTTGAATCGGTTTCCGAATTGAGATAACCGTATAATTGTAGGATTTTCGGATTGCATTAGTGGGATTGTTGTATGATATATGAAACTATACAATCATATTATTATGATCCTACGGATCTTCGGATTCGTTGAAACTAGGGGTGAGCAATACTGAATTGAAATCAAATTCAAACCGAAGAAAGCGATTCGGTTTAATTCAGCTCGATTTTTACCTGAATATCGATTCGGTTTGTTTTATCAATATTAAGCTATTTCGATTTCGATTTTATTCGCTTCGATTCGATTTTAGGCTGAATCGTCAAATTGATGTGTGTATAGAATTGTCCTTAATATTTGGCATAAATGTTTGGTGACATAATTTTGAGTTTTGGCTCGTGGGCTTCATTAACAATTGGGCTTCATTTCAGGCTTATTCGTGGGTTAGTTGGACCTCATTATTTAATAATTGCACTAATTTGTTAATTAGTTGTTACATTTACATATATAAGTTTTATTTTATTTTTGGAGCATTTTTTTCTTCTTGTTTTGGTTATTTTGATAATAATTAATGACCAAAGTAATGATACTTGTATTTTTTAAATCATAATGGCTTTAAATACTCAAAATAAATGTTTGAGTTTACAAGTGAACTCGAATCATTGATCAAATCTAAATATGTTCACAAGCCAAATAATTATGGTTAGGTTGGTCCAGTGGTAAAGCTTTACAATGAGTTTATACTAATCTAAAGTCGTTTAATAACATTTTCAATCAACTACTTATTGTAGTTTTACTTATCAGTTTTAATTTTGCAAATATAGAATGATCGACATAATCTATATATAATTGGTGATGATTTAAATACTTAATATCATTAAGATAATCTTGTATTCGTAAAATAACAATCTAGAATCATGCTAAATGTTTTATAGCAATTTTTTTTAAATAATAATAATAATAGTAACAACAATAACAATAATAAATTGATAATATTTAGCTCACTTTTTATAAAAGGGGCCGGCTATCTGCACCCCAAGTTTTCTAAACACACCCCACTTTTTATTTTTTTTTATTTAAAAAATTCAAAAAAGGGTAAAATTACAATTTTACCCTTCTTAATAAAAAAAATTGCTCTCTCTCCTCTCCCTGTCTTCTGCTTCTCCTTCTTCCTTCTTCCTTTTTTTTTTTTTTTCTTTTTTCATTCATCAAACCTTAAATCCCCTAAAAAAAATCATTTTATGAGTTAACAAAATATATAATAGTCATGTGAAATCGTGTAAAAAAAAAGAAAAAATAACAACAAATCTGAAGACTCGTTCGACCCTGGTTTGTCGAACACAAAGAGGTATGTTCAACCATTGGTCGAACACACTATAGTGTGTTCGACGCCTGGTGATCGAACACGCTATAGTGTGTTCGACCAGGAGTCGAACACTCTATAGTGTGTTCGATTAATGACCGAACACATAAGGGTAAAATTGTCTTTATATTATTTATTGAATTTTTTAAAAAATAAAAATAAAAAGTGGGGTGTGTTTAGAAAACTTGGGGTGCGGATAGCCGGACCCTTTATAAAATCCATATAATACATGGCCTTACACTAAAAATCAATGATTACTCCCAACAATGCTCCTGAAATAAAAAAAAATTTAAAATTTAAGAGCTCAATTGATTGAAAAATCAAATTGGATATACGATAAATTCATGTGCTAGAACTCATGGAATTTAAATCCATACAATCGTACTTCAATGTGTGCATTACTATGAAAAATAATATTTTCACTGTTAAAATATAAATGTCGTTTTAGTTTTTTAAAAAAGTTTATCAGATATATCCTATTTAAGTATAATTATTGTGTGGATTTTTTATTTTCCTATTTTCTCATAACAACTTTTTTTAATATGGTAGGAATAAATGAAGGTATTTTTAGTAAATTATGGTTAAATATGTATTGATATAATGACACTAATTTTGAGACATTTTTTTTATTATTGCTAAAATGACATTTATTTTGGGACGGAATGGGGTAATTATACCTTTTATATATATATATATATATATATATATATATATATATATATATATATATATTGGGGAGGGGTGGGATTAAACTAAATAGTCTAAATTGTAGACATAATTTTTTTTTTTTGAACCAAAAATTGTAGACATAATTTAAGATATTGAAAATAAGGAAAAAAGAAATTTTGTAAGAATAATATTAAATATTTTTTCGAACTTGTTTATGATTTAAGATTAAATATGATAATGTTTTTAAAAAATTCAACTGATAAATAATATTTTTAAGCACCAGAATTAATTTTAAACACTCCAAACAAAGCCTAGGTCAGAGTTGGTCAAATAAAAAAAGGTAGAGAAAGTCACGGATGTGAAATGCATAATAAATTTTTTTGGAATTGAAAGTCAAGTCCGCCAGTGGAAGAAAAAGGCATAGATGACTAGATGGAATCAATGCAGGCCAATTTTTTATTTTAGTCAACTGATAATGAGTTTATTAATTGTAAATCATTTTATTTATTTTTCTAACCAACTTTAAGACACTTCAATGACTCGAAACTATATTCACTATTTTAAATTTGTTAGATTCTTTGATATAAATAATATTTATCTTCTATGTTCTAACAATGCCATTAATATATTTCAAAAACTGTATTTTAAATACGATCATAAATTTATGCATATCCCATATCTTTATACATAAATGATCTATGAACTGATATAACTCATCAAGTGTAGCATCTTAAGATTCAAATACATGTAAAATAAGAAATTAGTTATAACAAATTAATTCATATTGTGTATAAATCAATCATAGACATTAACCCCAAATTAAAGGAGAGGTTTGTTCAAATTGAATTGCAGCTCAAGAATTAATTAATATGCAAGATAGTCCATCATTATCAATAATATTCCATACCATATTTGAAAAAGATCAATAGACATCCCTAAGCTTAAAAGCTAAACATTTGGAGTAAAGTATTCACATTAGTGAATTGACATCTTTTATCCCATTTTGTCTGGGGTTTAAGAGGGTTTGAAGAATCCCACTTTCAAATTCTGAATTTTAAATCTATATTTGTTATGAGATTTTATATGGTAGGATTGTTATTATATATGTCAAATCAATGCTAAAAAAATATATTTATGTAATATTCTCATCAATATATAGAATTTTAGAAAAATTGTAAGTCAATTTTCAATATCCAATTAACAATAAAAACTTATATGAAATAACGTCTTATTATCTGTAAACAAAACTTATTTTCTCAATCACATATATTGAGATTTTAAAGTTGATTTGTCACACGATATTAGATATGTGAATTAATTAGGAAATTGTAGTTTTACTTCTTTTCTTTTATAAACCTGTATCCATGTATATAATTTTTTGTTTAAAAGCTTTTAATATTGTTTTGTACTTAGTTGCTGCAATTATTTTGTCTAATTTCATGGCTATGGTCGGTGACTGCATTTACATACTTCTTCTATTCAATTAATTTATAGAATATAATAGACAATAAACCTTAATTGTTTTTTTATTGGATAATATATTTAATTATAACATAGGTTTGATTAGTGCACAAGTCATGGTTGCAATAAGATAACTAGGCTATTATAGTTAGGCCACTGTCTCCTTTACCTAACCATTTTCATAACACATCAAAATTTAAGAAAGAAAACAACGTTACATAGATAAGGAATGGTACAACCAAATATCGACTAGGTTGTGTACCATGTTATTCTGTATAATATTCTCAACTTCAATTGAAAATAAGCAGTTGAGAAGTTATACATCATTGTTATGCATGCTAAAATATATCTATTTATTTTTGAATTTCCTGACATCATTATATACTAAAAAAACAAGAAGAGACACGAAATTACGAACATGTTATATATGTTGAGAAAAGACTACTTTTTGAAATAGCTTTGATATTAGTTTTTCTGTGGCTTGGTATGGGGCCAATTGCAATCATAATAATAGTATTATATTTAATTAATAATTACTTATAAATATTTTAAGGGCAGCAGAAATTTTACTGCGTCACCGAAAGCTAATAGGGCCCAAGAGACTGAATTAGCTAAAAGTCTTCTCAATGGGCCACCAAAGTTGTAAATGGGCCCATGATCTCCGATTTCGGCCCAATCATAAATGCTTCCATGGCAGTATTATTATTCCTTTTTATTTATATATTATTATGATATTATGATTAGGGCCCATGAAACTATATTCTCATTTCACTTGAAAGAAGAACTTGCATTTAAAAAAGAAAATACAAATCTTCTACTTATAATGTGTTCACAATTATATAATTGAACATAAACTTTTTCTTCAAATCAATATTTTGAGATCTATATAATTCAAGTAAAATTTGAAGAAAAAGTAACATAAATTTTAAAATGGGGCCGGCTATCCGCACCCCAAGTTTTCTAAACACACCCCGTTTTTTATTTTTTTTATTTAAAAAATTCAAAAAAGGATAAAATTACAATTTTACTCTTTTAATAAAAAAAAAATGCTCTCTCCTCTGCTTCTCCTTCCTTCTTCTTCTTCTTTTTTTTTTTTTTTTCTTTTTTCATTCATCAAACCTTAAATCCCCTAAAAAAATCATTTTATGAGTTAACAAAGTATATAATAGTCATATGAAATCGTATAAATAAAATGAAAAAATAACAATAAATCTGAAGACCCGTTCGACCCTGATTTGTCGAACACAAAGATTGTCGAACACAAAGAGGTATGTTCGACCAATGATCGAACACACAATAGTATGTTCGACGCTATAGTGTGTTCGACCAGGAGTAGAACACTCTATAGTGTGTTCGATCATTTAAAATTTACCGTCATTTATCTCAAAGTCGAAATCCGTGTACTTTGAACTACAATCAAATAAAATGAGTTTAGTTGCTCCAAATTACAGATTTTTATAATAAATTGATAAATATCAGAGAAGAACTTGGTGTAAGTACATAAAATATAGGGATAAAAGCTAGTGTTTGATGTATTAACATCAAAGGAAGTAAAGATAAAAGGAGAAGATCATATGATGAGCGAAATACAAAAAGGAAAAAACAAAGAAAAAAAGATATGTGGGCCCAACACATCACAAAAACAGGCCGACTTAAAAGTATTTAAAAAAAGAAAAAGAAAAAAGAAAGGTATTAATCAACGGTTGGATTTAGGCAGACGAACACATGATTTAACCAATTGCTTCAGACCCTTCCTAGGAGACTTGATGTTGTCTGAATTAGATCTTCTTTTAAGCTCTTTGCTCTTCTCCTCCTCACCATCATCATCATCATGATACTCCTCTTCCATTTGCAGACATAGCTGTGTGTCAATATTAAATCTCAGTACACCTCGATCAAATAATACATTTTTAATAATCAATATTAAATGATAAATATGTCTTTTCATTTCTTTTTAAATCGAATAAAGAAAAATATTTAAGAATTAACCCTAATGATCAGTTGGATGTGAAACTCATTTGTTATGACATGACTAAAAACAATACGTATACACGAAAAATGAGTTCAAATTATAAAACTCTTGAATTTTTTTTTTCTTGATTTTAACCCTTGAATTAAATGAAAAAATATATATAATTGGAGACCTTCAAGATGCGATCCTCAGCATGGAGGAGTCGATCAATCAAGTTGCCCTTTTTCTCGACTTCCATCATCACCTCCTCGACGGGGCGGCACCGCTTCTCTAGTCGTTCCGGCGATATTTCCGGCAAGGAGGGGCGGCCGTCGCTTGTTAGGGTTCCGCTAGAGGTGGTGGATGCATACGAACTCTTCGGAGAATGCTGCCCACTACGAATATCTTCCAACTCTCTCAACTGGAGATTAAATAATATCATGAAACACGAGATGTAATTAAAAATAATTAACGAAATAGAGGATTTCATGTGTTGCACTTACGATGTTGTCAAGTCGATTGAGCCTAGAGAGGATTGGTTCTTCTAAGGTGCCTGGCATTTTCAATGGAGTTTTTTTTGGTAATAGATAAAACAGGGAGACAAACCCTTTTTGGTTCGGACAAGATTTGATTTGATCACTTATGAGATTGAGACGATTTGTTATTATGTGATGTCATATATATATATAGAAGGGATGAGAATACATAGATTTTTAATGAGATAATTGTGGAGGGGTGATACGTGTGCTTAATGATAAGAGTAGGTTGGTGTGTTGAGTGTTTGTTTGACACGTTTGATTCCCATGCAGATTTTAGGACACTGCCACGTCTCTTACATTGGATTGCAACTTGAACTCATCATATCATGTCTGTGTTTTTATTGGTCTTTTCCATGCTATCTAATGCAAAATTTCAATGGGTGATGCATTGGTGATGTGTAACAAAAGGCTGGAAAAATCGCAGATTTCTTCTAGTTCATTCATCAATAAAAAATATTATTTTTTTGGATTTTGATATTAGGATATTAATTTTTTTATTGAGCGATTTTAGGATAAAATATCCAAAATCATAAATTTAGGGTTAAATTACTTTAGCACAAAGCTCAAATGTAATGCGATTGGACCTGAAATTCTTGATTTTGGATTTTTATTCTAAAATCGTTCAAATTTAAAAATTACTGTTTTAATGTCAGGATTCGAAAAGTTAGTGTCATTCATTAATGAAGATAAAAAAATAGTATTCTAAATTTACAATTTCTCTCAAAAAAATCTATACTAAGTAATATATATTTTTTTAATACGAATAGTTTGGATGACAAAATATAAGTTAGAATAACTCTAAGGGATATAACTTTTCAGGATTTATCTGCATACAACTAAAACCCTCCTTTCTTTAGTTGAAATTGCAATTAATATATGCAACTCAGCATGCCCATTTCCTTAATTGGTGAGATAATGTAACAAAAGATAAGGACAATGTCATAAATGTGAAAGGAAAGAACAAAAGATACAGAGTATAATCAACTGCAGCTAATGAATTCGTGGACAAAAACAAATATAATAGCAATAATCTTAAACCCCACTAAAGGCCACGCGATTTAATAACACACAAATATACACTAATGCCTATTCAGTATATTAGAATACAAGATGAAATATCATTCATAACTAAAGAATCCAACTAATAATCACCTCAAATCAAGGGAGACTAATGTGAAACGAATGAATTAATGCATTGAAGAATGGGTAAGAATTTATAAGTTCCAAAATACACTGAACATAACTTATTAACTAACCTTATATGATAATAATACAAAAATGAATAGCTTTCTCATCTCTGCACAAAAGTGAACTTCACATGGACAAAAACGTAGACCCAAGATATGAGTTGATAGAAGAACATACACTGCTATCATACACCTATTTCTTGAACTTCAAATTCTTCAAAGCTCCTCACTGTGATCATCTTCACACTAGCAGTTGATCCCACACAGCTCAACATCCGGGCCAGTGACTCTAGTGGTGAATGGATCGACTCGAACCCATAGCAACGAAAAGATCGAAGCTAGAAGAATGGACCAAACAACAACAATGGTGGGTGTTCTGTTTTGACGACCCATAAGACCTTTGAGGAAAGGATAGAGATGTACGATCACCCAGAAGGCGAAGAACAATTTTCCGAACAATGGGCCCCACGATTGGTAGCCACTGTTGATGGCATAGGAGATTCCAGCCACAACACCAACCAAGTTTATGATGAGGAGAGTGGTTGGTGGAATCAGAAGAGTTGTCCATTTGAACATGTAAAGCTCGGAAAAATCTCCGTCTTCGTCTGAGGCCTTAGACGTGACAGTGAAGTTGGTGTCAATGCCAGCTAGGACTTTGAGCAGGCCTTGGAAGACAGCAAAGAGATGAGCAGAGACCCCTCCGATGACCCAGAACTGCTCGTTTCTCCACCATTCGTCAATTCCTACACCACTCCATCTCATTTCCAGTATACCAGTTGCAAAGATGGAGAGAAAGAGGGATAGAAACCAGATACTTGCAAGGTTACTGATCTGCAATGGAGAATGTAGATAGTTTTCGATATGTTTGGGGGGATTTCTGCAAAGGATGATGAGTTTGGGGATGAAATCGTACCTGTGGGATGATGAATTGCCCAGTGAGCAAGCAGACAGCAGGCAGTGTACAATAGAGTAGAAGAGGAATGGATGTAACTGGGTAGATTGTGGTGTTGACATATGCAAATCTCTCTAGCCATTTTAGTCTTCCATTGTAGCCATACCATATTGGACAATGCCTGCTAAATAGAATTTCCACAGATCCCAAGGCCCATCGAAGCACCTGGTTTAGACGATCGGAAAGATTAATTGGAGCTGATCCCTTGAAGGCTGGTCTCGGGGGCATACAGTAGATTGAACGCCATCCGCGCGCGTGCATCTTGAATCCAGTAAGAATATCTTCTGTGACAGAACCATAGATCCATCCTATCTGCATAAGCAAGGGAAAAGAACACCATCACAACAATTAGCAAATATTACATTGATTGGCATCTGATCTGATTGTATATTCAACAATATAACCAAGTCTTTCGAAGTAAATATTGTTCCTATGCATTTAGAAAAGAATGAAACAAGGAAACACAACAGAGATATTTAAAACAAAAAAATAATTATAGATTTTAAAGATTCCTTTACATATTAATAGAGAAACTGCACACCATGAATATATACTGCATGCAAACACAATTTCCAGGACCCAAGAAAAGAGGAATAAGCTTCTCAATGGAAGCACAGAAGAATGTAAAGAAAGCTAAGAAATATAAAGTCAATTGGCTTCAGGAATGGAAGAAATGCTTTCATGTGAACTTCCAGTTCTACACTTCTACTTGCAAGAAAATTAAATAGTTAAGAACAAGCATCAATATTTTGTGGGATCTTCAATCTTGATGAAAAACAATGTTATACCATTTTTTTTTTTTGCTTATTTCCCAGTAAAAAATAATACGTCAAGAACCTTCATAGTGAACGTCATTAAAAAGCCAGAACTCTTCAGCATTTTAGTAGAATCGATAAGTAAAAGTCAAGACAAGAACATAAACCTATGTTAGAATTGTGTTGATAGTATCAGGATACGTTCCTTTGTTTAGACATGTAAGTATTTGAAGGTATTAGCAACAGATGTTCTTTTAAAGAATAAATAGTTAGTACTTTAGTGACACATAGAACTCCAATGTAGTACAAGCAACCTACCTCACTTCCCCATTCTGACTTATCTTCATATCCACAACTAATGACATGGATAGCCTCTTTCAGAAGAGTGTCTGGTGTGGCAGACTGTGGAACACCCCCATTCTCCATCAGAGTAGATGCAACGAAGACAGCTGACTGTCCAAATCTTTTCTCCAGACTCATTTGTGACATGAGCAATGACTTCTCATCATCTAATCCAGCACCTTTATCAATCATCACAGGGGTTGAATTAGATACATAACCATGGGATGAAAAATTATTTTGAGATACTGAAATTTCCGTAAAAAAATTTCATTTCAGCAGCATTAGTCTCCTTGTAAGACAGAAAAGAACTCAATAGACAATGAAAACACTTGTGCTTGGCACATGAAATTATGCTGAACTGAAATCAAGCAGATGCACAAAGTTTGGCACGCCGCAGTAATACATTTCAAGTATCAGAATCAAAAAAAAAAAAAAAAGAATCAGGTGCATATGCAGTGAAATGTAAAAACTTCTCCCAAGCAGCTATTACATATCAGCTGGATGGGAGGGTTAATGGATAATAATCATGTCTAGAGTTGTTGGTTTCAAGGATAGCATACCTTCGACACCCTCCTCTATATCCTCCAAACTGAAAATAGGAATGGTGGGATCAACATGCTTGCTGGATTTCTTTTTATCTGACCCCTTCTTACTTGGTTTGGAACTTTTTTTACTTGATCGACCAAAACAAGACGACAACACTCCAGTCTTTTTTTGCTTAGGCTTGTGAGGGGGCTCATAACCATACAAAGCTGTTCTGTTAAATACACATCCAGTGCCCACGTATACAGGGCCTTGAATGCCATCTAAACCTCTCAAGTTAATCTGCCAAACCAAAAGGGAAAAGTTAAGATTAGTTGTAGGTAGCCACATACACACACACAAAGCAGAAGAACTTGGCAAGTGGGAAGCTTAAGAATCCATTCAAAAAGTCTTTTCCGCCGGACGACTGAAGGGTGGTAGGCCATTGGATGAAGGTGGATAAGAAATACACTCTAGATCTTGGATTAAGTGATAGCATGCGGAAAGATCACTAACTTGAAGATGAAATATCCATATCACCAACCACGCAAGTGGCGGGAATGGGCTTTGATGATGATGCTATTCAACTATAGTCTATCATAAATCTATTTCATGATCAAATCACAAAGACCCCATTATAATCCCATAATAAGACAAAACAATGATGATGAACTCACATCAAAGAAGACAGTGTTACGGTTGGCATATCGATCACTTGTATCTATACCATCAAATCTCTGTGGAAACTGAACATAACACACATATTTCCCAAGATTTGGGTCCATAAGAAAGCACATAGCTTCACGCAAGGCCTTGCTGTTATTTATGTAATGATCACAATCAAGATTCAACAAGAAAGGTCCATTAGTAAGAACGGCTGACACACGAACCTGCAGGTACAGTAAGTAAAATGTCAGACTTGTGGCAGGAAAAGAGAAGCGAAAGTTAACATCATTTGACTACTTACAAGAGCATTCATAGCACCAGCTTTCTTGTGATGCTGGAAACCAGGACGCTTCTCACGAGAAACATATACTAATCGTGGTAACTCATTACCCTCACTATCAAGGCCTCCACTTTGGCCCAGGAAAACCTGTAAGCAAGAAAATATAGATGTATATGTTTCAGTGAGGATCTTAGAGGAGATGTAACCCAACTATAAATTTGAAGTGGTATCATACATCTGCTCAGAATGCACAGCTCTTGCTAAAAAATCATATAAATAGAAGCACGATAAAGAATAAAAATTTATATCAGTGGATATGCAATGAGTGCGAAAGCCATATACTATTGACACAAACATTTCGTGTATATCAACAAAGATTGACACTTAAAAAGTTCAAGTTAGTTAACAAACTAATTTGAGTGGGGGGCAAAAAAAAAATTATGGGCCTTTGATGAGAATGCCTCAAGACACTCATGGTATCGTGTCTGAAACTAAGCTAACCTGGATCATTCCGGGGTGGTCCCTTATATTATTTCCAGGCCACGGTGTACCATCTTGCATGATCCAACCTTCTTCAGGAACTTTTAGGGCCTTGGCTACGAGTGCATTGATACGAATTTTGAATTCTTCATATTCTCTCTATAGGACACACATGAGAACAAACATAAGATATTTGACCACATGTGAATGGCCAATTTGGTTACAGAACAATTAATCTCACCTTCATAGCCCTACGGTCTTTTACAAAAGATGGGTGAACTTTATCTTTCAAGTAGTCAATCTTCTGAGCAAAGTACCATTCTGGGGCCCGTGGCTCAATATTGTACTTTTTACAGAAAGGAACCCATATCCTAGCAAATTCAGATGTTTCTGATAGAGCTTCAAACGTCAACATGGCAGCACCATCATCAGAAACATAGCACGAGACCTTGTCAACCGGATAGTCTACCGAAAGAATGGACAAAACAGTATTAGCTGTAACAAGAGGAGGCTCCTTTAGAGGATCAACAGTACTGACAAATATGTCAACAGCAGCTAACTGTGATGGCTCTCCTTCACGATCATATCTACAAATAATTCATGTGGTTTCCAAAGTTAGAGTGGAAAAAGAATTTTCATTTCTACATTGAACCAAAAAGAGAAACCCGAGAGAAAAGGAGGTTAATGGGTTATGGTAATTTCAAAACTAAAAGAGCATAAGAAGAAAGAAAGTTGGGGGAATAAATTCTGCAAAGCTAAGCAAATGGACTGCATTATCTACCTATCATGAGCTTAAGAGTTCCACTGCAAGAATGTAAAACGAAGAGCAAATGTGTAGATGTTAATATGCAGAAACTGGAAAGTTTTCTCACCTAAGAGCAAGCCTGTCAAGATAAGTTTCACGGTTTATTGGAAGCCATTTTGGGAACTGATCTAGGATCCAGGAGATGGCAAACCAAATCTCACAAATCACAGAAATCAACCACAATGCATATGCATTGGGTACAGGGTTTGTTATTCGATAGTGTAAGAAGATGCAGAGAATCGCCAGCCGCAATACAATAACCATCCTGTAAGGGTTTATCCTTGATGATGGAACAGAGACCTTCCTCGATAGGGGCTGTCGGGCTTCATCATTCCTACACCAAAAGAAAAATTAGCAGAATGGAGGAGAATGCTACCTATGCCATTAAAACAAACTATATGCTAAAGGATTTTTGGAACTCTTGCAGCCATATGAGAACGAAGATGTGGTGTTCTATGGACTTTAACAATATTATCTAAGTTTTGGCTCAAAAACACCATTTATACATAGAAAATTGAACTCACAGTAGAGAGTCATCCACAAGAATATCTGTGGCCGAATCAATATCTCCTACCCCTCTTTCAGAAGGAGGATGGCTAGTGGTTACTGGAATAACAGGTTTTTCCTGCTTCATCTTCCAGCCGTCAACTCTTTCTTTCCAGGCAACATTGCCCATGCCTGGGGACCCAAACTCCCTCACTGGATCCACAATCCTAGCTGAAAACAGAAGAAAGAGTATATTAGGCACATAATAGGAGAGATTCAGGGAAACCGAGAAAGAACGTTATCGGTTAATTCAATTGCAAAGAAGTAAAATGTTTACGTTTTCCGCCACCTCCAGGAGGAGGTGATGCCATTGAAAGGCGCCCAGGTGAAGCTGCAGACAGTTCCCCAGAAACCTGCAAAATAGAGAGAGGGAGTTTAGTGCACACACTATGCGATAATTAGGTAACTGCACAACGGCAGAATATACAAATATAAAAGCATCAAAAACTTACATCTGTTCCATTTGTAAGCAAAGGAATGTGGTTTTGAGAAGGCTCCCCATCATACTTTGGTGCAACAGGACCTTCCCCTCGTCCATAACTCGTGTGCCAGCTCAACATACGCTCTGAATTCTTCTGCTTGCCAATTTGATTTTCAGAATACTGGACATCATCAACACCATCATCAGCAACACCATCATCCTCTCCATCGCCATTTATTGCAGGACTACCTGTTTGAATGTGTCAGATTCTTCTTCCAGAAACTAGAATTTAATTGCTACACACACAACTCAAAGTTCAGTTTTGAGAAGGTCACAGAAATTTATGTGTAGAAGTTTTAACGCCTGTTTTTTGGTGTTTTATTCCCCAAGATTAAAAAAGGCATCTCTCTTTCCCAAGAGTATTTTTAAAAAGTCCCAATCATGACTATACATATATATACACACATACCGATATTCGAACTCTTTCAAATTTATATTTGTATAGTCGTACATAGTACAATGAAATCATCAAAAATAAGCATATGCTTGCATCAAATAGTTATTATCTTTAAGCATATCAATTTTTCAAACATTACATTAATACAATGACAAAATGTAATAATACAAAAATTAGACGTGGCACCACCGGCTGCTGAGATATTTCATGACATGATATCTGAAGTTGCGATTGCTTTCCCTAAAATAAAAAATGTCCTCGTTTAAACAACTCCTCAAAATGAATCATCCCGAGGCATTTCTTCAAAAGAACCAAATAATTCCAAAGAGAGTCCAGATTTTTGCTGCCAATGTTCTGTCTATTTTGAGTCATTGCGAATATGGGATATTTTTAGAAAAAAATCTTCTTCCTAACTTGGTTCCTTTGTTATGACGCAAATCACGCTTGCAGCTTGCAGAACCCAGTGATGGATCTTCTAGCTATAGTAGTGTAGTACTTTTCCATTATGCTCAATCAAATGGTTTGTTGTTGGGTCATATTTTACTTCTCTGATCTTAGGAGCATTATATATACTAAGAGAAAAATTTAACAACTTTGGGAAATGTTCTTCCTAGTTCTACAACTCAATGTTAATTTCTATAGTAAAATAGTGAAATATTACAATTTAATTTTAGCACTATACAATAACAACTTGTAGTTTCTCCGCATGATGTATTCTACTGTCTACATCAAAAGGGAATAGGAAGTGACAAATTGAAGAGCCACTTTCATGTGCACTTAGCATACCTTTATGTCTCTTGTATCTGGTCTTGCACTGAGGACAGGACTGATTAGCTTCCTTTCTCTCATATTCATAACAAGGCCTGCAAACCGGAAATGCACAGACATCGCAAGCAACAAATGGCTCGCCATCAACAGTCAACCCCACATTATCACCACAAATCTGACAAACTTGGCTGCCCGTGGTCTTCAAGGTCTTCCCCTAGCAAACAAATGCAATAACTCAATCAAAAATTGGATTCTATATTCCCAAACCATAAATCAGTCAAAACAGTTTATATACAAAAAAAAGAACACCAAAATTGAAGCCAAAAACTAATATTTATAGGAGAACAAATGCAACAAAATGATCCATTTAAAAGTCAGCAAACCTGATTAAAAATCATTGGGATCAATCGCAAGAATTTTTTAAGCCTCAGTGAAAAAAAAAATTCATCTCTTATTTAAGAATGATATTTACCAAGACTCTTCTACTTACCTTGGTTTCTACTTCAGGTTCCATTGTCACTCAGCCTGGTCGAAAGCAATGGATCAAAATCAGCAAGATGCGAGCTTTCACTGTGAATTTAACATTCCCATAACTGCTACAATGCCCTCTTGGAAAGGCTGCAAAACACCACTCAATTTCAATACTCTTTCACCTGGAAAAGAAAAGGTGACTCAACTTCAGTTTCCTCAATTCACAGATCAGATCCTTTAATCACATCCCAAACAAACATATGAAGATAAACACACGAAGAGGAGACAGTTACAAATTTTCGATCACGCCTGCCGGCAATCAAATGCATCACATTTCAGCATAAAAAATGAAATGACATCTCACTGTTCGACTCCATACTAACAACTAATCTCGTCAGTTAAAGCAAGAAAATAGCCTGTTGTCAACAACAGTCTCAATTCAGTAAAACAAAAATCCATGCATGATCGAATACTGCATTGAATTCCATTTCACGAATTACACAAAGAACTAAATAAAATCTATCTACAAAACACAGAGATTGATACACACACATTGCATTTCACGAACCCGGTGACAACAAACACACTTATCGGAAATTGAACTCTCACCTCACGATTCAAGCTGCTGCAATCTCCGCCCACAAGTATGCAAAAATATCCTCAATCAACAATAAATTATCGTTCAACAGATCGATTATCCGCCGATCCAGATACAAATGCTTAGACCACAAAATCACCGACAAATTGAGATGAATTGAAGGGGTTGGATACAAATGCAGAAGGGGAGAAGAGGTATAGAGCGAGAGGAACCACTGGCTGTCGGCTTCAAATCATATATCATATGTATAGCTGTTAATGAGTGTGTAGTTGTCAATTACAAATATTATTATTAAATGGGTCAAATTGGCGTGTGAGAGAAGAATACGACAGTGGAGCTTCCCAGTCTGAGCTTATGGATTTCTAGAGAGAGAAAAGGATGAGAGAGAAGGGAAAACGATTGCTGCGCTGCTCTAAAAAGTCCACCGACAGTGAAATGTGCGGAGTGGTACTTTGAAAGTGTTCGTTAATCCATCGCTTCAAATGCTTGTACCATTGGCACCGGCTTGCCCTTCATCTTTTGTGAAATATGACTTCTCAACTACTTTGAAAATGTCCCACTTAGGGTTGGAAATTGGAACGGAATTTCCGATATCCGCCGAATTCGATCCGAAAATTTCCAATTTTGGAATGAATAATTTTAATGCGAATTTCCGATTTCCAATTTTTCCGAAAAATTTCGGATTGGAATTGGAATTAGTTTTAAAATTCCGAAATCCAATCCGAAATATTTCCGATTTTTAAGTAGCAAAATATAATAAGTAAATATATCATAAATTTCTAATTTACATAAGTAAATATATCATAAAAATATAATATATATTTTTATATAAAATAAAAGTTGAATATCTAATTTACATAGGTAAATATATCATAATTTTCATTAAAAATGATAACATTTTATATAAATTTATTATTTTAATGATAAAATATATGGATAAAATGGAATTTCCGATATCCGCCGAATCCGATCCGAAAATTTTTGATTTTGGAACGAATATTTTTAATCCGAAATTCCAATTTCCGATTTTTCTGAAAAAATTTGGAATGGAATTGGAATTGGTTTTTCAATTCCGAAATTTTTTGAATTTTTTCCGAAATACCCTATTTCCGATCCGATCCATCCGATTTCCACCCCTAGTCCCAGTATATCTTTGACAATATTTTATTGTGTTGAAATAATATACCATTTCTTACAATTTGTTTTTTTTTTTCTTTTTCTATAAGTATCATTTTGTTGTTTTTATACAAGGATGTTATATCAAATGATGAGGTCACGATATCACTTTTCAATTGAAACTTCTTTTTAATATAGAATTAATTAATATTGATTTTCTACATCTTAATATTTCTATCTTCATCTTAATGTAACCAATATAATCTAGCAAATACGTGTATGGAAAACATTAAGAAGTTATAACAAACTAATGTAAAATAATTTTTTAATATAAATATAAGTAGTAAATTCCTTTTATATTAATTAATTTGATTAATGATATATATATATATATATATATATATTGTAGTAATTTCTTCTAATACAAAAGGAAAGTTACGGGTATTGCATGACAAAATCATATAAGAATAGGAGTAGCTATGATGACACAATTGTTTTGAATAATATTATGATTAAATCATGATAGATTTGGGTTCATATGAGACATTTTTAAATATAAATGTTTGCATGCTCACCCTTTCCATCTTTTTTGTTTGTATTTTTGCCCTGTTGGCATAATTAATGAGGTTACCTTCCCTCAAATTTTTGTTACAAAGATACTATAAAATTGTGATTGTCTCCTTGAGAAATTAGGATTCCATCCATGATAATTGATATAATCTCTCGTTTAGTCGTTGAACACTAATCCTTTTCATGTGCCCCAATTTTAAAAAAGGTACAATTCTTTAGGGCTCCTTTTATTATCTAGACAAGTGAGATAATTTCATAGGACATAAATTATTATGTACTTCCAATATCTGCTCTAACTATAATATTTGGATAAGGATATTAACTATCCTTATCCACCGTTTACTATGTAATATATGAAGGTTAAAATAAGAGTGATATTATTTAGATGTCCCTTTTAATATTAAAGTTGTAAAAGAAGAATGTTTAATGTTTACTAGAGATGGAAATGTAATTCCTAATGTTATCCCTAGTTTTGGATAAACTATCCTAGGGGTGGGCCTGAATTATTATCCAAGGTATCATCCGAATTTTGGCATTTTATCCCAGGTCGGAAGGATAATCCGGCTTTTTATTTCCATTAAAATAAACACTAGATAAAGTTAGATAAAATGTCACTGTCCTAAGTCATCCCTCAAAGTAAATAGAGCCTAAGTTAAGAAACAACAATCTTAACAATGACTATATCTCTAAGGCATAACCATTTCAAATTGTGATAATATGTTGTTACAACAAGAATAGTAGGATTTGTGAGTAGGAATTGAGTCAAACCACCACGTTTTTACCTCAAATGCAATGTGGATGTGACATTATGTAGGAAAGAGAGTAAATTTGAGGCTAGAATGGTTCCCAAGAATTAAAATGGACATTGTGTTGCACAAGTGTCAAGAGATTGGGTTGCTTGAGGCTCTTTCATGGGTTCGTGGAATGAGGCATCAAATTATTGTTTGTGAACTTAACGCACAAGAAAGTGGTTATGGCTACTACTAATATTGAGGGGAGCTAGTCGAATTTTGGTTTAGTTGTTAGAGAGTGCATAGAGATTGTTGTTCAAAATCCCTCATTTTTCGTGTCTTTTGCATACACAACAACAAACGTGTGTGCTCATAAGTTTGGATATCACTCTCGTTTGTTGCCTAATCCACCAAAGTGGTGTAGTACACATCATTTCATTATTGATGTATTTTCTTCACATTATTCTGAATTTACTAATGCATGATTTCTTTTTGTTTAAAAAATACTGCATTTAGTTATATTCATAAAACATGCAACCACAAAAACTAAAATATATTTGAAAGTGTGTTGATACTCAAAATTCATACATTAGCGACGAGGGTTAGATAATATTCAAATAAAAATATCATATTTTAAAGGTTAATTGTCGGAAAAGTCACAACATTTAATCAAATTATCATTTTAATAATTTTTCTTACTATTTGCAAAAACAACTCGATCTTATATATGTAGTGGTCATTTTGACTTTAGTCAATTTCCGATTTTTTATTTTTTATATTTTTGTGCTGAGCAACCAAACACATCAGCTACCAACATGGATTAAAAAATCATCACATTTACAATTGCCGTAAAAATCGCCACTTTTACTTAAATAACAATTTTAATCAAACATTTGGATGATTACAAAAACATCATGACATTATTAAATTTTCAAACAAAGTAAGTATATTTTTCAAAATAAAAGTAATACATTAGGTATTTTAAAAAATATTAAGTAATATTTTTTTAGTAAAAATAATACATTAAAAAATAAAATGTAATACCTAACAAATATATACTTTTCAAGCTTTTTGGAAGTTAAAAAAATAAAATATTTTCAGTCAAAATTAATACTTTCCAGTTAAAAGTAAGATTTTTCTTGAAGTAAAAATAATATTTTTTTTTAGTCAAAATCAATACCTCGACTTTTGCCATATTATCACTCAATTAAACATAATTCAGTAATCGCTTTTCCACCTTCACAAAAGCGTTTACAATTATACCCACCCCACAAAAGAAAAGAAAGAAAAGAATCATCACAAGCAATTCAAATTCCCATTTAATATCTGGTAAACCGAAAAAAAAAAAAATCTGATTAATCGAATTGTTGCAGAGAACAGAAATTCATGGCTTCATTTGGGTCTCTCAAGCAATCAATTTTCGACAAACAAGCAAGAAAACAGTATGTAAACTATTTTGTTTGTATTATCTACAGCTATTATCTTAAAATTTTGAATTAGGTCTCGCATTTTGTGAACAATCAGGCAGTATCAGGATCATATTCGAGGCCTCAACGCATTCGATCGACACAAAAGATTCCTGAATGATTACGGTCGGTTTTTTACTTCGGTTTCAATAATTTGTTCGCCAACTAAACACGCATGATTAAGCAGTTGCCAATCCTGTTTATGGCGTTAATATTCATCAAATTAGCAAATTTGGCTCTGTTTCTTGCTCTGTTTGCTTAAGCATGCTAAGAATTTTCTAGAGGGGTTTAAATGTGCATTTATAGTGCTTCTCTGAGAAAGATGATTAATGAATTTGGACTAATTGCAATGTCACTGCAGACAGAGCATGCATGTATAGTATAAGTAAGAGAGTAATACACAGACCTTGATGTAATTTGGGAAAGAGTCAAGCAATTTTTCTTTTTGATTGCAGTTAGTTATTATGGGAAAGAGAAATCAGCTCGAGAAACATTGCCCATTAAAACTGATCAAGACACCATTAGAGAAGGATATCGGTAGGCTCACTTTCTCCTCTACTTGGTTTAACGAGTTTGTTTCATACGAATTTTGTTTGCTTCATGTATATATTGCTCCCTGATTATGGCACTGGCTTTGGAGTTTGGACACTTAATAACTTCAAGTTTTCTGTCTTGCATTAATTGGTATTTCGATATATTGGAGTCAGTATTGTGTTTGTATGACCAAACGTGTTACATAACTTACCTATGGGAAGGGCATTCAACTTGTGAGACTTGGGTTGTTAATATGTAGTTGAGCTGGATATGCTATTCAGACTAATTCTAATCCTGGATCAGATTGAAAAAGAATCAACAAAAAATTGTTAGATTGTGTAGAGCTATGGAATGTATTCCTGAATAATGTATATTTTTGGGAGTTTAGACTTCATAATTAAAGTTGAGGCATATGTTTTCTATAAAATGATTATATCGGAGGTATAGGTAAGCATGCTTTTCGAGCTAATGATTGATGTATAAAGTATAACAAATAATTTAACCAGGACTATTTTATGCCATAGGTTCATGCATGATCAAATTGGAAAATAGAAGCACTTAAAATTTGAAATACTTCCACCATATTTTCAATTATCGATCTTTAGTTTTTGGGCTTAGGCCTTGCAATTGCTAGGTGGAACATCTCATCATATGAGATTGAGATCACCTCTCTTGTAAGGTGCTATAGACAGTAGATTAAATAATATAATATGTTTGTTTTAATAAGTTATAGTCTATTTAGAAGCTCATAACTGAGTTTTAAAATGGCATTTAATATTCCATATAAATATTTGCTGATTTTGAAGTCAACTTTAAGCTCTGCAAAGAACAAAAAGTTATCCTTTGTATCATAAGCTAAATTGTTGTCACCGAAAGTCATTTTACCCCAAAACATAATCTTTAGTTGGGCAGGATTAATGAATGCTTTGGATTAGGAATATAAAGTTGCTTGCACTTTGATTTGGCTCTTGTTTCAACTGATAAAGGCTTAAGCCTCAAAGGCACTGATTTCATTCGGGATAAATATGTATATGCATATATTCTATAGTTTTGTAATCTGAACGATTTTATGCAATTTGAATTGGCTTGAAGGTCTTGTATATCTTACGAGATCCACCCTACACTCTCTCGACCCTGGTACTAAGATAGACTTTCACTTCTTAAAACTCGTAGACAAAATCTCAAATCACAGATTTGCACTGATTCCATTTTTTTCTTTTCTATTAATCCCTTTTCCACAGTCCCTTATGTTTCTGGAAGGAATGTGATGATCTATTTGGTTATTGTGGTCTGACTTTGATTTGTGTCTCATGGTCACTTTTAGTTATTTATCTGCCAGTAAATGAGAGAGAAATTAACATCACATGGGGACTCAGGACATCGTTTTGTGTTGAAAATTATGACATGAACTGATAGTGGTTAAGGAATTTTTTAAACCATCTAATTCATTTGTTCGCTAAGTATTGGCCTTATATAGATAAGAGTTAACTTTTCCAGCAACTCTTTTGCTTTTTATTCTTCACCAGGTCTTGGTATAAACCATGAGAATGGAAAGATTAGAAAGTACCTCCGGTGAGGGGTGTGGATGATTGTTGGACTTGGTCCAATCTTTTACTCATGGTTTATTAATTTCTATGACCTATGTTTACCGGCACATGCACAGTCATGTTGTTATACAATAACATCTTATCCTTAAGAGAAGGCCTATAGCATGTGATATTTGGCCTTCAGTAGGATTTATTTACCTCTGATGAATAGCTTAATCAGTGATCATAATATTTGTTTCTATCATTTGCCAAAAGGTTCATAATGTCCGAGGAAGATGAGAGGAATCCTTCTTGGGAGCAAAGGCTGGTGAAGCGCTACTATGACAAGCTGTTCAAGGAGTATCCTTTGCAATGTGATCTTTACCACATTTCCAGATTTTGCTTTCTGAGTTTAGAAATTTGTATAAATGAACTGGTGATGCTGTTATTAAACAACTAGTTAAAGGTTAGCATTGAGTACTTCCCCATCTTTTAATTTGATTTTAGATCTATCATTTACTTTTTTGGTTGCTGCATTTTTTTTTTTTTTGCACATTTTTTCTATGATTATGATGTGACTGAGCAAGTTATTAATTTACTTGACATTCACATAGCCAAAGTAGTTTGAAAAGTATTTAACATTGGGGGTGATATAATGGTCCTGTCTTACAGGCTGATGTATGAGAAACCCATAAGTAAAGACTTGTCATGTGTATATATCTTCTCTCCAGATATATACTTTTTTTAACTAGTTATTTCAAAGCACAATGCACTTTTCAGTGTTCAGCATGTCTATTTGCAGAAACATATGTTGTCTTGGACCTGAGTGCAGGGTACGTTGTTGATGCGGGTGTTTGTCATGCAAATTTTGGTAGAGGGAGATTTATTTAGAGAGTGCAACTGTGTTTTGACTTCGTCATGTGTATGGGAAGATACTGTTCCTTCTTCACGGTGATAAGCTAATAAGTTGATGCTTAAAAATGTTACACCATAAACTACTGCAGTAATGCATTATGCATATCAATCAAAGAATCCTTCTGCATTAAACAAAGGACAGGTACTGCTTTTTTGATGGGATTCTATGTCCATGAATTTTTTTCTTTATAAATATAATTATTCACCTTTTGTTATTGAAAATTCAAAATTTGAATATCAAGAATTCTTAAATAGCATGTTAGTTGGTTAAAAGTTGAACTTCAAACTTCATGTCAAAATCAAAAGGCAAATTTCAAAAGTAGATAGATGGATCAAACTACCTTGTTAGTTAAAGATATACAAGTCATTGCCATTTCTGGAAGAGTGGTCAAAAGTCGTGATGTGTTGTGTGAATGTTGTGTAAACTTAAGTGTGGAAGTAACTCAGTGAAAATCTTTGTCAGATATCCTTCAACATGTGATGCATACTTAGAGCTGCAACATAAAGATACTCTGCAGTGATCCTTGGTCCGGCATACAATCATTAGCTGTTGTGCCAGTTCATAAGGCATGACTTTTCCATTTTGTTTATTTCTCTTAACTCATTGAAGATATTGCATAGCTGATATGTCACATTACAAGACTGGCAAGGTATGAATGCTTCACAGCCTTAATGTCTTCTATACACTGTTTCATATGCATCAGGTGTTCTATAGTGAATATCAGTTTTATTTTCTTGTCAACTACTTCTGTTTGGAACATGTGCACTCAAACCTTGTCAACAATGATGATGTGTTCTCCCTGAGAAAGTAGAAGGGCTTCCAATAGATGTACAACTTCAGCTAGTCAGGGATCATATAAACCATAGCACCTAAAAATGACTCCATGAAAAAGAAATTTTTTGCTTAGATGTGTATGGAAAAGTCCAATCGATACCATTATTCTTGTTATTGTTTGAGAACATATCTCTAAAGACAACCCTTTTGGAAGATAAAAGAAATTCAATAGATATTGATTTCCTTCTATATATTTCAGAGTTCAATGCTTTGTGCGTGCCAATGAGACCGTAAATAAGATGACTTGTTCATTATATATGTAAGCATGGCTTACAAACATGTAAAAATTGTTTCATTTAGTTCATCTGTTATTTGTTATCACATTGTGTTATGCTAAATAATGGTTTGTTTTCTTTTTTAGATTGGTCTTAGGTGGAGGACTGAAAAGGAAGTAATATCTGGGAAAGGTATAGTTCTGTTACAGGTTCTTTTCTCTCTCTCTGTTTTTTTTTTAAAATAACTTTGGATAAATTATATTTAGTACTTAAAATGATGTTTGTAGCATCATTCTTGTTTTATTGTAAGGAAAGATGTGTGGAAGTGCAGGGAAGTCCATTTCCACCAATGCTTGTATATTTCTGTTTCTTAAAATGTTCTTAATACCACTTTTACTTCTCATAGGATGAAGATCCCCCAAAAATATACTAGTCTTGTTTTTTCTTCTCAGAAACTCATATGTTTTATACTTTTGTAGACTGCACGTCAATCTTCTAATGAAAATAATAACTGGACATCTAAAAATAAGTCTGGAAAAGAATCTGGGCGTTATGATACACGTATATTTTAAATATGCAACTATAATACCTTGTAAATTGATGAAATTTTGTTCTGCGTCAAAAGAAAAAGGAAAACTTATCATCACATACTGTGGATGCTAGTAGCCTAGTATTACTGTGGTATACCATCCATAGTGTATATGCATACTCCTGTTTTTTTAATCTCATGTTATGCAGCTCAAAGTCATTATCAGAAGAGTTGACTATGTAATCTTGAAATGACCTTTTTTCTTTTTTGTTTATCTTTAATGCTTGAGAGTAGTTAATTTTGATTTGGGTTTATAACTAGTTATATATATAACCATTACCGATGATGTTTTCATTTACGATTTTATAGCTAATAGTGTAGTTTGTGATGAATATGTAGTATTTCATAACTAAGTTTACTTATTGGCTATGAAATTATGAAAATCTGTCACCAATGTTAGTGGTGTACTAGTGATTTGTTGCTACTGTTAGCGGCAAATTTTGCATTAGTTTGTTAATGTTAACTGGGAACTTGGATCATTTCATTGCCAATGCCTTTTTGTAACACCTATATAGTGGCAGTTATCTTGGTGAATATCTTTTCTCCATAATGTGTATTAGTGACAATATTTTAAGTATCTGTGATAGAACATTTTCATTGCTAAACAGATTTCTTGTAGTGGTATTACTTTAGTTTTTGATGTCTACCTTTCCTACTCCCCTTCTTCTAATCACCCTCCAGCATACCCAAATAAAGAAGAACTTTGAAAAGAAAATAAAACAGTAACATGTTCTCAACTGTAATTCCATCCATGTATCATCTTGTGGATGTTGATTTATCATTGCCCTTATGCATTGCCCCTATGCATGATTGTTTCTGCTTTCCATTTCACTCTTATGCATTTTCTTATTCTTTTGTTGTCTTCAGAATTAAACCTGACTAGACACCTCTTGATTGTCAGGACAGTTTACATGCGGAAATAAACACTGTGACCAAAAAGATGGTTTGTCAAGCTATGAGGCAAGTCACAGCCAAGGTTACCTTTGACTTACTTTTGTTATTAATAGGGAGTATGTATGGAAGTGAACCTCTTTGTTTTACTCCCTCCGTCCAAAACAAGGGTCATGCTTCTCTAAAGTTTGGTCGATGCAACCTTATAACTTATAAGCAATCAATTCTCACTCATGCCCCTCTATTTATATGTTGGATTAACGTATTTAATCACATTTAACTTGTTTAGTGGGTGAATTGTGTCAGATGTAAATAGAATAATTAAAACTTTATTCTGATCTTTAAGGGTATGTTTGTTTCGGGTTTATGTAGGATTGGGGAAATTCGGATTTTGAAATCCTGGGATTTGTAAATAAAGGTGAATAGTTAAAATCTGTGTTTGTTATGAGATTTTATAGGGTAGGATTATTACTGTAGATGTCAAATCAATGCTGGAAAAGTTAGTAAGTGTAATATTATATTATTAGTTGATGTAATGATTAAATAGAGTAGGATTTTGATAGATTTCATAATCCTCGTTTGTTTAAGGATTTACATCAAGGATTTGAGATTTTAAAATCCCAAATCCGGATTTGTGAAACCCGAAACAAACATACCCTAAAATATCTCTCTTCTTCAGACAAAAAAAAGGGGGTTTTGGAAACTTGGCTCCTTTTCCGGGACGGAGGTGTTATATTTTGACCTTTATATTGTGGGTGACCTGGATCATGTATTTTCTTTCATTTTTGGGCGACCTTACTTTCTGAATCTGAAAAGCTAAAGGAAATGTTGAAAGTAGGTGGTAAGGACAGTTGAAAATTTGCTGAAAAAGGCTCCTAAATTATCAGATTCCAAATTCTAGTATCTTATGCTGTAAGATGTGGAACTTGGAAATGGAAAAGAAGCATCGAGTTAAGCATAATGGATTGTTCTTCTATTACCAAGCCTGCCAAGCTGAATATATTTCCTGATCCTTGCAACATGGCTGTCCTTAATGATAGATGTCTCACAGATAACAGTAATATGTTATTTACCATGTAACCAAATTTTCATGCACCGTCTTATTGTTAAAGGTACTTGATATGTTCGATAAAATAAATAAATATAGGACATTGTCCATCTGTTCTCTCTGTTTTTTTTTTTTTTTGGTTTCCCTTGTTAACTCTCTACATATGCAGGTGAACTTCTCCTATTTTGAAGCTGGGGAAAATAAACAAGCTTTAGTGAAATTAGTAGCATGTGAGAGGTAATTCATTAACACTTTTGACACCTTCATCATTCACGGCTACCTTTTAAGATGTTGTACTTTTGTCTTGGTCATGTTATCTGTAAATCAAGTCAGTCTCTATAGTTTTAAAATTGAAAGCAAATAAAAAGTATAGAGCATGCAAAATTTTCAGTTGCTCACCTAGTGGACATGCTGGCGGTCAAATTGCATTCCTCAGCTTATTGTTTTAGTTAAGCACCTGATATGTCTCCTTGTCGATATGCTGGCTTTCTAATTGCATTCCTTATTTATGTGTGCTTGTAGTCCAAATTATTTTGTGTACACTTTACGATAATAAGGTGCCTTTTAGAGTCTGGAATTGCAGAACTGTGAATCCAGAGGAATTATTAGAGCTTATAGTTTGGACTGAATTTCATATTCTCTCATATTACTGGAAAAGGTTATTATTTGAATAATGAAATGGTTTATAGCAGCGGAGAGCGCGGGGGTGTGATATACAAATGAAAATAAACCATATTGATGCTCTGTTTCTATGTGATCCTTTTTTTTTGGACATTAGCAAAATTGTCTTTTTTTTTTTTGGTTTATCTGTGGCAATGCTAACTTTATATCATTCTACCTTGTGATACAATAGTGAGAAGATGGGTTCCTTCTTGGTCTAAGCTTATGTTACGCTTAGCTTACCATTTTATCTGTCAATCTCTGTAAATTACTGAACACTTACAAACATCTTTAAAGCTCTTATAAAGCTTATAGCTTCAATAAGCTCTTTAAAGAGCTCATAACATCCTCATAGTCTTCATAAACTGTATTCGTCTAAGTTCGAGTTTAATCTCTATGATTTATTGTTTTTGAGCAAAATTAGTTGCGCAAAATAGGATGAATAGGACAATAAAGTGATGTTTCCTTGTGAATGCTGTGATACTACTGGTGCACTACTACTGCAAGTGATTCATACCCTGAATGTTCTAGTTGTATTATTTTTGCCATCCTTTTGCTGGTGAGTTTTCTTTGTCCTGACCTTTTATATTGAAATTGATTCTTCAATAGATGTGCAGAGAAGCTTTATTATAAGAAACAGAAAGAAAAGGAGCAATTAAAACGAAAAGAGAACGAAAAACACCAAAGGAAAAGGTGAGCATTCTGTAGAATTGTAGTTCATATTAAGTAAATTTCAGAGCCAGAGACGGGGGTTTTCAGTTAAAGACGCCTTGCAATTAATTAATTTCCTCATCCCAGGGATCGGTCTGAAAGTGATGATGATGATGATGATGCAAGCATTGACTATAGCAAAAGAAAAGAGAGGAGAAAAGGTATGTTGCTGCATGATTTGCACCTGCATGAAAATCAGCTACATGGTTTAGTGATGAAGAATCTCAAGTACTAAAATCATAATTGTTTCTAGACAAAACTTGAAGGGCATAGTTACATAAAATATAATTGTTCTAATGAGTATTATATAGCTACTCTTGTCCCCCTAGCCACAAAGATTAAGACACTGCAATATAGTGGTCTTTGACCATGGCGATTATATTCACTTTAAAATTATTTATCTTGGGAGCATCCTTTCTCCTTCAAGTTCATTTTCCTTCTGATAAAGTAGTTGTTTGGCTATTCTATACTTCTATTAGCCAATATGTCATATTAAAATTTGAATATTGTAATTTGTATGTTATCTTGGGATAAAAATCGATGCTTCTATAGTGAATGTCTAATCTGAAGCTAATAGGTCAGTCAAAGAAATGGACGAATAGTAAAGGTCTGTAGAAAAGTGGAGTCTGATAACATGATGTTGTACTCTATAAAACTATATTTCTTGGAGTGAGTCCATTATACGGAACTTAAAGACCTGTTTCATCAGCTATCAAATGGGATGAGTATTAGGCATGCTTGTTCTCATTCGCAAGCTAAACATATTTTTCCAATAATTTAAATATTTATAAGAAATGAGCTTTTCTATAACCTGAATCTATGGCAAAAAGTTATTTGGTGGATATATAGCCTCGACATTCATTATGTTTGCACTTTTCCTCGCTTCTGAATATCATTCTTGAAAGGAAAATTGTTTAGCAGTACATTTGGTGACTGATGATCACATTATGCTTTCAGGAGACAAGGCTATGGCTTCAGCTAGTGATGACAAGCCCGACGATGATGAAAACTTTGACGAGTATCTTACTGGAATGTTTCCTTGATCGAGACTAACTCAAACTCAAGATTTGTTGTTCACTATTTGCTGAAAGGTAGCTTGTACCAGTTGTGTTTCATAGGCACAAAGGTGTGGTCTTCAACGGTGTTACACATTTGAGTTTGCCATTGGAAGGATTTGAGGTAACGCTCATTGTGAACGCCAACTTTCTGGTACTAGTTTTCGAACACTTGATTTTATATCAACTAATAGTAATTTTATCACTCTTTATGTTATATTATTCTAATTTTATTGTTGTTTTCTTGACAACCTGATCTCTATTTTATGTGTTATGAGTTGAATCATTTCACAGAATTTGATCTGTGAGACAGTCTCACAATAGACCTAATTTTTTATTTCCATGTTGCTAATGATTAAATCATTCATCAATGAATTATCAATCTTTGAAAGTCTGCCTTCTATTTCATAGTTAATGTGGCTTATTCATTTGAGAGGTGTTCATAGGAAATTGTTTTTTTTTTTTTTTTTTTTTTGGTGTGATTTTAGGATACTATTAATTTGTGTTATCAACGGAATCATAGAAGTGTAGAAGCTAAAAATTAACATAATAATTATGGAAAGATATTATCTTACTATTTTATCCTTTTTAATCACAATTTTTTAATCCTTTTACCTCCAAATTGAAACAATAAAAAACTACTCCCTCCATTCTAAAATAAATGTCGTTTTAGATTTTTTCACACAGATTAAGGTACAACTATTTAAATATAATTATTGTGAGTTTTTTTTTCCTTAACAATCTTTTTAACAAAGTAAATGCAAGTAATTTTGGTAGATTATAGATAAATTTGTTTTGAAATCCTATAATAATTTTTATTTTGGGACAATTTTTTATTTATTAAAATGACATTTATTTTGGGAAGAAATTTTTTTTTCTAATTAAAATTGTAAATTTATGAAACTAAAAAATTGATGTGGAACTGAAAAATAGAAAAGAAGCTCTCCCTCATGTGAATATAATAATAAATCGTTCCTCAAAGATAGAGTTGAAATCAGATCCTTTAGGAATATCCGACAATTCGCATGTAGGAATTTAAAAGTCAGTATTATAATAATGAATATAGCTTAAGAGTCATCATTATAACCTTGGCAAATCAATTTATATAGCTTAGTGATTGTACACATACGTGTCAATCTCATGCATGTATTAACATGCAAATTTTTCTTTATAAATACATGGAAGAATGTATATACAAGTATCACCTTTCATATATTTTGTTAGTTGTTTACTTTATATTTCTTCTTTGACTTATGCTTTGAGTTTCATTCTATTTTTCTTCTAGTTTATATAATAGTTATCGTTATTTTTATAACACGTTATCAGCACGAAGTTTTGCTCGGACAAAAAGGTTAGTAAAATTATATCGTTATCTTTATATTTTCCATATTTTTTATGGCTAGAATTGAAAATAAAAAATTTCAAATCTCGATGTTTCTGGTGTAAACTATTTATCTTGGTGCCTAGATATTAAACTACACTTACAAGGGTTGGATCTCGTAAAAACTCTTGAATGTGTAAATATCGAGGAGGCCAACAAGAAAGATGAGGCTAACGCTATGATCTTTATACGTCACCATTTATCGGAGGATTTGAAAGATGAGTACATATAGTTTGAAAGGCCATCAGAGATATAGCAAAAACTGAAAGAAAGATTTGATCACACAAAAACTGTGATCCTGCCACGGGCGCAGTATGACTGACAGCATATAAGGCTGCAAGACTTTAAATCAGTCTCCGATTATAATTCGGCTTTTTTTAAGATTGAGTCTTGTTTGGCTCTGTGTGGTGTAAAATTGTCAGAATATGACAAATTAGAGAAAACATTCTCCACCATGCATGCCTCAAATCTGGTACTACAACAACAGTACATGCAACGCCAATTTAAAACATATTCAGAGTTGATCTCTGTACTACTCACAGCAGAAAAAACAAATAAGTTGCTGTTGAAAAATCATGATTTGCGATCCTGTGGGTCCCAAGCAGTGCCAGAAGCACATGCTAACAAATCTATGGGCCAATCTAGAGGCCGTAGACAAAGATCCGGACGTGGTGCCTGGAGAGGCAGTGGACGTGGTGGTCCCCGCCCTGATATTAATGACCAAGACGAACGTCATGATATTAATAAAGACAACCGACGTGGACGTGGTTATTCTCGTCCAAATAATAATCCAGTCAATCAAGGGAACCGATTTCAGTGGAACCGTGACAAAGGCAAGATGACCACGGAGAAATCTTATGACAATAATTGCAATAGATGTGGAATGACTGGCCATTGAGCCAAAGTTTGCAGGACTGCCCAACACCTGGTAGATCTGTATCAGGATTCGATAAAAAACAAAGGAAATAGAGTCCAGACACACGCCACTGAGGTAAAAATGTCATTTACTACCCCTTAGGACGTCACACCTCAAATCATGAATGATCAAGTTCAAGATGGGAAATCTCTTGAACTATCAGATTTCTTTGATGACCTTGATCCCATTGTATAAAGTGCCAAGTGGCGGTGATAGATCCAAACTTAGATTTTGGTAATTTTGTGTATAGACCTCTCTCGGAAGTTGGCATACCCAAGATCAAGTTGATATTATCTTTTTTGTCAATAGTATTGTACATATCTTTTTGGATGATATATTACTGAAATTAACCTTATATTTTGATGCTATATAAAATTGTGAGTTTCATTTATGATTCCAGTATTAATATATTTTGGATAATCAGGCTGTACATGGAGCATACTGACAAAAAAAATCATTGTCTACTCGATAGTGCAACAACACACTCATAATTGCAGTCTATGTAGATGACATGAACCTCATTGGCACTTCTGAGGATTTGGCCAATGCTATTGCATATCTGAAGAAAGAGTTCGAAGTTAAAGATCTTGGGAAAACCAAACTTTGTCTCAGTCTTCAGTTAGAGCATAGAGCAAATGACATTTTTATTCATCAATCTGCGTACACTGAGCGACTACTCAAAATGTTTAATATGAGAAGTGCTCACTCTTTAAGCACCCCTATGGTTGTACGTTACTTAGACTTTGATAAAGATCCATTCGACCTAAAGAGTCTGATGAAGAGATACTTAGCCTAAAAATGTCATATCTTAATGCTATTGGAGCATGGATGTATCTAACACAATGTACAAGACCAGATATCATATTTGCGGTCAATGTGCTTGCTCGATATAGTTCCGAGCCAACCCGGAAACACTGGAACATAATTAAACATATTTTTCGTTATCTCCGTGGTACTATAAATTTGAGATTGTTATATTTCAATAATACAACTTACTCGGGGTTAGTTGGTTATGCTGATGTGGGATATAGATCAGATCCGCACAAAGCTCGATCACAAACTGTATATTTATTTTGTTATAATGGCACAACCATATCATGACGGTCTACTAAACAAACATTGGTTGCCACATCTTCCAACCATTCTGAACTTATTGCTCTTTATGAGGCTGGCAGAGAGTGTGTTTGGTTAAGGTCAGTTATAACTCATATAAGAAATGCATGTGAGTTAAATTCGACTACCACTACGCCTACTATCATTTATGAAAATAATGCTGCTTGCATAGCACAAATTAAAGACGGGTATATAAAAGGTGATAAAACTAAGCATATTTCACCAAAATTTTTCCATACTCACGAACTTAAAAAAAATGGGGAAATAAATGTTCAACAAATTCGTTCATGTCACAATCTTGCTGATTTATTCACAAAATCACTGCCTACATCTACATTTGAGAAATTGGTATATGACATTGGTATGAGAAGATCCAACGAGAAGCAAGACTGACATCTTACTCCAAGACTCATATTGCTCGTTTCAGGGGAAGCGGAAACAATGTAGTGTGCGTTGTACTCTTTTTCCCTTATCCTAGTTTTTATCCTAATGAATTTTTCTGATTTGAGGTTTTTAACGAGACAACCTATGCACATGGCCTAACAAAACTAAATTCAAGGGGAAATATTATAATAATGAATATAGCTTAAGAGTCATCATTATAGCTTTGACAAATCACTTTATATAGCTTAGTGATTGTACACATACGTGTCAATCTCATGCATATATTAACATGTAAATTTTTCTTTATAAATACATGGAAGAATGTATATACAAGTATCACCTTTCATATATTTTGTTAGCTGTTTACTTTATATTTCTTCTTTGACTTATGCTTTGAGTTTCATTCTATTTTTCTTTTAGTTTATATAATAGTTATCGTTATTTTCACAACAGTCAGATTATTATCTCACAATTATTGTCTGGAAGACTGGAACTGAGTTATTAAAAAGAATATAAATAAATAAATAAATTTGTTGGTAAAAAATTCTAATAGAAATAAATTGATTGGTTTTTTTTATAACGGGTAACTAGAAAGGAAAATGGCTCCCACGTGTCTGGTCCACGACTATGCGTCAACTCACGTGCCATCCGATTCCGTTCAACTCCGTTTCTTGGAATCCGCTGCTACCTAGGAACACGACAACTCGCCGTCAATCTGCCGTTAAGTTCAAACAAGTGTCGGCCAGCGAAAGGTGGACCCATTGAACTTACTATACGCCTGCCACGTTGTGGTCCTTGATGGTCCACAATGACTAGTCTTTAGAACACTCCTTAATTATTCCACACTTATCACTAATATCTTCTATGTGACTAATTTGCCCCTCTACTCTTGGTGTGTTTTCCTACATATTTAAGTCTGCTAATTCGACTAAATTATTCACTATGTAGCAAGAAATAGATACATTCTATTTTTTTAATCACAATGACCATATATATATATATATATGTGTGTGATTAACTAAGATTCGTTATTTGAGTCTATTTGGTCTTACTAATTTGCTTTCATTTGATATATCATAATTGAACTTGGTGGGATTTTTATATGTTATATCCGATGAATTATTGTAAATACAATATCTATCGTTGTTTTATACAAAATAGATGTGATTGTGCGTATATATATAGTAAATAATGAATTTGATGTAGATTATCAAGTATAATATAAATAAAAACACTTCGATTTATGAGTTATCAACTAAATTTAAAGTTAATACTGAATATCTAGATCAATAATATTAGAAACTTTGATATATAAATTGTAAGTGAATCGTGTTAATATTAGCCCTCTTCATATTTTTCGTCTCCGCAAATTTCTCTTAATCTTCTTTGGAACATCACCACAAAAGGAATTTTAAAAATAAACGTATACAATGATTCATTATTTGAAATGAAAAGACTTGTTCATGTTAATAAGATTTTTTGTAGATTCATTTACAAGTATTTTAACTTATAAAAATAAATTTGAATTATACATAACTACATTTTTTCGAAATTTCATTAAATTGCATTCATAAAACCAACAATTCTTATATAAGTTTTAATGGATAAATATACATGTGTTAGACCATCATACTTTGGGAAATATGAGTTTATTATGCTATTAATTACTTTTATTAACCAATCTACTTTCATATGAAATTTGTGAAGCAATGTCTATACAAGATTTTGCCAGGAAAGTACCCAATATACCATCAAACATATAATCTATTACCCAATATACCATCAAATATAATTTTGGGTTTTTTTTTCTACCACAAAATATAGTTTTGAGTCACTTTCTACCACTTTTTTGGTCCAAGTTAAATTGGAATAGTGGCTGAAATGACAAATAATATTTTTTACTTTTTGCGGATGATGAGATTTGGTCATGCAACTCTTATCTAACAATATAAGGTTAAACGGGGATTTTGGGAAAAACCATTAAACGGGGATTTTTTAGAATATATGGGTTAACGTGTATAGGGTTAAACAATATATGGGGATTTTGGAGAAATCCTATATTGTTTAAACCCCATATTCTTGTTAAATGTGGATTTTCCCAAAATCCCGTATTTAAATAATATATGAGAATTTTGGGAAAATCCCCGTATAACAATTAAACGGAGATTTTGGGAAGTCCTCGTTTAACCCTATATTGTTAGAATATATAGGGTTAAACAATATAGGAGGATTTCCCCAAAATCCTCATTTAGCAATTAAACAAGGATTTCCCAATAAAGGGTTAAACAATAAATGAGAATTTTTGGGCTTTTGCAAAATTTTTAGAATATAGGGTTAAACAATATACGGGGATTTCCCCAAAATTCCCGTTTAACAATTAAACGGGGATTTTCCCAATATAGGGTTAAACAATATATGAGGATTTTTGGGATTTTCCCAAAATTCTCGTTTAAAACGGGGATTTTTCCAAAATCCTCGTATATTGTTTAACCCTATATTTTAAGAATATACGGTTAAATGTGGATTTTGGGGAAATCCTCGTATATTATTTAACCCTATATTCTAAGAATATAGGAATATAAGGTTAAATGGGGATTTTGGGGAAATCCACGTATATTGTTTAACCCTATATTCTAAGAATATAGGGTTAAACGGGGATTTCCACAAAATCCCCATATAATTCTAAGAATATAGGGTTAAACGGGGATTTTTCCAAAATCTTCATTTAACCCTATATTCTTAGAATATATGGTTAAACGTGGAATTTGCAAATTAACAAAAATTTCATCTTAATTCGTGTTTGACTGTTAAAAGTGATTGAATGGTAGGTTGTTATGTGGCAATTAATGTTCCCATCTAGAGATGACAACGAGGTGGGGATCCCCGTTCCCCGCGGGATCCGCCTAGAACGGGCGAGAAATCCCTGAAATGCACCCCGCGGGGACGGGAATGGGATGAAAATTCTCCCCGATTGGCAGGGTGGGGATAGTATTCCCCGCCCCGCTCCCCGCAGGGCCCCGTGAATATTATATATATTTAATATAATATAATTAATTATTATAAAAAATAAATTTTATTTTAATTTGAAGTGATTCAAAACCCTAAGATTCTAAGAAGACCGATTCTAAGAAGTTGTAAGTAATTTATTTATTTAAAACACACATCACTTTTATGTATTTTTTTCTTAAGAAATAATAAATTATTTTTTACTTATTTATAACATTCTAAATAACTCACTTTATTGAACTTTCTTGTATGATATTTAAGGATGATATCACTTGTATGGAAAGTCACATGAAGATTGAAGATGTGGGTTCATTGAAGTATTGAAGAATGATGTAATTTAATGAAGATGTATTAGGATAATTTATTTTCATGTTTTAACTATTTGGATTAAATTGTGTTTTCATCTTTTATTCGGATTATGAATCATTTTTTATGTTTTTGTTGACATTTTATTTATATGTAATTGAATGGATTGTTGTTATGTATTAATTTGTATTTAAAAAAAAAAGGATGGAGCAGGGAATCCCCGCGGGACGGGGGAATCCCCATAGGGCGTGGAAGGTGGGGAATTTTCCTTGTTTAATGGCGGGGGTGGGGGATCCCGTAGGGTGGGGACGGGTGGGGAATTTTTCCCGTTAAGTTGGTGGGGACGGGGACGGGAATTCCTCGAGATCGTGGGGACGGGGATGGGGAATGCTCCCCGATCCCATCCCATTGCCATCCCCATCAAGTCAATGATAATTTGGTGGTATTTTTGGGTATACAATTATATTTGATGGTAAAAAGTATCCTACTTTTATATTTAATGGTATAAAAGATTCCAATTTTATTTAGTGTGATAAAATTAGAATCCTTTATATTTATTATGGTACTTTTGGATGATATCCCATATATATATATATATATTATGGACCACCCACTTTTGAGTTATATCCCACCAAACACTTTGGGTGATGTTTTAATTATTGACTTTTGTAATGAGAAGTCATCTCACATCTCTCCAAATTTGGTCCACGTGTCATTTACCATGTGGCCTCTAAACCCTAGCAATGTTATCTCACAGATCATATTTCAACGTTAAGTCAACATGAGTGCAAGTAACATGAAACTATTGCTTTACCAACAAAAAGATATTACAAGGAAAAAGAAAAAGAAAAATAATTGCTTATTTCACCTTTGACCTTTAACCTTTAACCTTTATTAGGTAGCTAAAATTTTTGCAGCAGCCTTTGGTGCTTGCTTCTCTTTTTCAACACATCCTCTTTTTTTATAGTCACAATGAAAATGAGAATTTGATTTTGAAATCTTATTAAATAAATAGAAATTATGATGAATATGTCTTCTATTTCTAATAAAGTTAATCATACAATTTTTTATTTCTCTAATTAGATGTGTATTTTTTTTCTTCTCATATATGTGTATAGATTCAAAAACTTGACAATATAACTATCAATTTCAACATAAAATGAAAGAAACTAGAATAGATTTTTTAAGCTATATAAATTTTAATTTTTTTTTAACAATATTGATTATCCATAGTCCATCTAACAAACTGAGGCCAACATTTATACTCTTGATGATAATTTTATGACAATTTTTAAATATTTATTTCTTTTCTTTTATCATTATTCTTTGCAATCAATTTCAATATGTTTGGGTAGGTTAAGAGTTTTTAATCATGTTTGTCCTTTGTTTGGTTTATAGGTTGAAAGTCCCATGTTTAGAGCTTGGGCTCGATGTCAAAAAATTGAACGTGGATTAAATAAACCATCCATCTTTGGATGATTTATTAAATCTTGTGTAAGCCTCATCTACTACCCCTCCGAAATGACCAAATAATCCTTAATATTGATAGATAAATTACTTTAGACCCATCTTCCTTCCAAAAAAAAAAAAAAAAAAACGAATTGCCTATATAATAAATAAAATTATTTCCTAACCAAGTAATTATGAATTTCCCTTATATTCAATTAAATTAATATTTTACTTTGGCAAAATTAAATATAACACCACTTATGTATGGGGCATTTTGGTCAAGTTCATATAAATTCACAACAAATTCTTGTTCCAAACAAACTTTTAGTATAACATCACATTTCAACAAATAACCACAACACTCAAAGCAAACACAATATCAAGTTAAACCTAACACTAAACATTTAAACCAAATGTATAAAAAATTTAACCTTATTTAAAATGAACGATGCAAATCTACAATAACCCAACTAACGAACCAAACACGGCCTTATACTTTTGAAATGCAAATTGTTTTATTCAATTAACATGAAGGAAATTAAGAAACATAAAATAGCTAGACTTTTTTCAGTGGAATGGCTGCATTTGAATTGGTCAATTTACTTGAGTGAGGTTTCTTGGAACAAGGATTTTAACATTTGATATTCTACTAAAAGGTTAATATGTTTATTCAAAGAAGAAAAAAGAAGAAGAATATTAATGTCATAGAAAACAAGAATTCAATCACATTTGGCTTGAAACCTTCACCAGTTAGTCGAATTTAAGGTTCAGTACCCTTTTTTTAGTTTAAAATTTTATGTTTGAGATAAGTTTGCCTGCCAATTCAATCAAGTCCAGATATGCTTTAATCGAGTTAAGCCCAAATTCAACTGAAATCATATTTAAAATCTTAGAGCAACCACATTGATTCATTTTGGTGTGTTTTTAATTAAAACAAAATGTGTGTTAATTAATATAAGTGTATTTTTAAGTGTGTTTTTGTGTAATTAGTGTGTGTTAAGCTCTAATAATGCATTCTTGTCCCCCTTTTTAATGATTGGCTAATGATTGTAATTAATGTGATCTAATTTGTAACCAATAAAAAATATCTTTTTTCAAAATAAAATAATATAATAAAAATTAGTGGATAATGGAACTCACATGTAATGATTGTGTTTGAGATAAAATTGATGTAGATTTGTGTTAAATTGATGTAGAGATGTGTTTTAAAAAAGTAAATGTTTTTAATTAGTGTGTTGGCATGTGGGCCCCGTACTAAAATGGTGTGCTAAAAATCCATTAATGTGGGTGCCCTTATCCAATAAAAAGATAAACTATTTGTTGTATTAAATGAGTTAAACTCAAACGAGTTCTTAGATAATGGTTTAAAATGAAATATTGAGTAATTTAATCTTTTTACAGCTATTCATAATTTGAATCAATTTTCGGAAATCGTGGGTTGATATGTACTGTCACAAATCTAATTTGTGAGAAAGTTTTACAAGAATTTCTTTCATTTATTTATTTTGGTTCAAGGCCTTAATGAAGAAGTATGAAGTATCCAACAATTAATTCTTCTTCTAAAAAATAATAAAAGCAAAAAAAGTAAATAAAAATAAAAATAACATTGAGATAATAATTATCCTAGTACCCAAACCTTTTCTGAAATGAATTTGGAACAAAGAGTCTGTTGAACTGCTTTCATTCACGAATCGTATTGTCCTCAGTGACAAATTGTGTTTTGGTGATTAAATTAGTGTGGTTGAACATTTAATATGTTTGGGAGGGGTTCGGTGTGTTTGAGAAAATCCGAAATCTATATAAAGGTAAATAATTAAAGAGTTGGGCTGGCGTGAACTTGATGCACGGATCTTAAGATCTGTTAACTCAAACCCGACCCGGCCCAAGCATATATATATATATATATATATATTTTTTTTTTTCATAATAGATGTCTTAATTAAGAGGCGCAATCCTCAATTCACCATCGCGTCTTCACCTCTTCAATCAATCATCTCCATGGACGCCTGTGATTCCAATCTTCAAATTACAAATGAAATCACGATCTAAGCTTCACCTCTTCAATCAATCATCTCCATGAGCGCCTGTGATTCCAACCTTTAAATTACAAACGAAAACACGGACAACACTGATAACTCCTTAGAAATTTAGATATTGTCTTCAATCATCAATGCGAAAAGGTTAACTGATGTTGTGTTCGTAATATTCTATCATATGTGAAACTATACCTAACCTTCAAATTGTTGAGTTATCTAGTGGAGAAGATGAATTTGCCGATGCAATTGATACAATTTCTGAATCTAAAGGTCATCTTAATAATACATAAAGGTCGTGTTATTGAAACAGAAGGTATAAGTAACTTAACATAAAGACCTTGAAATTTATACATAATGTGCCTTAAATGGTTGACTTATAAAGGTATATTTAAAAATATATAATGGTCATCTTATGATCACATAAATGTATATTTAATTAAATTTAAAAAAAATGCTAAGGTAGCTAGCCCTACAAAAGGTATGACTAACATAACTAAAAGGTATATCTAACACTACTAAAATGTATAGTTAACATAACATAAAAAATATGACTAACATAACTAAAATGTATGCTAACATTACTAAAAGTATAGTTAACATAGCATAAAATGTATGACTAACACAACTAAAATATATGACTAACACTACTAAAGGGTATACTTAACATAACATAAATGTCAGACACCTGAGAGCATGTTTAGGTGGATTTTATCCGCGATCTAGAGGCGCATGCGGGCGCGTGACGGGTCGACCCGACCCGACCCGACCCGAGTGCACGGATGTAGGGTTCGTGCACCAGGTATATAAAAGTTTTTATCATAATTAAAATGTATGTTTGTTTGTATGAGAATTAAATAGGGTAAAATTATATTGTAAATGTCAAATTAATATTGGAAAAATGTGAGTTGATGCAATAGTTTATTGTGAGAAAATAAGTTGATGTGTTATTTTATAATGATTTGATGATTGCAATATAAGTAGTTGTGATGTGTACGAATTTTGCGATCCAAATTTAAATACAAAAACAAATATACGCCAAGATTTAGAAGTCCAAAATTTTGTTACGTACCCTTTCAAACATACATTAGGGTTTATGATCATCATTTTTCTATAGGTTAATTATTGATAAAATCACATTATTTTCTAAATTGTAATTTTTCTACAAGGGCATTCCTGACATATGAAAACTAATCATGTAGATTATTATGATAGTTTAATCACAAATTAAAAAAAAATTTGAAAAATGTCAAAATTGCACCTTTATATAAGATCGTGTTATTTTTATAATACAAAAAACTTTTATTCAACTGATGTACAAATCTAGGATCCATTTAACTTGACTTCATCCATTTTTATGTGCTCACACGCATCCCTACACATCAGCTGTCTGTGCCCACATTAACTCACGTCTGTGCGTGTTCTAATAAACATGTAATACGCTTTGGTATGCCAGCTAGTATTACATCAATGTATCTGAGTAGTATACGTTATATTACATAACATAAGAAAATATCTTTACGTAAATAAAATAATATCTTTATATGGTACAATTAATATCTTTATGTGACACAAGTCACACAACAACTACTTTTAGTTATGGAGTAAAACTTCTGTTCACCAGTTGCACCGTGCAATCCATACCTTTATGTTATAAATGTAATACCTTTATACATGTTCATTTTAAAAGGTATGTATATTTATACATAAATGTATTACATTTATAACATAAATATATGGATTGCACGAATTTTCACTTCTGTGCAACTGGTGCACAAAAGTTTTTGTGTTATGTATATACTAATATATTTAAGTATAATAACAAAATCATTTTAATTAAAATAAGATAATACCTTTAAGTAGATGTATTAATATTTTTACATTATATAGTAAATATCATTATGTGATACAAATTATACTCCTAAGTTATAATTCAATTAAATAAAATAATTCATTTATAAGGTAATATTTTTTTGTAATACAATCAATATATAACTCATATTTAAAGATCAACGAATTGAAAATATTTAAATTATAGACAATGATGCAACCTCTCACAAAACTATAGCAATAAAATAGTCTTATCTAAGTTTTTGTTGTGGTCTACATAAAAACTCCAAAAAGAAAAAAAGGCAATAAAAAAAAGAAACAAAGAAAAACATAGAAATGTAGTTGGAAGAACATAGAGGGCATTTCTGACCATTCATAGGTGGGCCCACGACACGTTCTAGCCATTAGCTAATCCAATATTTTGAATTTCATTTAAAATTAATTTATTTATTTTTGTTTTATTGTAAATATTATTATTATTATTATTATTTTCTCCCTCCTTAACAGGACAATGAGAGCGACAATGGCGTGGAAATTAAAAAATTCGGACAACCCATTATTCAATTAAAATAAAAATCGACTAAAAAAAATTACACACACACACACACACACTCTCTCTAGATTTTGGCAATATATAAGTAGGCAATGTAGTTTTTATATGTTGTTTCATTAGTCAATGTGATTTGAGCTTCTACCTCATCGCACAGAATTAAAGGTAATTTTGTTTGAATTCTTATTTATCTCTTCAGTAATTCGATGCTCCTATTTAGGATTCCTGCAGTTTTTAATTGTATGATCATAAAATTTTGAATTTAGATAAAAACTAGAACGAAAAACTTGGAGTTGAATTTGATAATTCTGGATTTTGAGGAGCTTTTTTTTTTTTTTGTAGGTTGGTTTTCGAATTATTGTGTGTGAGTGCTTGGTTAAAATTATGCTTGATTTGAATAATCATTGTCGGTAATTGTATTATTAATTAATTTTTTTTTTTTAAAGAATTCTGAAGTAGAATTGGAGTAGGGAAGAAGTGGAGTTGTTGTGAGTTGGTGTTAATTTGGGATATTGATTTATTTGAGGTTATTTTAGTATGAAGTTGTGGATTCTTTGGATTAATGAGTAGTTACGATAGATTGTCATTTTTGCCTCAAGGTTTTTTTATCTAGTTACAGCAAAGTGTAACTGTGATGATTCACTTCACTGTTGTAGTGTAGCTATTTCGTGTTTTCTTTGGAGACTGTTTTCTGATGGGTAAAATCATCTTCTTTAGCTGAATCAAATGTCGTATCGTGTATGTTAGGTGTGTTATGTCATTCCGTATGTCATATGTCTTGATACTAAGATATGTCAACTGGATAGATTGTTCTTCTTTCCTCTTTACTTGCATTCAGAACCAAGAAAAGGAAATGGTTAATCTATTATTCTGTTAAGAACTGGCTAAGCTTTTACTAATAGATCCACTTATCAGTGAGGCTCCTTTGTGTCTTGCTGAAGTCCATGCTGGGCATAATTGTCAGTGCCTCTTCATTTTATTGTATATTTTTGTTTGTAACCTGAGAGATTAGATACCCTGATGATATTTGGATAAAATAAGATGATATCTCATCATCACATCATGGTTTATTGTTAAATGGCAAAGAAAGAAGGAAACTAAAGATGGTTCCTGGTATTTAGTTTGTGTTCTTTACAGTTGTTTCTGCTTTGCAAAAACACTGTCAACTTCTGAACCTTATTGTTCAAATACTGTAGGACTGCATCACCTGGATTCATCCTCTGCGCTTGAATATTCCACGACCTCATAACTTTCTTTTTTCTTTTTTTGGGTTTGAGGTGAGGGGTACTTGGCTAGAGTGAGTGTGTATGCATGTTTTCTTATATATTTCAATAATTGTCTTGTGTAGTGAATTATGATTAGGCCATTAATTGTTTGGGAGAGTGTCAACAACAATGCCCACACTTGCCAAGAGTAATAATCGGCAACTAGAGACAGGACTCAGAAGCATCCCAACTTCAACACCCTACAGCCAGCCTTGGTGGCAGGGTCTCGGGAGCAATGACATGCCTTCTCCAGGGCAGCAAGAAGATGGTTCCTTAGCCCCTGCAACTCTGCACTCACAAGGCACTGTTGAAAGGATCCCCAAGGATACAGATACTAATGCAGCTTTTCGATCTGGTAGCCTTCTGTGCTTTACCATATATTTAACTTTTAATTTTTTGTTTTGTTTTGTTTAAATGTACTATATGCTCACTAGTCAAGAAAAACGTTGCTATCTTCTAGTTGCATTCTTTTCCTGTCAGCTATGTCTGGGGTTCCGAGTCATCTTACCGAGGGTGACTGAAGACACTATGATTCTTGGACTGATATAACAAATGTAGTTGTGAAGTGGCTGTTGAACCTTAATTCTATTATCAACCTCATCCCTAGAGAAGAGATCTAATTTCAAGCTCAGCCATCTCATCTACTCCCTTGGAAACTAAATAGGAAAAGACTACTTCTAATGTCTGCAATTAGGCAATTGTGTCGCTTTATGTTGTTTGGTATTAGATTAAGATTTGTGAAATTTGGTTATTTGGAAATGATTAGTATCTAAAATCTGAGCAGAAGGATAAAGGTTCATGGTGTCTGCAATTCCCCAACTTGTTTTGGTTACTTATAGATTATTCCCGCATACTTTGTGCATTATTACTTTCATCTGACATTCTCTTTATAACTTATTGATTCTTGCAATACTAACTGAAAGAAATCGTAACAAGATTCAATGGATTGCATACTCAGATCATGTGAATCTTGGATCATAGCTATTTTGGAATGCTTGTGCTTACTAGGAGAGCTAACAAAACACAAGATAGTCTCTGGTTGCACAAAAATGTTGGCCACTTTTTCTGATATGCTTTTCATATAGGAAACAGGAAGGTGAAATGACCGAAACATGCTGTTATGGCACATTCCAAAGTTAGGTTTCACCAGTTAACATGATCTACGCTTTGCTGACGCTAGTTTGAAGAAGTTATATTTGCTCGAGGTTCATGCTTAGGTTGACCAGTTTACTTAATGAAGCTAGTCTGAAAATTAATATCCACATTACATGGTTAATTTCTGGATTGGGTGAAACCCTGAAGAGACAGTTGGTACTCCCTGGTGTGTCACTGGTTCCTAGTGCTTAAGCATATGGATCAAAGTTTTATGATCCGTGAATACTATTGGATAATGTTGAACAAGAAGCTGGCTTCACTGATCCAATATGCACAGAACATTTGTACTGGAGTCTGAAATAACTGATGGCCGTCATTAGGGGATATGTTATTTTGAATATCCATGATAGTGTACAGCTCTATGCTCCTTTAGTTGTACTAAAAACGAGTTATTAAGTGCAGTGTTGTGGTCTTTTAGTTGTAGTAGAGTTAGATTTCTGATACTTACTAGAAGCAGAGATGCCTTATGTCGCTTTTTGAGACTTCATTTTATAACAGAAGTTCAGTGAATATTGTGATTAGATGGCCGAGCCATTAAAAGAATCTTGCTTTGACTGAATTAACTGATGAAATAATTTTTGCACCATATCTGCCCTTCATTTGCATCAGTTTGGGAGGAAATATAATATTATTGTGTTAGAAGTATTGGAGTTTCTTATAGATAATAAACCTTGAAGTGTTGGACATGATTTGTCTGTATGAGCTCTGTGGCTTCAAAAAGCATCTGCTTGGTCCATCTGTATGGCTAAAAAATTTAAGGAAACCTAATGAATATTCGACTAAATCTATATTAACTGTTCCAATTCTTATAAAGTCTCCTGCTCTTACATGGGGTTCATTGTGTCACAGTACAATTTGTACTTCGCTACTTTCTTATGGGAGAAATTTTTATGCAATGATTGAACATCTTAATCGTAATGTATGGTAAGGGAAAATATTAGATTATGAAAAATGCACTAGTTTTAACAATGCAGTCCTCACTGCCGATATGCTATCCTAAGTCATCAATGTTTGCTTGTGTTTTAAGATATCATGTCTCTGTTGCATGAAGACCTCCAGATTGGTACTTGTGTCTTGGTTAACATGTTTAGTAGTAATTGGCTACTTTGCATATCATTTTCTTTGACTAATTTGTGCATATATGCCTGCTAGCCATCATCAAAAGCTCTATCTTGTTGTTGTCTGTTCCATGCTTGTATTATTCCTGATCCAGTTAAATGTGGTCTATATATCCTCTTTCAGATTTAAATGGGAGCAATGGCGAGCAAGAGCAGCAGCAACTTGATGCAAATTCACAAATGGAACTTGTTGGGCATTCAATAGTAAGACCCTCCTCCTCCTCTCTCTATACTTGTCTCAGAGTTATATAAACGCTTCATTTCAGTACCGAGCAGATGTATGAATATCACAGTTTCTAGGAGTACAATTTTCATTTTCTTATCCAGATCTATATATGACTTTACTTCTTTTCTGTACAGATGTTGACATCATATCCGTATGCAGATCCACATTATGGGGGAATGTTGACCTATGGGGCACCGGTAAGGACCTACTATGGCCTAAAACTAAGCTTGAAGACACCTGTTAAGATCAATATAATGTAGAGGGTATAGAGGAGAAATAATCTGTCATACATGTTAAAGTTACAAATCAACCATCTTATGACACTACCTATATATCTATCTTGTCAACACATACATGCTCATGAACATGCACACACATTACACATGCATATCTATGTATTGATATGCAGTTGAGAGGCAATTGTTTATGTTCACAGTAAGAGAAAAAAATGCTGGACTCTAATTCTTCAGTTTGTCATACTTCAATTTCCACTTTATTGCTGCCTCTAATAATCTCTGAGCTATATCACCTTCTCTGGTGAAGAAATGTTTAGCAATCATTCTGGTGAACTAATAAAAATCACCAGCATTTCTAGCCATGCTACCCAACATGTCAGTCTTAAAAATAGCTCCTTAATGTTATGCATGTTTGTTTTGGATGCCTAAAGAGAGATAATTTTTAATTGAAGTTTTCCTTTTTTCTTTTTTAATTATATATTTTCTAATGAACATGTTCTCTTTGGATTTATGGTTGAAATCTTTTTGGATTGATTCCAGGTACATCCTCATTTGCTTGGATATCATCCAGCAAGAATGCCTCTGCCTCTTGAAATGGAAGAAGAACCTGTCTATGTAAATGCGAAACAGTACCATGGAATTTTGAGGCGAAGACAAATACGAGCAAAGGCAGAATTGGAGAAGAAATTGGTGAAAAACAGAAAGGTAACAGAATGCTACCCTCCAAACTTTTGCATGCATTTCCTCATCTTTTTATAGTAATCAATCTTGAGCAATCATGTCAAGTTTGCACTGGGATCATATAATTCTACTTGCTATTCACCTCTTTTTTCTGGAAGTAATAATTCCAGATGACATATTGCTACTGGATGTGTTGGTTCGGTTTTCATGTTGGACTCAATTACACTTCAACTCTAAGTTAACAATTACCTGAAAGATGGGAAAGGATGTTCACTTATTTCCCCATACATGGATGCTAATACACGTTTGATACACTTACGTGTTGATATGAATTTCAAATACCTCTTATCTTTGAAATCGTGCTTATGTTCTCTGTGCATCACTAAATGCAGCCTTATCTTCATGAATCTCGGCACCAACATGCTATGAGAAGGGCAAGAGGCTCTGGGGGCCGTTTCCTAAACACCAACACACTCGATAGTAATACGGAAAAATCCAATTCTGGGAAGCAATCAAAATCAGGCGAAATGGCTTCTGCACACATGTCTTCCAGCAGTAATGGCGCATCTAATCAGCACGATGGATCGAGCAATGATCAAGGTCTGGGATCGTACTATGCACAGGCGAGCAGAAGAGAGCTTGAACACCACAGACATTTTAGGGACATTAACTGGAACTCGGTGGTGGATCAGGCCCCATAAGGGCCTCCACCCAGCAGCAGATGAGAATCGATCTTCAGTTTCTCTGACACGGATATGGCTATGGCTATGGCTATGGCTTGTCTGTCAGGCAATTCATTCTTGGCTTGGTTACTTGTAGGGTGCAGGGATGAGACAACCTAGAATGTTGTGTATATTTCTCCATGCACCTGTCTTATCCTTTCTGTAAATATGGTAAGAATGTAAGCAGTATTGGTAATGTTTCTCATACTCTCTGGATTCTGTGTAAACTTTGAGGTTTGAATTCTGTATTTTATCTTTCATGTTGTAACTCCTCTCGCATCATCTTATTTGCCTTCCTTCATATAATTATTTTGATATTTTAGAAATAATTTCTAGATAACGTAAAAGAATTTTTTTAAATAATTACTAAATAATTTATAGGGATTTGTTTTTTATCCTTTAATTTTATTTCATTGTACTTTTCATCATCTACCTTTACCTTTTGATTTTTAGTCATCTATGTTTAAAAATTCATTAAATTTTTTTTTTTTTTTGGTAAATTTAATTTTCACTGTCGAGATTTGATTAAATTATCAAATGGACCCAAAGATTGTGAAAATTATAATCAAACCATTTAAGTATTAAAAAAAAAATCACGAAACATTTAAATCGATTTTCATGAGCAATTGATTTGAAATCACTCAAACTATGTTATCATGCTTTAATTTTTAAGGTGATCATATGTTCAAAACTGATCGTTGAAGGAGTTAATTTGTAATAAAAATAAAAATGGAAGACATTTACCTGTTGTGTAGACTTGTAGCACATAAATGGACCAAAAAATGAGTTTTTTTTTTAAACACAGGGATTTAAAAAACAAAATGTGATGGAAAGATGATAAAAAAACCAATAAGTCTAAAAGCACCCCAATGATTTCTAAGGGCACCCCATTTAAAAAAAAAATTTCAAAATTTAAAATTTCTGATTTTACCCTCAGGGTTAGAAACTCTAGTTCCGTTCGGTCGAGACGGCCGAACGACCTTCAACATGTTCGGTCAAGACGACCGAACGGCCTTCAACATGTTCGGCCAACACGGTCGAACGACTCTGCTCGGCCAACACGGCGGATTTTCATACGTTTTGTCAGGAAAAGTCCAATATCTCGGAATATGTTGAAATTCGCACACGACTTGCGAAACGGTGCGAGAAATCAAACACAGGTGCTGACGAACGATTGATTTTGGCCATCCGGGGTCGTTTGAGGGGCAAAAAAGTCAATTTACCGTTTTTCGATTTTTAAATGTTTTTTTTCGGATTTTTCTAATTTTTGTTTTAAGTCGTTTAGGTCATACATAATGCCAACATAATAACGAACATTCTACGGATTTTAAAAATGTGCGAAAATCGTGTGAAAAGTGTAGGAAAAAAGGTGAAAAAACAATTGAATTCGAGCAGTTCCGTTCGACCGAACCTGTAGAAGCCCGTTCGGCCAACACGACCGAACAGTGTTCGGTCGTGTTGGCCGAACACTCTTCTATATGTTCGGTCAACACGACCAAACGAAACTAGTTATTCTACTCCTAAGGGTAAATTCGGAATTTTTTATTTTTTAAAATGGGGTGCTCTTAGTCCATCTTTTTTTTTTTCTTTTCCCCTATTTATAATTATTCTTATCTTTTATTAATGTCTACTTTCAATTATTTGTTTTTAAGAAGCATATCTCAATATTTGGAATTATGTTGACATAAATCACACGTCTTAATTTTATTAAGAATTGTGTGCATTTTTCTTTACCATTTTTAATTTTTTTTCTTAAGTAATTAGGTAGATTAATTATGGACGAAGGCATACAAGCTCAGTTTTAAATAGGAAAAGCAAAATGAGCAAGTGTAGTGGGTCAAAACGATATTAATGTAAGTTTATGGGCTCAAATAAAAAATCTTCTTGCTGACGTCAAATAGAAAAACCCTAGACGAGATTCCTCATTTCCGCTTTCTTATTGCCCCGCCATGGAAAGGTACTCTCTCTCTCTCTCTCTCTCTCTCTCTCTCTCTCTCTTCTGTGTATGTACATGAGGTGTGTGGATGGCCAGCTTTTAAATTTCCTACATTTTACTTCTATTTTTATGGTTTTGATTAATCAGTTAATCGTTAGAGAACTTGAAATTTTGGTGAATATCACTTTGTATTGTTGAGCATTTTACTTTTATTATTGGGGATTTTTTAAAAGGAATTTTTTTTTTTTTGGCAGAATTGGATGAAGTCCCATGGATGAAACATTTAGTAATCTGAAACTGTCTGTGCATAATTGGTGCTCCCTCTCTTTCAGGAGGTTGAGGAACCATCTTATCATTGATATGCCAGGTAGAAAATAGGCATTTCTGAGGGACTTCTATTTGCATTATTTTCTTACTTATCTACTTTCAATTGGGGCTGTAAATGAATCGAACACATTATTGTTCAACCTTCAATTGAGCTGAACAGACAAGTAACTTTGGTTTGATTCTTCAGCTCATTTTCACTGGATTCAGTTTTTTTTTTTTTTTTGTTTTGGTTTTGGTTTTGTAATGTAGCCATTCTAAATTGTAGTTGCAGCTATCAGATTCATTTTCATTTGATATTTTTAAGTTTGAGCCAAAATAGCTGATTGGACTCATAAGATTAAGTCCACTAAGTCCAAGAATATGATTTCAGATTTATAGCAAATTAACTAAGTCCAAGTACCATACTTGATCTGTAGTAATCTAGTCTTGATTTCATTTTTGTGATGTGGAGATATTGGAATATCTATAGGGCAAGCTAGATAATATTTTCTGGCAATGTGTAAAGTTTTGGGGTATATTATGTGGAATAACATCATGTTGTGTACTTCACTTGAGCTAGAAGTTTTGTACCTCCATGCTTGACTTGGACAATCTTTATGTTAACTTTGTAATTCTTTCAAGAACTATACTTGGTTATGTGTGGATCTTTTTAAGTGATTCTCTTCTCAAAAACAGTGTGCTTAAGATGATAATAAGATGAGAGAATTTGGAATGCTGATGATGTATGGTCCTTGGGTACATACTTTTACTTGGAATGGAGGTGCTTGGTCTTGGTATGAGATGACCTCATCATTGTTGTTCTAAAAGTTTTTTTTTTTTTTAAATCTAGAAAATATCAAAAATTGATGACTAATGAGAATGTTTTGCGCAGCAGGTGATGTAAAAACCACCTCTTTTTTCACACGTGATGAGTGAATCAGAGAGTGTGAAGAGGGCTATAAGTGATTTTTGAAGACAAATTCCAACTTCCTCACAAGTACGAGGAGAAATGCATTCTGTACGAGGATTTGTTCAATTGGATGAGGAAGGTGGGCTTAGAATTCTTCACATCCACAGCCCAAAAAAACTGAAGCCCATATCACAAAAATTCTTTGGGCCCACTTGACGCCCAACCATCCGCACCATGAGCCCAACTCCCAAACCCAACTTAGGGATGTTAACGGGGCGGGGCTGGGGGAGCAATCCCAATCCCCTTCCCCGCGTTCGCGGGGAATCCCCGTCCCTGTCCCTGCCAATGAATCGGGGAAAATTTCCCCCGTGCCCTGCCCTGTGGGGATTCCCCGAACCATCTTTTTTTTTTTTTTTTAATTTTTTTTTAATTTAATTAATATACAAAAATAATCCATACAACTACATATAACTCAAATATTAACAAAAAAAATGACTCAAAATTCAAATAAAAGATGAAAGCATAATTTAATAAAATTAGTTAAAATACAAAGATAATTTATCTTAATATATTTTCATTAATTTCCATCATTGTTCAATATTTTAAATCACTCAACATTTCAATCTCTATATAATTAATTTTTTATATTATTTTAAAAATATATTAATATATAGTTTTTATATATAATTAAAATAAAATTTATTTTTTATAATAATTAATTATATTATATTAAATATAAATAAATACACATATATAATATTCACGGGACCCGTGGAGAATGGGGCGGGGATCCCGCGGGGTGGAGAATACAATCTCCGTCCCGCCTCGCCAACTGGGGAGAATTTTCGTCCCTTCCCCACGGGTGCATTTCAGGATTTCCCGTTCCTCCTGGGGATCCCGCGGGGCGGGGGTGGAGAATACAATCTCCGTCCCGCCTCGCCAACCGGGGAGAATTTTCGTCCCTTCCCCACGGGTGCATTTCAGGATTTCCCGTTCCTCCTGGGGATCCCGCGGGGCGGGGAATACAATCTTCGTCCCGCCTCGCCAACCGGGGGCGGGGAATACAATCTCCGTCCCGCCTCGCCAATCGGGGAGAATTTTCGTCCCGTCCCCACGGGGTGCATTTCAGGGATTTCCCGCCTCGTTCGGGACGGATCCCCACGAGGAACGGGGATCCCCGTCCCATTGCCATCCCTAAGTCCCAACTGCTGCTGTTGTTATTACTAAAATAAGGAATATACAAAAATACAAGATTAGTAAGCAAAGATATCGCATTATAACTTTAAATTGCCAACCATTTAAGCATATATATATATATATATATTATTATTTTTAAATTTGAGACTCTACATATTGTCAATGAACAATAAATAAATATTAGATAATAAAATGATCCCCTATACAATATATGCACTCCGCTAATGTATAAATATGATGTTCCTTTAAATATTATGATTTGAAATTAAAATAATTGCGTTGGATTAATGACACAAGGACACATTTATATGTGCCCATGGTTTATAGGTTAACAGACCTATTAGATAATAACACAAATATACATATATATATATATATATATATATATACACACGTGTGTCCTAAGTTTTTGAGGTTTCTCTTGTAAACACTGAATTGCTTTCGTTTGTTAGTGGATTTTGCCGATCTCTCCTGATGGTGGAGTAGGCTGATGTTGGTGTGTCGAAGGCACTTAAATTTAAGGAAAGAATATCGCGAAATTTTGTTAAATTGAGCTTTCCAAACAGAAATGGTGGTTGTGATTTTTTTACTAATGCACCCGTCACCGTCGCCGTGTTATAAGGCACAGTCGACTGTGCGCGACAACTGTGTACAAGTATGTCATTTCAACTCTAAGTATGTGATTTTTTTTCTCACGTTGTGGGGCACGATCCGACCGCACGACATGTGTAGCGCATGGTATGGGGCACAGTCGATAGTACGCGTCACAAGTATGTGATTTTTAATTCTAAATATGTCTTTTAGGACTATAAGTATGTGTTTTTTTTGTTTTGGCGCACGGCCAACCGTGCTCCAGGACGTGACCGTGCGTGGTCCCGTCACACCGTGCGACGGTTGCATGCGAGATTGACTCATATTTCAGTGAAATTTTATCGAAATTTTGATAACGGTTTCAGTTTCGGTGAAATCATATAGTAAATAAATGTTGGAAAATCAAAAATATATTGACGGTATTTTGGTAATTTTTGTTTCGATTTCGGTTCGGTGAAATCTTAGTAATTTTTTTTTCTTAATGTTGTATTAAATAATTATAATACAATTTTATAAAGAATGACACCAATTTTGAGGAAAAAAGATGTATTTTAAACCTATATAATATAATAATGTGCATTATAATTGTAACGTGTATTAGATCAAAAATTTATCAACATTGTAATAATTCCTTCAAATAATTGCCTCAAATAATTATCAATTACCCTACACCTGCACTACTACAAGTTCAAAACTACAATTATTTAATCTGGAGTCAATCCACATTATCCGAACCATATAATTGCAGTTGGAAGAGATAGAGGAGCATATGAATAGCATATTCATGATACATTCAAAATCAAGTCTAATGTCATGAACGGGTACCAATATTATTTGAATCAAAATGACATCATCTTATTCATTTGAACTTTATAGAAGTTCATTTTGGTATTATTAATAATGTATTCAAATATTTTGAATTTCCTATAATTTATTATACCAGACAACATTTATATAATAGATAATTTTTATATTTGTTGTAAATATGTTATTTTGTTTGAAAATTTAAGTTAAATATATGTATTAAAGTTAGTTATAATATTCTGTGCGATATCATATCCAAATTCCCAATTTTAATAAAGTTTTTGTCATTTTTCTAAATTTTACCGAAATCACCGTAAAATCAAAAAACGAAACTAATTTATATTGAAACTGAAATTTTTGAACTAATTTATATTGAAACCAAAATTTTCATCCTTACTTAAATCTTGGTGTTATTTTCTTTCATTTTTGCCATAACTTCTTGTCAACTTTTCTGCACAATAGTTTTTGTTTTTCTGCAAGTTTGCTGCTGTGTTAGTGCTGATAATTCAACAAAATATGTGTTGTTCAGAAAAGACAAAAAAAGTTCTTAGACCAATTCAAACAAGAGACTTAATGCAAATCAAATTTATTATTTGAATTACCAACTAAATCTATCACCCTAGTATCCAAATGATCAACTCCACACTTCTGGGAATGTAACCATGATTTCAAACTATAACTATATCCATCTTCTGAACATTTGGTATAAAATTTACAGAAACAAAAAATGATAAATAAAACTTACCGACGAAGATATTTATAATCAATAGCTATGTTGGGAATATGAGAAACATCGTCTCTGTATTGTTCGATGCAACTCTTTAGTAACAGAGAATTTTGAATCCATAACGTAGTTAATTTCTTGAGGTATCGCATGGCTTCCACACTCTTCAACTCCTTGCAACTATATAAATATAATGTTTGTAGAGATGTGAAGTTCTCAAACCATTCAGGTAATTCTTCTATTCTGAAATTCTTCAAAACTAAATCAGAAAGAGCTTGGAGATGTTGAAGCGAGTGTGGAAGGGAGTCTCAATCCTCCATCTCCCACAATGTTAACTCACAAAGCGAATGAGATATAGCTTGCAACAGTCCATCAACACTCTTTGTAGCAATATCGCTTGAATCAGAAGCAGCTGGCTTGATGGATAATTCTTGCAAGTTGTGGAAAAAAGTAGGAGTACTACTGAGGATGAGTTTGGGAACACAATCAATCTTGAGTGATTTGAGACGAGGCATTTTAGGCAGACATTCGATTATCATTGGTAAATTCACTAAGCTGCTCAAATCCTTGAAGTGCAAACTCTGGAGTGAGGGAGCACACGACTCTACCATTTCGCATGGCAAACAGATGAGCTTTCTGCAGTCAGTAATTGACAAATATTCAAGCGATGTTAATCTTTGGCATTCTCCGTTATATGGTATTTACTTCAGATTTGGGCATCCATATATTATCAGATCCTTGAGAGAATTGAGGGTCTCTAGACCATCTGGTAACTCTCTCAACTTGCCACAGTTCCATATGTGCAATGATGAGAGATTTTGATTCTTAAGAGACCAATTGGCGAGACACTCCAATTGAGCTAATCCATTTAGGTTGAGTTGTGTAAGAGGCCCACACTGGAATTGACTTGGAGCAATATTCAATTGTTTGCAGTTTTGAATGTCCAAGTGTTCTAGGCAAGGTAATACCTTCGCTTTAGACTGATGGTTTTCAATTTCTATCCATTCTATCAAGTTTGGCATTTTGGACAAGTAGAGCCGTTTTAAGCACCAGAAACACTACAATTGTCTCTTTGCAGCTACTATCAATGAACGAAGAACGTATGGGCAGATTTGTCAAAGACAGAAATTTGAGATATGATAATTGCCCCATCATTGGGATTTCTTCACATTTAGAGACATCTTTAAGTGATACCTCCACTAAATTATAAAGTGCTATTGCCATATCCGATGTCCGTGATAGAAATCTTATGTCTTTGAATCCAATAATCTCTAACATCTTCAAATTTGGATGAGGTTGGAGGCCTTCCAACACATTCTCGTTATTTATTTCACCTTCTTTGGACCTACTCCACTACAACACCAACTTACACATTTTTTGTTTCTCAAATAAAAAAATCACTCTCGTTCTCTTCTTGATGGTGCACATTTTCAAGATTAAGAATATGCAAGTTACCTTGGAGGTTTTTCAATCTTCCAAGCTCTCCAATTCCACGGCTCTTATCCTCGCCCACGTGATAGTATTCCAGTGTTTGAAGACAAGTTAATCTTCCAATATTATGAGGCAATTTTGTATCAGCCTTAAGATGAAGATGCCTTAAGTTGACCAAGTACTGTACAGAACTTGGTAGTTTGCTCAAACACTTTGCTCTTATTGTTTGCAAGTGGTAGAGTTCACCAATCCACTCAGGAAAATCTTGAATTCTTGTGTCGTTAACGTTAATACATCTCAAATGTATTAGCTCATTAATTGAATTAGGCAACTCATTAACATGATAATCCCTCACAGTTAAAGCATGTAAGTTTTTGAAGTCTAGAAATATGCTATCAGAGATGCTTACCTTCTTTCTCGATAGAACTTGACTCATCTTCACCATTCTTGCGACCAATATATTGAACTTCATAGACGCCCTTCGAAATAATACATGTTAGATCATGAACAAAATCGTGCATGCTACAATGTGTTATGTTGGCATACTCATTGAAAGTGTCTGAATGCTCCTATGCAAGATAAACAGTAACAGTAAGTTTGTGTTGTGTAGAATGTTGTCAACACCAGAGTTAACACGCAACGGAATGAACAAAAATATAAAATAATCAAGATAAGAAATTTATCCACGAGTATATAATGATACTCGTGGAATGCCAATATGACAAAAAGTATCTTATTCAGTATATCTTTGTAGTACAACACAATACGAGGACTTTGTGAAATCCTCTAAAATGACACTCTATATACGTCCACTCTAAAGAAGAACACTATGGACGTGTAAACTCTCAAACCTATCGACCAAGTAACAATTCCTACTTTGCTAGAGATCTATTAAAATAAGTAGAATGTTGGAAATTAAAAGGTGGTCGACTAAAACAATACAAGAGCTAGAAATGAAAACTTACTTGAGATCTCTTGTATGCAAATGTGGAAGTGTCTGCTTGATCTTCTGGAATTCGTCTCCTATTTATAGACTTCTTTGAACACATGATCGAGCAGCACTTCATGCTTTAATCCATGATCTAGTTCCTTTCCTTGCGCACCAAGGTCACTCCATAGACTCATTCTTCTTCCTTGCACGCCACGCTCTTCCTTCATGCTTCTTCATGGAATCCACACTTCATGTTTTTCACGTGGCTTGACATGGTCATCTCTTCTTCATGTTTGACACAGTCTTCTCCTCCTTTCTTCTCGTTCGTTTGACAAAGTCTTCACTTCTTGTTCTTGGAAGACATGGTCTTCTCCTCTTGTTCTTTTCATAGGATCGTGTATCTTGTGAACTAAGAGTCACGTTTCTTCTCAAACTCAAAATCACGTTGCTCAAAACAAATTCCATAAATATAGGAATTTGTTACTTTGAATAATTCAAATCTTCTTTAAGAATCCTGCAATTTAAGATACAAGATATCCAAGATTCATTCTAAATAAACAAATCCCTTAAAAATAGGAATTTAGTTTATTTGACTTCTTCAAATATCTTGATCATCAAATCTGCAAAGTAAAGCACGTGATATAAATTCTAATGGATTCATAACATCATGCAATTGTGAATCTTAAATACATCACTTGATTTAATTTAAAGAAAAAGGAAAAATAATTAATGTTGAAGTCGATGTTGACAACATCAACACTAACACTTATCTTACTCTGCAACTTATAATAAGGAATTCTGCACAAGAAAGTAGAAAAATTTGTTGCCCTCAACCTCCATTCCCCTTTTAGGATCAGTTTGAAGAAATCCTTGTGCCATCCAAAGCTCAATCAATTCTTGCTTGTCGATCATTTGACCTTTGGAAAAAATCGAACAGTAAACAAAATACCTCTTGAGTAATGGTGGAGACAAATGATCAAAACTTAATCTCAATTTCTTTGAGATGTCATTGTCTTCAACTTGAAGATTTGAAAGCCAGTGTCGTGCAGTTGAGATCCACTTATATTTGGATTTACGGTGCAACAATCCTTCGACTACGTTGCCAGCTAATGGCAGACCTTGACATCTTTTTGCAATGTCATTTCCAATGCTCTCAAATCCGAATGGAATATCTTCATTTTTATCCAGAGCTTTTTGTTTGATGATGGATCAACAATTTTCATGTGACAAGACATTCAAGTTATGAGCATCAAGTGAGCCAACAATCAAAGCAACATCTTTACTCCTTGTCGTAACAAGAATGAAATTTCCCGTGGTAGAAGTAATTCTAGACAAGGAATTTTGAAAAATTTCCCACATCTGCGCATCTTCATTCCAAACGTCATTAAAAACAAGGAGATATTTTTTGTCTCCCAATTCTTCTCGTATCTTTTTCAAAAGAACCACCCTACTCACATCCACAACACCTTCAGATGTCAAATTTTTAAGAATATTTTTCAACACATCAACCACATCAAAATCTCTTGAAACATGGACCTAGATTTGCTTTCCGAAGTGGGCCTTAATTTTTTTATCTTTGAAGACTTCCCAAATCAATGTTGTCTTCCCCAATCCACCCATTCCAACAATGAGATGGACATGCAAAGGTTCTTCACTTGTCAACATCTTATCAATTATATCTGAAACATCTTTTTTTGTTTGAAAATAACACACAATAAAGGGCAATAAGCCTGTCGAACAAAAACAAAAACGAGCAAACAGGAAAACAGCAAGTCGAGTCGAGGAAAGACCCTCTTTTCTTAAGATGAGATACGTCTAGTGTAGTGTTCACTGGTCCTTGCGTATCATCTCCCAAAGATAAAATGACTTCGTCTCTAAAGAAGTAGTACCACAATCTCGAGAGCTCCAACGAACTTTTAGTGCTTAAGGACTAAGCTTGATGCAAGGATGGAAAACAATGCAAGAGTTTGAATTTTCGTATCTCAAAATGATGCATGATGACCCCTATATATAGGTCTCCAACATGGGGGGTTACACCTGAAATTGATAAGAATTTACCGCCTAAAAACAGATCTTTTAATGCAAGTTAACGACTCATTCAAAAATAAGAAATGGTAAAAAATACTCACGGCGCTGCAACACGACATTTGCTGCATTCTGAATACGGTGTTGCATTCTGCAGCACGTTACTGCACCAGCTGCTGCATTCTGCAACACGTTACATTCTGTTTAGCAACAACATTCTGCTTCCGCTGCATCCTGGGCTCGGACGCACAGCAACCCGGCACCGTTAACGTCACCGCAACTTTTACCCAAAAAGATAAATCCTGTTAGGGTAAAACTCAAGCTCCATCCGTCCAAGTCCAGCCCAACGTCCAATTGCCAAGGACCAAGGCCCACGACCGAGGTCGGGTCGGGTCCGGGCCGTGCCGAGCCGAGCCGTGCCGAGCCGAGCCGTGCGTGTGTTGCACAAACATATTATTCCAATAATACACTAATTACTAAACCTCTTCTCATAACTTAATTTATACTTACATTTTCAAGGTCCATTTTCCTATGTGAGATAGTTAAACACTTCTCCCACATTCAAGACCTTTCATTCTCATTTCAAGTGGCCAACTTTGATGCTTAATTTCTCACTCACCAAAAATTGATTTTGAGCGATTCAAAATGCCTTGATTATCTACTCCAAACGTAAATTAATCTTTTGGCATCCAATCCTTAAAAAGATTAACTCTTAGTCACTTAACAATTGGTCAAAGTGGTGTCACCCACATCTTTTAACAACCAATTTTCAACAATTCCTCACATGAGTGGAAGTTAATGCATGAATGCAAACTCAAAGCTCAATCCTCAAGAGACCTCGTTGCATAAAGATAGGTGACTTTTGGTCTTGAACCTTCCATAGCTCACGTCGTCGGGTGCACCGGCGGCTTAGTGGACGTAATGCCTTAAACTACTCCACCTTTGAGCCAACACAAACAACACAATCGACTAAAATTATTATCTTTCATTTCAAAATTTCAAAAATTATTATTTTTTTGATTATTTCATTTTTTTCTTATAAATTTTGATTGTTAGGAATAGATTAACCCCAATTTTTAATCTAATGAAAATATTGTTGGTCCCAAGTGTTCAGAGGTTCAGAGGGGGTTGATGAACCTCTATCGATATTGGAAGATTTTGCAAACTCTTTCTTCTAAACTTTTCTGTTATAACAGGTTCTGACCTAGGGACATCAACCTGTCTCGAATCAGCAACCTGACCTGAGGCTTAATCAGGTTCCTGACCCGATATCAGAATGTTACGCAGCGGAATAAACTTGATAGAGTTCTTTTTGGAAAACCGTTTCTTTTAATCATGATCTTAGGAAGTCTTTTCTCAGGATGCTTATGTTTGTATGCAACAGTATAGATAAACAGTAAGTAAAATGCAACATACAATCAAAGCGTATAAACACATTTGTTTATAGTGGTTCGAAGGTGGTGTAAGCCTTCTACATCCACTCTACTCCTACTCAAGGAGGAACTTCATTAGGTCAGTTCGATTTACAAGCCCCGTTTTACAAACCTCTTCCTTACAAGTTACGCCTACTAGAGTCCCTGACTCCAGTCGAAAGCCACAACCCACAAAGGGCAAGTAATCTATCTCTATAAATTACACACTTAGCAAGGATCTAATCCTCTCAACTAAGGTACACCATTAAAACAACCTAGCGCACACAACACAATGGTTAAAGAAAAATTAACGGTTCTTCAATTGGTGCAGAGTAGTCTTGATCTTTGTAGTCCTCGAACTGATGTATGCTGCTCCTAGAAGGTTAAGTGGCTGAACATGGATAAACTTGAGAAGCTTTGGAATATATCTGATTTTCCTCTCGACTCTGTTCAACACTTTTCTTCAATCAACCACACCTTCTATTTATAAATCTTGAGAATATATCCGTTGGAGAAAAGTATCCGTTGAAGGAAGATACTTCCCCGTTTTGAACGTAAAACTTAGATCTCCTAAGATCTTCTCTGTGGTCGCATTAAATGCACTTGTCAGGAATTACTCAGAAGCATTTAATGCTTCTGAGTAATTCCTGACAAGTGCATTTAATGCGCCTACAATTTGCTTCTGGGCCTCTTCTGACATTCCTGCAGATTTGTCAAGTCGGTATGGGTCCAAAGCTGAAGTCCATGTAGTTGCTGCTTGATGTCAGTTGATTTTCTTCTTCTCCTTGCTGCATGTTCTTCCTGATGCTGCTTCCTGCTGTCCTCAACTTGCTGCTTCTCTTCTAGCTTGCTGGTTTCTTTGATATGCTGTCAGCTTTCTATTTGTAGCATCTCTGTCCTTGTAGACTACTGACCAGTTTTCTGTTTCCTTTGTTGATAGCTTTTTGTTTGGAGATTTTATTTTCTTTGTCACTCTTTCAGTTTGCTGTCCGCTCCTTACAACATCCTATTTGCCTTTTATCAGCTTTGCTGTTTCCTACAGTTTGCTGACCCTTAGAGAATGTCTTTTTAATTCTTCTAAGGTTGGTTTTCCTAAACATTTGGAAAACCATTACATGATCTCATCTTAGCATCCTGATCATGTAATACATAGAAACTTACTTCAGCAAACTTATGTTTTCTTATTATTCAACTTGTTCTGTCTTATTAAGATAACTCTAGAAATATCCCAACAAATATTTTCCCCTTTTTTTAACCTCTCAAATCAATGTTCTTGGTTTATTATGTTTTACATTGTATTCCACTTAAATTTAATGCACTTCAACACAACTAAATACCAACAAATAAAAGAAAAAAAAATGAGATCAAAGTACCAAATACAAAACAAAAGAAAAAAAAATATTACTCCCTCCGTCCCACAAAACTCTTCACACTAATTTAGACACAATTTTTAAGAAAAAAAGAATATTTGTTTTATGATTGAGGGTATAAGGGTCAATTATGTGAGAAAAAGACAAAAAGTAATAAAGTGTTGAGAGAGAAAAAGTAATGACATTGTGTAAATAAGTGTGTATTGAGAGAGTAATAATTGTGATAAAATTTGTCATTTTTAGGTGTGCAAAGTGTTTTGGGACAGATTAAAAAGAAAAATGTGTAGAGTTTTACGGGACGAAGGGAGTACTATATTAAAAAAGGCAACAATTACTAACGCTGAAAAGCATATTCAGAAAAAAAATCATCACAGTAACCAAAGCTTGCAAATTTAACCTAGGATAATAGAACATATTAATTAATCTACTTTGCAATTATTGCATTGGTTAACCCTTTAATTTACATGTGAACTACTATAAAATGCCACAATATGGGTTTATTTGTTGTAATGAGATTTGAGGTAAGAATAGAAAGGGACTACAATTACTCTGTCGCCTGAGGAAAGAGTTAGACAAGTGGAAGTTGAGGTATATATAATATACGTCCTTATTTGATGTGGTTATGATCACCATCTAAGATAATTATGTGAATTATTTACAATACTAGATTTAAACCCGTGCAATGCACGAGCTTCATTTAATACTTATCTAATTTTTATTTTATAAGAATTATTATTTCATATATGTTTGTTGATTTATATGTATGATATTTTTTTCTATATGCTTAAAATAATCTTTCTCATTGTTTTTAGTTTTTTATTTTTTTTCATTTGATCTTTATCACAAAATTGTTAATAGCTAGTTCTTTATAGGTGTTTTAACTGTTGGATTAGATATTTTCATATCTTTCTTTAAAAAGTATAGAATAAATCCCTTTTTATCGTTCGAAGATATCTGTTCTGTTCCGATTTTGCCTTTGAGTGCTCTTTTTATTAGGTTTACATAATAATTTCATTTGTAAACATCATCTGTTTTTTATTAGGTTTACATAATGATTTCATTTGTAAACATCATTTGTAAAATAATAGAACATCATCTATTTTTTCTACAATTCCCGATATGATCCACTTTCAAACTTGCAAATCTATCTACGTCCCAATGTAAACATATCCTATGGTTTTTTAGCACCTATTTTTTGTTAATGTCATTACTTTTGCAAGAGCATTGTTGTTTACTTTTTTTTTTTTTTTTCAATTTGAAATGTTGGACAAAAACAATTATTAAAGTTTGGAACCAAATATTTAATATAGAAAAAGACAATACAACATTTGCAATCTCTTCCAAGCATTTGTAACTTATATATTTAGTTTTTTCAAAGCACTTATTTTGTGTAGAGTAGTGAGGTATGTATTTAATTAGTATTAATTTTTTGATATTTCATAAATAAAATATTTTTTAGGGAAGACACTTGACAACATTGTAGAGCTCCAAGTGTCATCACTTGAGAGAACCAAACCACACTTTTATACCCGTGCGTTGCACGGGCTGCCTAACTCGTCTAATTTACATTTGTTGTGTATATTTGTTTTAGTTATTTGCTATATATTCGATGCATATATATTGACATGTTTAACTATAGATACTCTTAGTATTCAATGGAGACACATAGGTATGGCATTGCAAATGATAAATTAGTTATGTAGTCTCAATTTAATTGGCTTTATTTTTGTTCTCTTGTTCTTTTCTCCTTATCTAATTTTGTCCTTTTGAATGATTAAAACAGATTGAAAATAAAAGTCTATGTGATTAGAAATCATTAAACTTTGTGCATTGTGAAATCCAAAATCGAAAATATTGGGAGTCAAATTAAACTTAACGTATTATGTCATGTATCAAAGTAAATTAAAAATTTGTGTTAAGATTTATTAATGTGTTTCAAATTATAATTAGATATGCGATATCATATTGTTTGAGTTGATTTATAGCCTTTGAAGTACAATTAGATTTTATTAATTCATTTCTAAATATATGACATTTTTCGATATACCAGAAAAATATTGAGTTCTAAAACAGGATGGTAAGTTCACTTAAATACTTACAAAATTTATTTCTGAAATGTTTGTTTTTATTAGATAACCTTTTACAATTTTCTTATTTTCTTACTAGAAGTCAATCAATATCATAATTTATTTGGGGGTGAAATATTTTTAAAAATTGCATATTTTTACTCTTTCCTCTAACGGCTTGATATGAATTTTATCCACTTCATTCGTATTATATTGTCCCAAAGATTCAATATCACATTAATTTGTTTGAGTTTATTCATTGTGTATTCAAAAGTAATCTTGTGTATAACTATTTTAATTTTGAAATTTCAACTCAATTGTATCATAGTCATACATACGTATCAAAATATGTTTGCACAAAGCTAGTTTTAATTAGTCTAGGAGCTCTAATATAAATAAGGGTCATAAAGCTAGTTTTAATTAGTTTGGGTGTTGTAATATAAATAAGGGTCGTAAAGCTAGTTTTAATTAGTTTGGGAGCTCTAATATAAATAGGTGTCCTTGTGCTTATTTTTTATGAAGCATGAATCTGAGACTAATTGTTGTAATGAAATCACTGAAAAATTGTTGGGAAATGTATAAAACATATCTTGCCGTCCAGATTGCCAGTTCCTGGCTTAGAAAAATTAAGAAATTGTTAGTTATGGTAGCTCCTGCTAAAATCCTAGTCGATTTCTTCCATTTACCGGCGGTGAATTATCTTGCTTCAATATCTCCGTCCCCCATATCCTCAGTCATTGTTACTGATTCTTTCCCTTTATGAAAGGACCCCATTTCCTCGGAGCATATGCTTCGAATAAAATTGGTCTAAACCCTCCATCTGTGGAAGAGGAATCTCAAATTGTACTCTGATAATTTCTCTCAAGCAATTGCTACAGGTTTGTGATCATTTGCTTCTATTTTCGTTTTCTGATTTTATATTTTCAGTTTTCTATACCGATTATTTGCCTTTTTTCCTCTTTGTGATGACGTTTTCATTTTTTGTAATGCTTATTAATCTCAACATTTGACGCTGTGTGTAAACCTAAAACTACTCCATGATTTTAGCTTTCTTCGAAACCATTTCTTCTTAATGGATTGATTTATAAAAAACTACGTGCACTCTTCAAAAGACATCATGAAGCTACTGGTGGATCTTCTTTAATAAAAATTTTACAAACACACAATAAAAGACAAATCTTCAATTTCCTGGTGAAGAATTGTTAGCGCTATAAGGGTAATTCGCATAGGAAAGGAACTGACGATCAAATTTTAATATCCTTTTAGATTAAGCTTAATTTGAATGGAACAATAAAATTGTCTACCAAAATAGATCGATTCAAATTAACATTTCTACCAAAATGTATGTAATTGAAACATCTCTTTACATAATCTATATTTCTAGGAACATATTTTCATAATTTATTTGCAGCCTTTTAATTCAAAAAAAAAAAAAAAAATAAAATATATATATATATATATATATATATATATATATATATCAACTAAATTGGAACCAAAAATTATATTCCTAAGAGCAAAGAGCATTATTTGTTCCAACCCTTGCTAAATTTAATTCCATATATTTACTTTAATAATCTCAACACTTGATGCGTATAAATTTGAAAATGCTCCGTGATTTTAGCTTTCTCCATTACCCGTTTCTTCTCAATAGAAAAAGTTTCAAGCCTTGAGCTCAAATCATTCAGTATATTTCTTATTTTGCATTTCCACTATTCTAACATGTTGAATCCACTAATAGAGTTGAACCAAAGTCAGAAATGCAATCAAATTTTGGCTTTTCAGCATTTCTAACTTCTTCTCTTGATCTGCTTTTCTCTGCCTTTGGAATAAGGCTCTCACTACTGCAAGCAAGATACGAAAAATATCTTGCAACAGGATTTGTACCTTGGAAAACCGTCACCAAACCTTTCCCAATGCCATTTTTTTTGTTGAAGCACCCATTAGTCATTAAACCTTTGCCCATGCCATATTTCTTTCCTGAAGCACCATTTGCAGTCATTGGGCCTTTCCCAATGCGCTTAGGTCAGGTGAACTGTTCTCACAACATATTTTGCCTTATTTCTTCCCCCAAAAACCCAGGGGCTTCAATTCCAAAAACAAATGCTAATTGATTTAACCAAGATAGAAATGGGGATCTAATAGAATTGCAACACGGCTTCTCAGCTCCCCATCGATTCACATTCTTGGACGTTTTTTTTTAATGAAATCTAGACGACACGTGGCAGCTTTTGGTTCATTTGAAGTGGACACTTGGCACAAGCTGGAGAGTCTCAACCCAACTTCACATAAAAAGTAAATGAAGGGTCAAAGAGATTAAGAAAGCACAGTTTCATTCACTTGCGGTTACATTTGCACACATCAAAAGAGAATGAAGGGTTAGAGAGATTAAGGAAGGAAAATGGCAGTTTCATTTACTCTTAGAATATGAAAGGATACACACATGGCGGCTGGAGAGGAGAGACACTTGACGGATGCAAACTTCTCCAAAATGCTGAGGTGGCAAGCTTTGGGAGAGCCAAAGCCTCCTTTTATATATATATATATATAGATTGCTTCTATGATAAGTTTGTTGATGAATATTGTAGGTTTGGATAAGAATAACAAAGCTCAAGGCTTTGTTGTTCAACAATGGTTAGAGGCAGTAAGTATGATATATCATTATTATTAATTTTTATTTAAGGTTTTATCTGCTGGATTCATACAAGTCACAGATGGTACTATCAAGGTCATCATCTTAATTAATTAATATTGTCATGTATTACGTACATTTTTTATTAGTAAGCGAAGATATCAATAAATTATATTCATTTAATTTTTGATTTGGGATTATTCTCATGAAAATGCAAATTTTCTCTGAAAGAGACAAAACAAAAGCAGTAAGGAAAAAAATGAAAGAAAAGATGACGAAATATATGAAACCAACTACCCCTCGCTCACATGCCTTAATATTATAGGATCGATCATACACACTCAACCCCACAATATTAGAGGGATTTCAAATACTTAGCTGCATAATCCATCTGTGGCTATTAATCAAACATGTCTTCATTTTGGATAGATTGATATTTTCCCACATGTATGTAGTGTGTCAAATTGAGTCGAATAGAGGGATTTAAAATACTTATCTGCAAAATCCATCTGTGGCTATTAATCAAACATGTTGTCTTCATTCTGGATAGATTGATATTTTCCCACATGTATGTAGTGTTGTCTTCATAAAATTAGTGGGTAAAAAAGGAAAATCTCGAGTTACATAATCAATATTAAAGTTTTTCCTAATGTTCGTAGTGATTAATAATGTAGTAATAAAGATATAGTCATATATACTTCCCATGATGCATATATTATGAAACTTGCAGTAGTTAAGAGTTTATTACTTTTTTCGCCCATTAAGTTAGGAGGTCTGGACATTTAGGACTTTTTCGTTTTGGGCTCGCAATTTAAGACTTTATGTTTTCGGCAAAAACTTTTGTGCACAAGGTGCACGGATCCAAATCTGTGCACAACAATACTGTTATATTATATGAAGTAATACTGTTATATTATATGAGTGATACTGTTAATATGAAGTAATACTGTTATATTATATGAGTGATACTGTTATATTATATGAAGTAATACTGTTATATTATATGAAGTGATACTGTTATATTAATATAACAGTATCACTTCATATAATATAACAGTATTGTTGCACCTTGTGCACAGGAGTGTCACTCTATGTTTTCAAATTTAGCAATTTGTGTCCAATTTCAGCCTAAATTGCTAATACAAATGACAGAATCTAATTAAATGAAAAATTCCACATCGCTAAATCACACGCCACCTCAGCAAATTGAGCCCACTGAACTCAAATTAGGAGTGTCACGTGCAAAAAAACGTGCAATTTCAGCCCAAATAAGCAATTCGGGCAGGAATTGGGCACAAATTGCTAAATTTGAAAACATAAAGTCCTAAATTGCCAGCTCATAACGAAAAAGTTCTAAATGTCCAGACCCCTAACTTAATGGGTGAAAAAAGTAAAAAACTCCAGTAGTTAATTTAAAGAGAATATCGATCCAAGATAATTTGATTAATAACTACCTACATTGTCTATATAAATGATGACTTATATCCTTAACATTCACTAAAGAGCAAGAAACATAGTATTCATCAATGAGAGGACCAAGCTTTAGTATCATCTTTCTCTTTCTCCACATCTCCATTAACGTTGCTGCAAATCTTGTTCTACACCCACTAGATCCTCTCACTCTCTTTGAGCTAAATCAAGTCCAAACCCTAGTCAAGAAATCACATGATCAAAATGTCACATTTCACTATGTGGGCTTAGATGAGCCAGATAAAGAAATGGTCCTCTCATGGATGTCAAGAAAGCAACTCAACACCTTCCTCATCCCTCGTCGAGCATTCGTCATAGCTCGTATCGCATCAAAGAGCCATGAAATCGTCGTTGATTTGAACAAAAACACGATTTTATCGGATAACATCTATGATGGAAATGGCTATCCTATGCTCAATAATGAGGAGCAAGTGATTGCTAGTGATTTGCCACTCAAGTATGGACCATTTAAGGCCTCTATGGCCAAAAGAGGGCTTAATTTGAGTGAAATATTGTGTGAAGCATTTACCATAGGATGGTATGGGGAGGAAAACACTAAAAGGATTGTCCAAATTTTATGCAACTATGTTGATGGCACTATCAACTTCTACATGAGACCAATTGAGGGTGTCATGACCACCGTTGATCTTGATGAGATGAAAATCGTACAGTATCATGATCGTGTAATTGTTCCGGTGCCTAAAGCTGTTGGCACAGACTATCGAGAATCCAAACAAAATCCACCATTTGATACTCGTATTAACCCCATCCTTATTTTGCAACCTACTGGACCAAGTTTTACCCTCAATGCCAATCGTGTCAGGTAATTAATCTTTAAGTCATAATTTCGTCTTCAAACCTCAAATTGATCGATTTATAAAACTTTATACTCCCTCCGTCCCGCAATACTTTGCACACCAAAAAATAACAAATTTTATCACAATTATTACCCTCCCAATACACACTTATTTACACACAATGCCATTACTTTTTCTCTCTCAACACTTTATTACTTTTTGTTTTTTTCTCACGTAATTGACCCTTATACACTCAATCAAAAAACAAAAATTCTTTTTCTTTTTTTTTTAAATTGTGCCCAATTTAGTGTGCGAAGTGTTGTGGGATGGAGGGGGTATTAATTATGTGATTTTTTATATGATTGTGAGAAATTAGGTGGGCTAATTGGGATTTTCATCTATCTTTCGACATGAGAATTGGTCTCATAATAATTGAGGATGAAGATTTTTCTCCCTATCACATTTGTGGGATGACAATCTTTAAGGGGGAGTTTGATTCTCAATTTAATGGATAAAAAGTCAACTCTTCAAGGAAGAAAGGGTACGGCAGAAGAAAAACAATTTCTGGAGTTAGTGGGATTTAGAGAACAAGAAGAAAAGATTTGTTTGATCATTTTTCAATTTTCGACAGCCATGTTTAGAGGCTAAGTATCTTTTCTAGTCTGAGGAGACGCCAAACCTTGAATGATTCATCCGTTTTTAATTGTGTAGTAACATTTCTCTTATTCTATCTCGATTTCTTCGTTGTTTGAAGAAGACTAAGAGAGTCTAAGAGATTCTTTAAATAAATTTAGACTAACACTTTCCAAATATATATGTAATTTTGGAAAATTGAGAGATTATTTTTTGTGGGAACCCTCATTCTTAATCATCTATATTCATAAACTTTTTTTTTTGTCAGGTTATTAAATTTTATTTTTTTAGTCAAGAAAAATCATTTTTGTCCACTATACCTTCTAACATTTGAAGTATAATATGATTGTACGAACTACATTAATGATGGTATGAGAGGTGTAATATGGTAGTACGGACCACCATCGTTATGGTACGAGGGTGTATTATGGTGGTACAGACTGGTACGGGGTTAATTCCATTAAGGATACAATGATCCAAAAAAATATTTTCTTGGCTAAAAAAGAATAGTTTCAAACTTTTAGTTAAAAAAGAATGTTTTTTTTATAATGGGTAATTTATAATTTCATATCTAAAACGACAATTAGTTTTATATAAATATTATTTGTCCAAAATGATAGTCAGAAAGAGTAATATGCAATTAGCATAAGATGCATCAATACTTCAATAAAGAAGTCGAAAACTCATTTAAAACCACTCATCCATACATCTCATTGAAAATTATATAAACAGCAAACCAATGCTCTTTTTATCACAGAGGTGATCAAAACTTAGATTATTAATTTTCTCAAATTATTGAGCATCAACATTTGTTATATCCTCAAATTAAACTATTGATCTCTATGTATGGGGAACTGTATAACCTGCAACACATAAAATTAAAAAAAATTAAAAATCAATGTCGCAAACACTACACAATTAACATATATGTAAATTAACCAAATCAATATATATATATATATATACACACACACATAGTAGTTAAATTAATGCATTAATTCTTACTGCCACATTTGGTTCCATGAGGTAGAGGTCTGCCACAGGATTGTGCAACAAAAAATAGCTTTCTCCATACTAATAATTTGTTCGATTTGTGAGGTTACATGTTGGCATACACATGGTAGGTCGACGTTTTGGACAACATTGCAACAATCTTGAGACAAATTTTCTTTTGGGCCTTCTTTTTGGACATATTTGGCGCAGTGTTGAATAAGACCTTATAAATTCCCTTGGCATTGTCCTGATACAACGGTGGTTGTGAAGATGATGATGTTAACATAAATCTGGATTAGGTATAGAGCAAATCCTATTTTGGAGATCGTCATATATAGCGTTTCTTATTTAATTGATTTCTTTTTTTAAAATTGAGTTGATGATGGATGAAGGATTGATAAGCAATTGGAAGGTTGTATTTAAAGAGGAATGGGTTCACAATTTTGCATGAAGAAAGGGATTAGGTTGTGAATATCATGTGACATATCTCAATTCACATTGTAAGTGCTATTATGTATTCTTCCTAAAAAAATGCTGAATTTGTGATTATAGTTTTACAAGTCCATTCCTTGTGCTTATAATTGATGTTTCGTGTGAGGAATCATGATTTTCATGTATTAGTGATCTAGTCAATTTAAACTTCGTTGGAGAAAATATATTTTAAATTTGTGAAATTGTTACTTCATTTATGGATACATTAAATTATACTACCTTTGTTTTATATTAAGTGTTGTTCTATAATTTAAATTCTGATTTAAATTAAATATCATTTTAGATTTATATGAAATTTTATTCCCAAATTTGATATTTCAATTTTTTTTTTCCTTCTATATTTAACAAACTAGGGTTTGACATCTAACATATTACTTCATCAAATTTGAATTGGACCAAAAGATGACATTTAATACAGGTTCAAAGCCCAATGTGGAAATCAATTGCTTTATTGCAGGCTTGTAGCCCTTAATTTAGGTCCATGGGTTCATAATAGTTGTGTCATTTAAGAGGCAACTGAACATATGATATTTAGTATAATGTTTGTGTAATACATGGGTTTTAAAAAAATATAATTAAATTAGATAATTTTATATATTATTTATATTAAAAAAATTATGATTGTGGTATACATATCATCAATTTTAGTATCAATCATAATATAATTTGATTAATATATTATTTGATTATATATTGTTGCATTAGTAAGAGAATATAAATATTTTCTATTTATTATATATGTTGTTATTTCTATCATATTACTCAACTCTCCCACCAATATTCTAGGTTTTTTTCTACTGTTTTTTTTAAATATTAAATATTAAAGATTACAAAGATTCTTAAATTTTCATTTCAATTATATTATAAATAACCCAAATCAAAATTTCTCAATAATTTCTATGATTAATGCAAAAACTATTTCAGTTTCATTAATTAATAAGTTTTCACTAATCTTTTAAATAAACACACTTTTATTTGACTTTATTTTCCTCTAATTTTTTTATTAAAATAAATTAAAATTATATAAAAAATTAAGCAATATACATGATTAATTTTCCATAAAATTGATAATTCTTTTTAATTAATAATAAATATGTTTTTAATACATTAATTTTCTATCTATGCCAATACATCCCATTTACTAATTAGATTGACATGATTTTAAAATGGTAACAAATTTATTGAGATGATATTAGAAAGATTGTGTTTTCCACAAAATTATTTAATATAATGTAATTAATTTTAATATAAATATTAATATTATATTTTGAGCTTTTGAGAGGATGACATGTGGCATTAGTTGTTCTTTTATATATATAAAGATTGCATCTTTTTCGAAACATAGAATTATTTTTCCACTAAAAGAAGAGTGGATCTAGAATATGGATTTTGGATAAAAAATTTGGTAAAAACTCACATGAGACCATTTCATAAATCACCTTTCATGAGATAGGTCTATTTGATCCGTGTGTTGGCGCATAGGATTGGACCTTACATTAGTCCAATGATTCGATCGAAAAATACAAAAAAATTTGGAGGCCTATACATTTGTATATTATATTATATATTCGGTAAACAATGTTTCAATAGTTGCATTTGGCCTAGTGAGATGTGCCCAAACCAAGTGAAGGACTCCAAATTTGAGCTCGTTGAATGGCATTTCTTTTAGGTGTGAGTACAGTCTGTAGCAATTCGAGGATAAAAGAATCTTTGAAATTACACCAAAGTTTGGAGATTTTCAGAGAATATCTAAAAAAAATCTCTGAAATTGTTTCGTCAATTTGATTTGGTTCCTTCGGAAATTTGGGTATAACAGAGCAGATAAGTTCTGATTTTGGTGATTCAAATTTTTACAATTTTAAGCAAATATTCATTGAAACGAAACAAAATATTAGTCCACCGATTCGATCAACTCAAGTTCGAAATAAATATGAAATTTGAGACCAGTACATTTGTATAATATATTATATATTTGGTAAACAATGTTTTAATAATTGTATTTGGCATGGTGAGATGTGCCTTCTCGAATCAAGTGAAGGCCCCAAATTTGAGCTCGTTTAATGACATTTTCTTTAAGGGTCATGAGTACAGTGTGAAGCAATTTGGGGATAAGAGAATCTTCGAAATTGCTCCAAAGTTTGGAGATTTCGAAAGAATATCTAAAAAAATCTTTGAAATTGCTTCATCAATTCAATTCAATTCCTTCGGAAATTTGGGTATAACGGAGCAGATCAGTTAGGATTTCGGAGATTCAAATTTTTTACAATTTAAAACAAATATTCATTCAAACGAAATGAAAAAAAATTTATGTTGTACGACGTTACTTAATTTTTTTTAAATAAGTCATAAACTCATAAAATAGATTTGACAAATTACTAACGTAGGTCTCTTCTCAAAAACAATAGATTACATTCAAAATTTTCTTTAAAATTTATTCTTTGAAATCTTCTCTCTTTACACCTCAAAAGTAGTCATCAGAAAGTTCGTCTTTTAAAATATCTTATGTATACTTTGCATAAGTTATAAACTAATTTTTTTAATTAATATCTATTGTAGTTAATAGATTTTAAGTGCACCCAAAATTATTCATTATAAATATATTATTTTATTATTTAATTTTAATTTCTTCTATGAAGTACATCTTACAATTATAATAATATTAATAATAATAAAATTTAATCAAATTTGCAATTAATAAAATATAGCAATGCAGAAAAAATTTGAATATAGTTACTTCCTTGAAATCGGTTATATTCGGTTCTTTGATTCGACCAATTTCGATTTGACACAACAAATAATCTGAGTGGTTCAATTCGAGTAAAGTCAAACAATCAAGAGTTCTTTATCGATTCAGATGTGTTTCGGTTCGAATTTCCCCAAAGTTTGGTTATCTCCGATATTATTCATGCTCACCCCTAATCCCATTTGTGCCTTTTTAATTCATTTTATCTATCTTTTTATTTTAAAATAATTCATAATTATTTATTTTGTTTTAAAATTTATATTTTATGTATTAATATATAATGCAATTTTATTGATCTATGTATGTTTTTATTTTAAAAACAAATTATGATTTGTTATTTTAAGTTTTTATCTTAATTTATATTTCTAAATCAAGTTGCATTTAAGTAATTATTTTAAACTTACTCTTTTTTTAGGATAATATAAATATTTCAAAGATTATTAATACTTCAAATTTTTATATTTTACATTAAGTTTGAGTTTTTGTTAGGATAATATAAATATTTTAAATATTACAAATGCTTTAATTTTTTATATTTTACATTCAGCTGTACAATACATATTAGAATATGGATCGATTTTTAAAATTCGACCCAAGCCTGTGAGGAAATTATAACTTTCACATATCGAGTACTCCTAACAAATATAATTAAGGTCTCCATAGATTGTATAGATACCCTTAAGAGTGATGATCAAACCATGTTAAACTTGGTGTGTTTTTGTGTGTTTAGAGTGTTTGATTTTCGATTCTTGTCATCAACCTTGTTGTGGTTATGCAATTTATATTGCAAGTTTGATACACATAAATAATAGAAAACAACCAATTTTGGAGGAAAAATATGCATATCTAGACAAATTCAAAAGAAAATTTAACTAAAAAAAATTGAGACAAATCAGATAAGAGGAAAAATGGCACCCCAAAAACTTGACTTGGTTATTTTGGCCTATGCTTTTAGCAAATTTAAATCCTATTGATGAGCTTTGACAAAGTTAGAATTGATGCTATCTTGATTCTTGATCTTCTTTATAAGTATAGGCAGAATTTGCTCTATCTCTTCCTCATTGATTCATTTGTGTATTCCAGTCTTCAAAAGAGCTCGATTTTCGCATATCAAATCCCAGACAGGGAAGTTCTTTCTCGGTATCATGAAATCACTCTCACTAAGCTTCAAGCAAGCAAAAATCATCGCCAAAATATATGATTCTTTTCTTTCCTTCTTTGGCCATAGAGAATTGAATCCTTTATGTGATCATACCCTATTTGCACAAAAGAAAACAAATAGTTAGTCCAAGTGATGTTTTGAGTCAACTAACTATTGATAATATGCTTATTTATATCACTTATCTTTTTATAATTATGTCTAGTAGAATTTCAAGAACTACTGTAATTCAAGACAAGATTTTGTAGGGTAACTTAATAATACATATTTATAAAATCCCAGTAAACCAGAAGCAGAATATTTGAAACAAGAACATATTCTACTCAAAATGTACTGAGTTGAGTTCCTCTTCCATTGATTGCAACTTTACTTCAACTTTATTAGTATCTTTCAATATCAAGAATTTACTCAACACATAAAAACAATCAAGAAAATTAGTATTACCTTGTACATGTTAGCATCACTCACGATTCTTAGATCACATCTGAAAATACTATCCAAATCCCATTAGGCCAAAAAAGAGGGAAAATAGAGGGTATAATTTAAAATATTTCAATTGAAAATCATTGAGAAAGAGATGAATTTTACTCTAAAGCATGGACTGCTTTGGTGTAATGGTTTTCCCTTGTGCAGATATCTACCTCTCTCATCATCCTATCCTGCAATTTTTCATAAATGGTTTTTGTTTTCATAGAATTATTACATATGATTGTATTTCAACAGCATTTTTAAATCCTGATGATGCTATAAAAGAAAAGTCAAAAACCCAACTTACAAAGTAGTTGTCCTCAGAACTGTCATCGCTAGTGTTGAAGGCGTGGATTATATTGGGATATGGATTTCCAGTCTGAACCATCCTTGTCCCTGTAACGTTGTATTAGTAGTGTTGAATCAGAAATATCCAACGATTCCAATGATGACGCGACCTTATGCAACAGTCCATGTGGCAGCATTGTCAAACTTTGGCAATAAAGGATGTTCAGCCTCAAGAGACAAGGCATGAGCATCATGTCTGCAGATTCTTCTTCGCTCGTTATGTCCTCCCACTCTTTCCAGTTCTGACATATGTAAAATGTCAGCACCTTCAATTTTGGGAAGGCAATAATATCCAGCTCCATGTCTATTCCCAGGAATTCTCGTCCCACAAATTCCAATCCTTCCATATTAGAAATGGTAATCTCCTCAAGGCATGGCAGTTTTCCAAGGGGTGGCAATGATGACAAGTGATTGCACTCATAGAGATTAATCTCTCTTAATTGGTTGAGGGGCGACACAATCCAGCTCAGTGGAAGCTTTGGGCCTTTGTAGTAGCCAATACTCAGAGATGTCAAATTTGGATGGGGCTCCAATGCATCTATGACATTCATCCTCACCAACGATGACTCATCACTTTCATCCATCTCATCCTCAAAACTTATCCTCAAATATTTTATGTCCGTCTTATTTCGCAATTTTGCTTCCCGAGCATCCTCAACCACTTGTTCTAAATTGCAATTAGCTAACCTGATATTCAACCATAGAGAACCACTAAGATGGTTTAACTTGTTCAATAATCCCAACTTGTTCCAACCATTTCCTCCATGAAATTCACCCAATGTGTGCAGTTCAGTTAACTGTCCTACTCCTTCTGGAAGTTTACTCAGACTCGAACATGCAAAAACATCCAAGGTTTGCAATTCATGCAAACCACATATGCTCTCTGGCAACTCCTCCAGAGACCTATTGCCCCTCAAGTTGAGGTGTCTCAACTTAATCAAATTCCCAATTTCCCTTGGCAACTCCTTTAGAGATTCATTCCCACTCAAGTCAAGATGTCTCAATTGTTTTAAATTACCAATTTCCTTGGGCAACTCCATGAGAGATTCATTATCATGCAACTCAAGATGTCTCAATTTTATTAAATTACCAATTTCTATCGGCAACTTTTCGAGAGAAAGATTCCCACTCAAGTTAAGATGTCTCAATTGTATTAAATTACCAATTTCTCTTGGAAACTCCTTAAGAGATAAAGTGCTACTCAAGGTAAAGTGTCTCAAGTGAATCAAATTCCTAACTTCCCTTGGTATCTCTTCTAGGTCGCAACTCAAGGTAAAGCAAAGAGTTTGCAAGTTATAAAGTTGAAAAATGAATTTAAGATCTACAGAGGATAATTTGTCAATGTTACACAAGTTCAACCATCTCAAGTGAATCATGTTTTCTATTCCTTGTGGAATACTTTTACAATATTCCATGCTCAACACCCTCAAACGTTTGAGACAGCCACAGAGATTTTGAGGAGATTTTTCTTTACTCACAAATAAGCTACAAAATTCATTCACTGTCGAAACTAATAGAGGGTCACAAGCTTGGCAACTTGTCTTATTCATTCCCATGGCCTCCCTCTGTCTAAGAAATTGAGCAAAATCATGCACTATATCATGCATTTTACAATATTTTATTTTCCCATCCAAATCATCTTTCTCAAAATCTTGAAATAGAGAACACATTGCTAAAATATTAAAGCACTCTTGCCCTTTCAGTTCCATCTTTCCAATATCAGAGCCCAAATAACCAAGAGCCATCCAATATCCTATTAAAATCTTAACATTAATCCTAAAATCCTTAGGAAAGACAGCGCAATATGAGAAACAACGCTTAAGTGTTGGAGACAATTCATTGTAGCTTAAAAGCAAATGACGAAAAAGTTTTGTTTTTGCTTCTTCTAATTGCCATACTTCACTTTCTAGTACATTCTCCCACTCTTCCAAAGTTTTCTTAAAACGCAAAACACCTCCTAAAGTGTTTATAGCTAGAGGCAAGCCATCACCCTTTTTAGCTATTTTTTTACCAATCTCCTCAAATTCCATTCTAGGCTGAGCTATTTGACGCAATAGCAACCAACTATCTTCATCAGATAGCTTTCCTGGACGATGAATGTCATTGTCCATAGTGCCTGTGATTTTAGCAACCTTTTCATTTCTTGTCGTCACTAAAATTTTACTACCCATTCCACCACATTTAAGGGAAGTTATCAACTCATCCCACTTCTTATTGTCATCTGTCCAAACATCGTCTAGGACAAGAAAAAATGTTTTTCCTGTAATAGAGTCGCTTACAGATTGTAATAGAGTTTGATGGTTATTAGTATTCGGAGAATTTCCCTTTACACTCTGGATAATCCCTTTGGCAATGGCAGCCAGATCAAAGGGATCTGAAACACAGACCCATATTCTTAAGTCAAAAAACTTGTCCACTCGACTATCACCATAAACTAGTTGAGCAAGAGTTGTCTTCCCAAGTCCCCCTACACCCACTATAGACACAACATGTATGGATCCTAATTCCTCTTGTTTACCCAAAAGTTTGGTCACAAGAATATCCCTATCAGAGTCTCGACCCTGGACTTCTGCCAAGTTGGTAAAAGAAGTAGTATCTCGCCAAGACATATGTGAAGTCTCAGCAGTGGGCTGAGACCTGAAAAAATTAAATTTATCTTTCTTCTTCAAAACTTGGTCAAGTTTCGCCTTCACATTTAGTATTTTCATGGCAATATCATGACGAACAACAACTTTCTTGAAAAACAAACATGAAGATGATGGGATGAAGGAGCATACCGACTTTTGCTTTGGAGGAGGTGGATCAGCAACAACAGCATCATCAGATTGATGTTGTTCCATCTCAAGTTTGAGAATCGCGTAATTCCATTCGTCCAAAACATCCTCCATTTCACGAGACGTGAGTTCCAGCCTGGACAACCAGCGGTTGACCCTATCGTCTTTGAAGCGTCGATTCTCAGCATCATCCAACTCACATCTGATTTCATTCAGGTCATCAGCAAGCTTGTGGACCTCCTTCTCAGCACCTCTCACCAAATTAATATGGAATCGAGTCTGCTCTGTAATCAGACCTACGAGTTCCCCAGCCACTTTGGAAACAATTGCATCAGCCATGTTGAATATTGATCAGATCACCTCTCTTTCTTGTATTGTATGTGTGTGTTTGTGGGATTAAATGCTTCTTCTAATTTCTGATTATATACAACCATCACAACTGTTTACGACCACATGCGTCTCTGAGTCTGACTCTCTATCATGTTAACATTATCACATGCAATATAATAAATGATAACATTAATTTGTGAAATGATATGTTCACACCTAAGGAGACCGACTTTAAACTTTATTAATACTTGGCCATGTGCAATGAGTCAATGACGGACCCCCTCAATTTTTCACAAATAAAGTAGGGATATTTATTTGTATATTTTTAATTAAAAAATAAAAAATATGTACATTAATTACTTTGTCTTCATGTCCAGCTCCAATCATCTTTTTTTTGCAACATGGTATACCAAATTTATGCTTCAATTTGAAATTAATTCATTTCAAATTTTGTATTTCAAATCCCTCGATCAAAATATAACCAGCTTAATATTTAATTCAAGCTATTAAGGAAAATATAGAGAAATACCTCATTCATTTCATATTAATTATCGTTCTGGAGTTTCCGTCATAAATTAATGAACATAGAATTTTGACAAATATACTTTTAGACAATATTTCTCTTTCATCCATTCCAAAATTAAATTGATTTTTTCTTTATCTATTCCTTAATTATTTCATTATAACCTTTCCAACTTAAATAGGTAAGTTTAAAATTAAGAAATCTTTTAAAGATTGAGATTGAGGGTAACATTGGAAAACTAGTGGCAAAATAGTCAAAACGTCAATTAATATGAAACAAAATTTTGACTCCAAAATGACATTAAATATGAAACGGTGGGAGTATATAATTTTAGGTAGAAATCCACATTCTTAACCTTTTTTTATGTACAAACCTATTTTTTTTTATCAACGTTTTATAAATTGTTCTTTTTTAGCGAAGAGAATTTTTTTTTCCCCAAATTACCCTTCTAATATTGAGATTCCTCTTTTTTTTTTTATTTGTTTCTTTCCTTCCTCACATCTGTAATTTATCTCTCATATCAACACACATTATTTTCCACCAAATAGATTTATTTTCCGATGAATCGAACGACTAGTGAAGACAGACTGATGATGGGTATAGTTGGGTAAGTTTTTTTCCCTCACCTTTTTTCCTTCACCCTAATTCTTGTCTTTATTTTCTACAATGGTGGATATAACTTTTCAATTCCTATTTCTTTTGATAGTGGCAGTGGCACTTCAAATTCAAAAACTATTGTCTCGTTTAACTTCATTTCAAAAACTAACAGTGCACTTCAATTTCAATTCTTTTATTTTTCTTCCATTTAAAAGATGTATTATCAAATAAGGTAAGGGTTTTTGATGGTATAAATGTTTACGATAATTTAATAATTTATGTTGATATCGTCTTTGAACCGTCGATTCTCAGCATCATCCAACACAAAGCTGGAGACAACTCAGCACCTCTCACCAAATTAATATGTTTGCCTGCTCTGCAAACAGACCTACGAGTTGAATATTGATCCGATCACTTCTCTTTCTTGTATTGTATATATTGTATGTGTGTGTTTGTGGGATTAAATGACCACATGCGTCTCTATCATATGCAGTGTAAGACCCGTGTAATACACGGGATATTTTTTATGATAAATAAATTTTATTATTTATGTATATTATTTTGAATTTTAAGTTTGAATGGTATTTATCTTAATTTGTGATTTACTATTTATTTATTTCATTTATTTATTTAGTTTGAATATATTTTATTGACGGATGCAAACTTCTCCAAAATGCTGAGGTGGCAAGCTTTGGGAGAGCCAAAACCTCCTTTTATATATATAGATTGCTTCTATGATAAGTTTGTTGATGAATATTGTAGGTTTGGATAAGAATAACAAAGCTCAAGGCTTTGTTGTTCAACAATGGTTAGAGGCAGTAAGTATGATATATCATTATTATTAATTTTTATTTAAGGTTTTATCTGCTGGATTCATACAAGTCACAGATGGTACTATCAAGGTCATCATCTTAATTCATTAATATTGTCATGTATTACGTACATTTTTTATTAGTAAGCGAAGATATCAATAAATTATATTCATTTAATTTTTGATTTGGGATTATTCTCATGAAAATGCAAATTTTCTCTGAAAGAGACAAAACAAAAGCAGTAAGGAAAAAATGAAAGAAAAGATGACGAAATATATGAAACCAACTACCCCTCGCTCACATGCCTTAATATTATAGGATCGATCATACACACTCAACCCCACAATATTAGAGGGATTTCAAATACTTATCTGCATAATCCATCTGTGGCTATTAATCAAACATGTCTTCATTTTGGATAGATTGATATTTTCCCACATGTATGTAGTGTGTCAAATTGAGTCGAATAGAGGGATTTGAAATACTTATCTGCAAAATCCATCTGTGGCAAATCAAACATGTTGTCTTCATTCTGGATAGATTGATATTTTCCCACATGTATGTAGTGTTGTCTTCATAAAATTAGTGGGTAAAAAAGGAAAATCTCGAGTTACATAATCAATATTAAAGTTTTTCCTAATGTTCGTAGTGATTAATAATGTGGTAATAAAGATATAGTCATATATACTTCCCATGATGCATATATTATGAAACTTGCAGTAGTTTTAAGAGTTTATTACTTTTTTTGCTCATTAAGTTAGGGGGTTGGACATTTAGGACTTTTTCGTTTTGGGCTCGCAATTTAGGATTTTATATTTTCAAATTTAGCAATTTATGTCCAATTTCAGCCTAAATTGCTAATACACATGGCCGAATCTAATTAAATGAAAAATTCCACCTCGCTAAATCACGCGCCACCTCAGCAAATTGAGCCCGCCGAACCCAAATTAGGAGTGTCACGTGCAAAAAACGTGCAATTTCAGCCCAAATAAGAAATTCGGGCTGAAATTGGACACAAATTGCTAAATTTGAAAGCATAAAGTCCTAAATTGCCAGCTCGAAATGAAAAAGTCCTAAATGTCCAGACCCCTAACTTAATGGGCGAAAAAAGTAAAAAACTCTAGTAGCTAATTTAAAGAGAATATCGATCCAAGATAATTTGATTAATAACTACCTACATTGTCTATATAAATGATGACTTATATCCTTAACATTTACAGAAGAGCAAGAAACATAGTATTCATCAATGAGAGGGCCAAGCTTTAGTATCATCTTTCTCTTTCTCCACATCTCCATTAACGTTGCTGCAAATCTTGTTCTACACCCACTAGATCCTCTCACTCTCTTTGAGCTAAATCAAGTTCAAACCCTAGTCAAGAAATCACACGATCAAAATGTCACATTTCACTATGTGGGCTTAGATGAGCCAGATAAAGAAAGGGTCCTCTCATGGATGTCAAGAAAGCAACTCAACACCTTCCTCATCCCTCGTCGAGCATTCGTCATAGCTCGTATCGACTCAAAGAGCCATGAAATCGTCGTTGATTTGAACAAAAACACGATTTTATCGGATAACATCTATGATGGAAATGGCTATCCTATGCTCAATAATGAGGAGCAAGTGATTGCTAGTGATTTGCCACTCAAGTATGGACCATTTAAGGCCTCTATGGCCAAAAGAGGGCTTAATTTGAGTGAAATATTGTGTGAAGCATTTACCATAGGATGGTATGGGGAGGAAAACACTAAAAGGTTTGCCCAAATTTTATGCTACTATGTTGATGGCACTATCAACTTCTACATGAGACCAATTGAGGGTGTCATGGCCACCGTTGATCTTGATGAGATGAAAATCGTACAGTATCATGATCGTCTAATTGTTCCGGTGCCTAAAGCTAATGGCACAGACTATCGAGAATCCAAACAAAATCCACCATTTGATACTCGTATTAACCCCATCCTTATTTTGCAACCTACTGGACCAAGTTTTACCCTCAATGCCAATCGCGTCAGGTAATTAATCTATCCTTTATATCCTAGATTTATACAAATTTATATTAATTATGTGATTTTTTATATGATTGTGAGAAATTAGGTGGGCTAATTGGGATTTTCATCTATCTTTCGACATGAGAGTTGGTCTCATAATCTCGTTAGCATCAATCTATGATCATGAAATGGACAAATACCGAAGAGTATTGTACAAAGGCTATATCTCCGAAATGTTTGTACCTTACCAAGATCCAAGTGAAGAGTAGTACTTTAGAACATTCTTCGACGCCGGCGAGTTCGCCTTGGGCGTTTGTGCAGTGCCACTCCAACGGGAAAATTGGTAAAAATACCCTATATATACCCTAATTATAATCTTACCCTTTAATTTTTTGGGTTTTTAAAAATACCTCGTATGTTGGCATTTCTTGTCGAATATACCCCGTCACCTGCTGTGATAAGTCACTAACCGGTCACATGCTGATGTGGCAGGTAAATACACATATGTAATTGTTTTTTTGATTTTTTTTGTTCTCTTTTCCAGGTAAATACACATGTGGTCTCCTCATTCTCTTTTTTGCTTCTGGGTCCTCTCTTCCCATTTTCATCGACATTATTTTTTCTGTTTTCGTGAACATCAACCTCTAATTCTGGTTGACTTAATTGATTCATGGCTGGTATGTGCTGTGAAGTGAAGATTGGTGAGAAGGAGGCGTCTGCGCCGGCGAAGCCGAGTTCGAGATTGGCGAGAAGGAGGAGGGTGGAAATCCATCAGTTCAATTTTGTGCCCACAGATTGGGCGGTGGTGCCGCCGAAGTGAAGAGGAAGAAGCAGATCGAAAAATCGGAGGTACGATTCCAACGAAAGGAACACGAACCCAGATCGAAAAATCAAAACCCAAGAACACCCAAGTCGAAAACGGGTTCGCCGTTGTAAGAACTTCGAACACTGGTCGCGAACACAGTAAATCGGAGCAAAAGATGGAAAGAATCAGGCGAAAACTTACCAAATGATGGAAGATTTACACTAAATCGAGAGAAACTCAGTGTAAAAATACAATAAATTGGAAGAAGAAGCCACGAAAATGAACAAAAACCCCAAGGTTCTAGAGAGAGAAAGAGAACTATAGAAAAGTATTTTAAAATATTTACTATAATTTTTTTTAATTATTATTTGATAGTAATATATTAAAAATATTTATTTATTATTTTAGAAATAATTTTTGACATGAAATTGTATTATTTAATTTAAAGTGCATTATTTTATTTTAACAATTATATATTAATGATAATATTTATATTAACAGATACTCCCTCCGTCCCACCTTATTTTGCCTACTTTGACCGGCACGGATCCTAAGAAAATACAGTTGACTGTTGATTGGATGTTTAAGTTTATGTTTTTTTTCACTTTAATTAGGAAGTTGATTAGTATGTTAATTGTAAACTCAAAAATGCAAATAAAATAAAATAAAAACTGTATAACAGAAATTTCCCTAAAGGTTGCGCTGCTTAAAATTTTCAGGTGAGAAAAATTCCCACCAAATCTGAAAAAATTACAGAAAACAATCTTTACAGCAAAGATTCAAATTTCCCACCAAATCAGAAGCAAATCCAAATCCTATAGTTCTATAAATACAAAACCATATGCATTCAATGCATCTTCAACAACCAACAACCCAAAACAACACAAAATTGCAGATTTAAGGAAAATGACAAACAACCGAAAAGGAACAAATATAACTCCATCAACACGACTTCTAATAGCTCAGCGGCTTCTTATAAACAACAAAAACGGCGTTTTGAATAATGGCATCACTGCAGAAGTCGCAACATCATTTGGAGTGTTCATTCGTACCGTCCGACTCATATGGCAAGCTGCAAGGAAGAAAATTTCAGAGGGGCAGCCTATTTCTTTTCCTGAAAGGTCACGTCATACTTCATCTCAACTTAAACAGTTTGATGAGGAAGCCATTAAAGCCATTCTCTTCTCCAAGAGAGGCACAATAAGGAGGTTAGAAACAGAGCTTCAAGTCAGTAAATCAGAAGTGGGGAGGTGGGTCAAATGGGATAAACTTAAAGTACATACAAATGCAATCAAACCAGCATTGACAGATTCAAATAAGGTGAGCAGAATCAAATTCAGCCTATGTTTCTTGCACAAACATATGAGCAACAAGATCAGCTTTGAATCAATGCATAACGTAGTTCATATAGACGAGAAGTGGTTCTATATGCAACGGACAAGTGAAAGGGCTTATAAGCTAAGTACAGAGGATGATCCATACAGGGCTTGTAAAAGTAAGCGTTTCATATCAAAAGTAATGTTTGTGGCTGTTGTGGCAAGGCCACAATACACAAAACAAGGGGAGTTGTTGTTTGATGGGAAGATTGGAATTTTCCCATTCACACAACAACTTCCCGCCATCAGAAAGTCAGCAAACAGACCAAGGGGTGAAATGGTTACAAAACCAATTGACTCCATAAACAAAGAAGTGATTAAGAGCTGCCTTTTAGAAAAGGTAACTCAAAACACACAAATTTTTCATCACTTAATGTGTTATGTAAGTCTCCTAAAAACTGCCCTACGGTTTTGATTAACTATTGGGCTGCTTTGGTGACATTACTAACACAGTTCATCCTGAATTGTTTGTTGTTATTGTTTCATCACATGGCATAACAGATACTCCCAGCAATTAAGGCCAAGTGGCCAGCAAATGCAAGTAAAAAAATCATCATCCAACAAGACAATGCAAGACCTCATATAAGCAATATGGACCCAGATTTCAGGATGGCTGCCATGCAAGATGGATTTGATATACAGTTGATGTGTCAACCACCAAATTCACCGGACACTAATGTGTTGGACTTAGGGTACTTCAGGGCTATTCAATCCTTGCAGATTGAAACAAGATCCTACAACGTTGATGACTTGGTTGCTAATGTTCTTCAATCATTTGAAGAACTAGAGCATCCAAAATTGAACAACATATTTCTAACACTACAAGCATGCATGGTTGACATTTTAAAGGTAAATGGAGGCAACAATTACAAGCTTCCTCACATTGGAAAGGTAGCACAAGAAAGAAATGGCTCACTGCCATTGACACTTGAAGTGGATGAGCAAGTAATAAGGCAAGCAATAGACTTTCTCTTAGCAAATGAAGCAGCCACTGAATCTTATGACATTGGGGGTATTCTAACAGAGTTAGGGTACATGTAAAGTAGGCTTAGAATGTATTTTGACAATCTGGTTTTTTGTTTACAGTGTAAACACATGCAGTGTACCTTTTAGGACTACAACATGCACCACCATGTCATTTTTTTTCACAGAGACAACAGATAACTGTTGGGCAGCTTTGAGGTAGCTACCATGCATTCACATCAAAAATCAGCAGAAAGGAATCATCACAAGTCATTCAAATAAACTGGACAGACTCCGGCAGTCTTTCAAATTCACTGGACAGACTCCAGCAGTCATCACATAATCAGAAATCATCATAAAAGCAAACATCATAAGTTCAGCATACATTCTCACCATTCTCAGAAGTGTAGACTTCATCACAGAATCAGCACAACACATTAACATACACAGAAATCAGCATCCATTCTCAGCCTTTCCGCAAACTCAGAAATCAGCATAAAAGCATACATCAGAAATTCAGAGCATACATTCCAACCATTCTCAAAAGTGTAGACACTTCATCGCAGAATCAACATGCATAAGCAACACATTCACATACATAGAAATCAGCATCCATTCTTATCATTCTCAGCCTTTCAGCAAACTTAGAAATCAGCATAAAAGCATGCATCAGAAATTCAGAGCATACATTCCAACAATTCTCAGAAGTGTAGACACTTCATCACAGAAACCCCCTTGCATAAGCAACACATTCACATACATAGAAATCAGCATCCATTCTTATCATTCTCAGCCTTTCAGCAAACTTAGAAATCAGAAATAAAAGCATGCATCAGAAATTCAGAGCATACATTCCAACAATTCTCAGAAGTGTAGACACTTCATCATAGAAACCCCCTTGCATAAGCAACACATTCACATACATAGAAATCAGCATCCATTCTTATCATTCTCAGCCTTTCAGCAAGCTCAGAAATCAGCATAAAAGCATGCATCAGAAATTCAGAGCATACATTCCAACCATTCTCAGAAGTGTAGACACTTCATCACAGAATCAACATGCATAAGCAACACATTCACATACATAGAAATCAGCATCCATTCTTATCATTCTCAGCCTTTCAGCAAGCTCAGAAATCAGCATAAAAGCATGCATCAGAAATTCAGAGCATACATTCCAACCATTCTCAGAAGTGTAGACACTTCATCACAGAATCAACATGCATAAGCAAGCATCCATTCTTATTATTCTCAGTCATCAGCAAACTCAGAAATCATCATAAACAACACAGAAACATCACAGAAACAGCAAGCATGAATCAAATACACAAGAGGTTTGGAGTACTTTAACCTTTCGAACTGAGGGTGCCCAGATAGCCAAACACTCAGTTTTAAAAGCAACCAAATCTGGATCCACATCATATTCACTGCAGAAGGAGGATACCTCGATCCCTTGAGGGAGAGCAACCCCATCTCCTTCAAGGGGAGTTTCGGCCACGAAGCTTTCCTCCGAATCGGCCACGAAACCCCCTTCAAACTCAGCTTCGGACAAACAACCCTCGTCCCAACTCGAATCGCCCAGAAACTCATCTTCCCTTCCACAACCCAGCACGAAACCCTCTTCCCTTCTCGGATCTGCCATCAAACCCCCTAAACCTTCTCGAATCGACAGCAAAACTGAGAAATCACCACTCGATTCGGCCAAGAAAGGGACACAGAATCGGCAGAAGGTTTCGACGAGGGTTTTGGACAAGAAACTGACAGATTTTCCAGAGGCCACAGATTTAGGAGGAAGAAGACATGTAGAGGGTTTCGGCGGCCATAGATTTAGGGTTTCGGCGAGCAAATCATTAGGGTTTCATAGAGCATCGAAGAGGGAATCGAAGGGAGTTAGGGTTTGGAGACGAAGAGTGATAGAGAGAGAGATGAAGATTCCAGAAATGGGAACGGCGCAGTAGGAGATTAGGGTTTCAGATCAAGAGAGATGGAGACGAAGAGTGATAGAGAGAGAGAGATGGAGATGAAGATTCCAAAAATGGCGCAGTGGGAATGGGAACGGCGCACAGTAGGAGATTAGGGTTTCGGAGATAGAGAGAGAGAGAGAGACGAAGAGTGAATCAGCATAATTTGAGTGGGCTTTGTTTTTGATTAACTGGATCATTAATTAAGATGAGTGTTAGGTAGCATTAAAATAGATTAAGGAAAGATAAATAAAATTTAAAGGCATAATTTGAGTGGTAATTTTGTAAAATGAAAGAAATGAAGGGGTAAGGTCGTAAATTTTTTTTGCCATTTTTGGGCTGGCAAAATAAGTTAGGACAAGCAAAAATGGAAAGTAGGCATAATAAGGTGGGACGGAGGGAGTATAATTTATTAAGGTTTTTTTAACAAAAAATAATTACAAGAAAATTTTTCAGATTTTTTAAAATGAATTTAAGTTTTTTTAATATTTTAAAAATAATTTTGACTTGAGAAAAAAAACAAGTTAGAAATAAAATCCACGTGTGAAATGACTTGACACTCATTGTTTGACTTGGTAAGAAAATAAATGAGAAATAAAATCCACGTCTGAAATAACCGGCCACGTCAGCATGTTACCTCCTACAGCAGGTGACGGGGTATTTTCGACAAGAAACGCCAACATACGGGATATTTTTAAAATCCCAAAAAATTAAAGGGTAAGATCATAATTAGGGTATATATACGGAGTATTTTTACCAATTTTCCCCCACTCCAACTATCCAAAGATTGTCCAAAAAACGCGGTGTTTGTGGACGGTTATTACACGACACACGATGGTAAGCCCGCAAAAACATCCAATGTTTTCTGCATATTCGAACACTACGCCGGAGATATAATGTGGCGCCACACTGAGGCGGCGCTTCCCGGCGACACGGCGGTGAGCTGCCTGCCTTTACAAGTTTGTTTATATATTCATTTTTTTGAAACATATTTACATATGGTCATGTCATGTAGGAGGTGATACCAGATGTCACATTGGTTGTAAAGATGGTATCCACAATTGCCAATTACGACTACATATTCGATTGGGAATTTAAGCAAAGTGGCAGCATCAAAGTCATGGTAATTATCAAGTTCAAATTCAATCACATTTAACATGTTTGTCTTGCTAAAATACAAAATTTACAATTTTAAGAAATTTTGATCATTTATCATTTAGGTAAACTAATTTTCAAGTTTTGAATTTTGGCCTAGACAATTCATATAAATTAGTCCAAAATTCGAGTAAGTCGCACAAGCAATGCAAATGGTTTTGATTTCCAAAAATTTTGTTTGATTCTTGCTTAAATCGAGCTCCAATTCAAGTGGAACCGATAAATTGATTTCAGGTTTTGCTATGATTTGAGGTGAGTGTTTTGTCATAGGAAACATATTTTTAGTTAAGTTTTGAGTCGTCAATTTAATTTACCAATTTAAGTTCAATTTCGTTAGCAAACTCCAATTCAATTTACTGATTCAAGTTTGACTCAAGCCCGATTTGAGCAAGAATCGAATGAAATTTTTGAAAAATACAGGCACCATACATGCGATTTAGCGGGAATTTTGAGATTTCATATCAATTTGTCCTAAATAATAAATGATCAAAAGTTGAACTAAAATTATAATTTTCTCTTCTGAAATTTAATCTGGATGTATATAGAATGACATTATGATCCCACAGACAAGTTTATCAGGAATTCTTGGAGTAAAAGCATCAACATATGCTCACAAGAAGCAGATAAACAAGAAGCAGATAAAAGAGGAAGTATATGGTACAATCATAGCAGAGAACATAATTGGGACCCAACACGACCACTTCCTTAACTTCTATCTGGACCTAGACATAGATGGAGAACTCAAATTTCTAACTTTTCTTCAAGATTTAGAAATTTATTTTCGTTTGTACAATCAGATATCCAATTGCAACTCAATCTATATATAAAACATAAGATCAGATAAACTATTATTGTACCAATCTATATTTTTGGATAAACTATTATTGTATGAGTCTATAATTCCGGATAACTTATTTTTGTTCGAATGTATACTTTAGTATGACTTAAAACCGATTTGATATCATATTTATCATAGTAGTTGTTATTGTAAGTATTAAGGTTGGCCTTTGTCAAATCCTGAAAGTTTAAATTTTTATCCGTGCATAGAATACATAGTTCTAATAATATGGGCCCTTCTCATGGAACCCCATTTTTGAATCAAACCGTGAATCTCGTAAACCCAAGCGAACACTGGGCCCAAATTCGGCCCACTTCAATTAATCCACAGCCCAAATAAAATGTATGTCTCAAAAATCTTTTAGCGCACTTGAAATTCAGAACCCAAAAATGATTCAACCCAGCAAACTGAGTCCATCTTGTTTTAATTTGGGCCCTACTCATGAAACCAAATAAGCCCGATCGCAAATGCTGCACCCCCACTATGTTCCAATTATTCCTATTCTCAACTCAAAATTAATGAATGAATATTCGATTTAAAGACGTCATTTCTGTAAAACCCCCTAAACTAATACACAGTAATTAGTAAAACTTTTATATAATTTATGCTAATCTGATCACAAGTAGCCCAAAGTTTATATTCGAACTTTTTCTAGAAAGTTGAAGTGTTGTTTTAGCCATAATACCAATAAAAATAATCCCAAAAAGTCAAAATAGTCAAATTCTTTGATATTTTTGGCCTAAATACTCAAGTTAGTTATGAGGTTAGTTAAGGTAGTAATTATTGACTAAAATTGTATGTTAATAGTGGGCTGTTTGGCAGTCCTCATAGTTGACAACATTTTTACAGATAAAAACACACAAACTTAGACATATAATTCTATTATGTTCAATTAGTGTACGTTCACCCAATTTAGGAAGCCTGCTCTTTTTTGACCTTAAATCTTGTTGACTTTTAGGAACTTCATTCTTTCTTCATGCAATCTAGACTTAAATATTGAATTTGAATCTTTCTGTATATTCGTCTAATCATTGTCAATGATCAATAAAATAGAACAATATTTTCTCTACTAGTATAGGTTAGTTTTAAAGATATGTAACATTCCATATGTATTACTTTTATAAAATAAACATAAATTTCGTAGTTCATAGTTAGTCATTGCACTACCACTTTTTGTTGCAAAAATGAGGGCATCTTTTATTTCATATAGCTAGTAGTGTATATTTTATTCTTTTTATTTCCTTACATTTTTGCTAGTACAAGGTCCAAATATATATGAAAAATTAGTTAATTCCCACTTCTCATGCAGATAATGCTGTAATGAAAGTAGGTACAATATTTGTAAGTAAACGTTGATGCATGTATTATATTGGTAACCAAGCATAATTATGTCCTCCATTAATAACTAACATCTTCATATTTGAAATATACCTGAAAAAATAGTCAACTACTCTTCATTGTCAATCTTTTGAGTCTCATTCAACAACATAAAATAGTTTGTTTTCAAAGTCCATATTGCTTTTCTGCACATAATTTCCCTTTTTCCTCGGTTTCATATACATTTTTGTGTTGCTATATATATAGGTATCTTTGCTGATCATAAGATATACAAAGCAATTTCAGTGTATTGTACTATAATAACCACTTAATTCCAAACTACCTATACTTTGTTCAAGAATTTGAAAAAAAATAAAAATGAGGCCAACAATTATTTTCTTTGCCACACTTTTCATCATTTTGTTGTCTTCTTCCTCATGTTTTGGTAGAAAACATCATAGCCATTCAACGCATCGAAAACGGGGGCAAAAATCTGCAGTTCCAGCTCCTCTTAATGCTCAAAAACAGGTACTGAATGTTGAAGATTTTGGAGCAAAAGCAGATGGAAAATCAGATAATTTTAAGGTATATTTTTTATCTTTTCATTACAAATAGTGTTCTAAGTTGTAGTGGTGTAATAAAATTAAGCTCATTGTAGATTATTTCTTGATTTCTTCTTGTTGGATGGATTTTAGTTGAGGTAGTTTAATTACCATAGTAAAAAATAATTTTTTTTATATTATTTATTTACAATTAGTTCTAAGTATGATCTCTCATATAGTCATGTTGTTATTATTTATTAATTGTGCAGGCATTCAAGCAAGCTTGGGACAAAGCTTGTAATTCTCTGGAAACAGCAAAAATTGTGGTGCCCAAAGGGAAAACTTTCTATGTTAAGCATATTAATTTTACAGGTCCCTGCAATTCTGCTATTTCTATGGAAGTAAGTTTATTAAAACACATGCAAATTGAATTACTAAATCTTTTTTTTTTTTTTGAAAGAGTGTTAATGGGACGTTTTGTGTTACTCATCTGAATTTTGTAGATCCAAGGGACAATAAAGTCTTTTCCTCAAATGTATGACATCCCTAGAAGACTTTGGATAAAGTTTGAAGATGTAAGAAACATGGATGTTTTTGGTGGTGGAACTATTGATGGTAATGGTGAAGTGTGGTGGAAAAATTCCTGCAAAATCAAGAAAACTAAGGTACATTAATTCATTTATGCAACTAAATTTGAATTCCTAATTCCATCATTATTAATTAGGTATTCAAAATTTAAGTATCAATTATACATACATATGTTGCAAATTAAATAGTATATATGCTGACATTTTCTTTTGTTTGTGTATTTTGAAGCCATGTCAAAGCCAAGGCGCCCCAACAGTAAGTTTTTGTTCTCTTTTCTTACTCTAAATATTACTACCTCGTTTCAAAATAATCATCTCTTTAAAAAATAAAATTTATTTCAATCTACCAATCGTTTTATTTATTTATCAAGATTAAGTACCAGGTTTTTTTTTATTAATTTTGATTTCGTCATTATCTTGTTTTTTTTTTATAAGTACACATTATTTAGTACTCCAAAAAGGACCATGGTGTCACTTTTATATACATTATCATAATTAAAGAAAATAGTTTCGTTAATTTGTTTAAAACAACCTTAAACAACATATACATGGAAACTAATAGGGTTCCTGAAACAGGCTGTAACATTCAGTAACTGCACGAACTTGAGAGTAAGCAAATTGAGGCTGTTAAATGCACAACAAATGCATGTAAATTTCCAAGACTGCAGTAATGTTAGAGCTTCAAAACTCTCAGTAATTGCACCAGAAAAAAGCCCCAACACTGATGGCATTCATATTACAAGAACATCCAACATTGATGTTCTTGAATCTGTCATTAAAACAGGTAATAATTAATTAAAGGTGTTGCTTAATTCAGTTAAGTTATGGGTTAACTATTTTCAACCTAATTATTAAAATGATAAAATTAAGGCAGTAAATGATTAGTGGGTTTTTTGGTCTTGATTAGGTGATGACTGTATATCCATTGTCAATGGGTCAAGACATGTTGGAGTGAGAAACATAGTTTGTGGACCAGGTCATGGAATCAGGTATTTATTAAACTATATAAATTGCCCTTAAATTTCATTTATTTATGGAAAAATCCCCAATCAAATTTTGATCTTGTACGTTCTTACTTTCCATCTTTTACAATCAAGTATCTGTTTTTCATTTTTAATCCTTTATAGTTAAATATTTTCTTATTTCAATCTAATTTTAGTCAAAATCTTCAAAATCACTGATGTGGCCGCCAAAACTTGGTTGCCATATCAGATTTTCCGTCGGCAATGTCAACGATTTTGAAAATTCTGGCCACAATTGAACTAAAATTGAAAAAAATCAAATTGATTGTAGAAAATGGAAAGTGACTTACAATACATGACAAAATTGAAATTAACCCTTAATTTGTTTTAAAATGTCACTCAAGATTGCACATTTATATACCTTTAATTAGTTTACTCGATTCATTTCTTTTTTGGATTATGGTGAAAAGTTATAAATGCTAAAAAAATCTGGATTTTGCAGCATTGGAAGCTTAGGTGAAGATCACACAGAAAATTATGTTTCAGATATATCTGTGAAGAGAGTAATGCTAACAGGAACCACTAATGGAGTAAGAATAAAGACTTGGCAGGTAATTAATCCCCACTCCAATTTTATATATTTATATATTTGGCCCATAAAATATGTAATGGAAAACATAAAAGGTCTTTCAATCTTGTGAAATTGCATTGGTATTAGCCTCAATTGTTCAATTAAGATTTAATCAACTGAAAAACAAAAATCTTGTGTATTTTGAACTTATGTTAAAAATCTTAATTATTATTTGCAGGGTGGTAGCGGAGCTGCAAGAAATATAAAGTTCGAAGATATCATGATGAGGAATGTTTCCAATCCCATTATCATAAATCAGTACTATTGTGATAAAAATAAAAAATGCGATAAAGAGGTACATTTGTTACTTTTATTATTATTATTATTATTATTATTATTATTATTATTATTATTATTATTATTATTATTATTATTATTATTATTATTGCTGCTACTATATAATCGTTTCTATTTTTAAATTTTTAATCAAATAGTTTATACTTTGTATATATAACTATATCTACTATTGAAATCTAAACAACACAACCCTCTCAAGAAAAAAGAAAAAAACAAACTACTTTTGTTAAATTTTGATATTATAAATATCTATAATACTATATATTTTGTGAAACATTATCATTTATTATAATATGATAGAGGATATATAGTTATTTAAGATTGTCTTAATTTAAGGATAATAATATTGATAAAATAACAAAACATGTATTTAAATTATATTTAACCATTTATATAAAAAAAAAATATCATTGTAAAGCAATGTAATTACTATAAATGACATATAATTAAAAAGTTTTTAATTAAAATTTATAATCTGCATCAATTATTTACAAGCTCAATGATCACTAAATAAATGAATTGGACATTAACAACCACTAGACTAACATTTTATATGGTAACGTTCAATTATTATTTTATATTTCTTTGTTTCTTTTTTTCTCTTTCCTTTTACATAGCATAATCTTATTTTTATTTTAAATAATTTGCAGAAATCAGCAGTGCAAGTAGAGAATGTAATGTACAGAAACATTAGAGGAACAAGTGCTTCAAAGGTGGCCATAAATTTCAACTGCAGTCAATCAATTCCATGCAAGAATCTTAAAGTAGAAAATGTAAATTTAACTGCTCAACCTAAAGGCCAAAAAGTCGAAGCCTTTTGCAGCAATCTTGCCGTGCAAAGTGCCAAGCTCGATTCTATTCCGAGCTGCTGAAGTTCGTTCTTATTTCATCTCGTGTTTTGTTTCATCCAAACGCTCAATGCATACAGTGATAACGTAGCGACTACACGTCATGATATCCAACATTTGACTTACAATTAGAATTTCAAAAATAATACATAGGGATTTCTTTTAGTTATTATGTTATTCGTTTATATATTTGTTTATATAGGGGAGAAGAATGTATACCAATTTTTGGTTAAATTATGAGGGGAAAAAAGAGAAAAAAGTAAGAAAAGTTGTTGATATTTGCTTTCTACTTGTAATGGTATAGTCCCTGCTCAAGTATATAAAGGGTTGATGACAGTGTTATTTTGTTCCTTAAAATTGGCAATAGTTTGAACTTTTTTTTTATAATCCAATTGCACGTCTAACTAATTTGAAAAAACACAACTCTTCAAGATCTTTAATAAGACTAGAAAATTACCGAATAAAATCTAAGAACTTTCAATTAATAAACCTAAAATATTTGTTATTAAAATAAAATAAAAATGTTTCGGTAAACCTATAAATTACAAATAAAATCTAAAGATGAATAGAAATCTAAAGGTTTAGGTAAACCTATAAATTACAAATAAAATCTAAAGATGAATAGAAATGTAAAGATTATATAAACAAATCTAATCTAAAACAAAAAAACCATACAGAAGTTAAATTAATTTTGCAAACGCTACTACATAGTTAAAAATATCACAATTCATAGAAATTACAGAGATTTAAGCATTAATAATAGACCAAATAGTCAAAAAATATCCAAACCTTTTAATGTTTTTGGTATTTTAGCCAATTACCTTACATGGTTAATATGTGGCAACCACGTAAGCATGTTTCTACTGCACACCTCATCCAAATATTAACTCTCTAATGCCTTTTGACTACATTCATTAAATAAAAAGTAGAGAAAGAAAACAATCATCAATCCACAATGGTGAAGAATAGTGTTGTTTAACACAAGAAGTGATCAGAGTCCTACTAATCTCCATCGACCTCTTCTTCCCCATTGACAACCTCGTCGCCATCACCAGTGACTACCCCGTCGTCAACCACCACTCCGCCGCCACGTCAGCAGTTAGCGCCATCTTACTCTCTCCTTTCTCACGGTTGCCGCCGCGCGCCTTCATGACGCTCTCTGCCAGTAACCTGATGGTGTACATCGACTGCGGGGGCCCACCGGAGGAGATAGTGAGGATGGTTGAGAGGCTGAAGGAGGAGAAGTTGGAGGGGATGCTGGAAGAGTTGTACACACCGGAGGAGGAGGTGGGGTCGAGGACGGGGTGGTGCAGTCGATGTCGGAGGACGGAGAAGATCGTGTGCCAGCGGCGAAGCTCATTGGTGGCGTTGATGATTCAGACGATTGCTCCTGGGTGAACTATGTGTGGGTCTATGAGGAGGGTGGTGCTCTTTGACATTGATTCTTGTTTCTTTGATATCAAGCAAGGAAGAAACAATTTATGATAAATCAATTTCACAATTTTTTCTTTGGTCAAGAAAGAACAAGGGAGAGGATTTTTTTTTTGTTTTGAGTTGTCAATATTATTTAAGAAATATAGTCAAATTATATTAATTATTCAGAGATAATATATTTTTGATGATGTGCAGTAAGAGCACTGTTATATATTAGTCATGTAAGTTAATTTTAACTCAAAATTTGATTTGGTTAAAATAACTACTAATTTTCAAAATTTTGGATGAATTAACAAAAATTGGCCAAAATAGCAAAAACCTTCAAAATTTTGGATGAATTAACAAAAATAAAAAAAAATTGGCCAAAATAGCAAAAACCTCAAAAGGTTTGGGTTTTTTTTTTTTTTTTTTTTTGCTAATGTCAAACTAGTTAATTTTCAAATAAATTGACATTCTTAGGGTATAATGGTTTTTCAAATAAAGAGTAAAGATAATATATGTTATCTTTCTAAATTTACCAAGATGGCAAGAACCGAAAATAGAAGCACCATTGTTCCAAATATATATATCGGGGATTTGAAATATAGACAAAATGTAATGACACCCAGGTTCAATCTTCTCTACGACCCAACACGAAAAAAAGTGCAAAAACTTATGTGTCCGGGGCACGGATCTTAGATCCGTACTCCCAACCCGATCCGGCATATGGATCGTTTCCACGCTCGTCCACGCGCGACCATATTATAGCTTGTGTGCGTCATGTGCGCACCATATTGTATATAATGTATTCTGTAAATGTAACAGGTTTTTGCTCTTGAATTGTCATACATTTACTCTTAAGGTATCACACTTTAACTCATACGGTACTAGTGTAAGTATCACACATTAACTCTTAAGGTACTAGTGTAGGTATCACACATTTACTTTTAAGGTATCACACATTAACTTTTAAGATACTAGTGTAGATACAACATTGCTTTCTTCTTTTTCCTCTTTTTTATTTTTATTTTTTATCTCTCCTTCTTCTTCTTAATCTTTTTTCTTATCGATTTGTTATTCTTTTTATTTGTTTTATACATTCTTCTTCTTGATCTTATTTTTCTTCAAATCGCCATGGAATCATTTATGAGGTTTTTTCTTCTTCCCTTTCTTTTTTACTCATTTTCATAGATTTAGATAATTGATTTCAAATCACAATTTATTACAATAATTTTAAAATATTAAAAATCAATTATTTCAAACAATATGAAATCATAATTTGTAGAAATATTGACGAAAAAGATGATGAAAACGCGATTTTGCAGAAATTTTGAGGAACATGATTTTTAAGATTTTTAGAGAAAGTATTAATTGTATGCGCTTAAGGTAATAGTTGAATACTCTTAAGGTATCAATTGTTTACTCTTAAGGTGTCATCTGTATACTCTTAAGGTGCTACATAATTACCTTTAAAGTATTAATGTTTATAGTATAAAGTATTACATATGCACCTTTAAAGTATTACATATTTACCTTTAAGGTATTAATGTTTATAGTATAAGACATATGTATCTTTAAGATATTAATATTTATAGTATAAGATATTACATATGCGCACATTTAAAGTATTACATATTTACTTTTTAAGGTATTAATACTTATAGTATAAGGTATTATATGCACATTTAAGGTATTAGTTGTTCATTATAATAATGAAAAAATTAAATAATGATCGATCATTAAATTTGGAAAAAAAAAAATCAAATTGTAGTCTATAATTTCAGAACTGTTGGCTATAGTTAATTAATGGAGATGACAAAAGCAAATGTTAAAATGCAAAATACAATAAAAATGATCTCATGTAACATAGAAATGCATCTCAAAAAAAAAAGAAAAAAAAAACAGAAGAAATCCTAAGGTTATATTTGGATTGGTGTGGAGGTGGATTTTACAAGTTCGGATTTACGATTTGAGTGGATTTTACAAAAAAGTGGATTTTGAAAATCTTATGTTTGTTTTGGGATTATATAAGATATGATTATAGCTAAGATGTCTTCATCACATTGAGAATTGTAGAAAAAGTAGATGTTTTTATTGGGAGTTGTAAAAAAAGTAGGTAGAGATGAGATTTGCAAATCCTTCCCCATCTCATAACAAACAAGGATTGAGATTTTGCCTATCCAAAATTCAGATGGGCGCATCCTAATCCAAACATACCCTAATGTTCTTCCCACAAAAGGTCGATTCCTACCCCAAAATCTTTCCTTTGCATTGGTGTTGGATGAAGATATGGAGCGACGGCGAAGAAACTCTTTATCCACGTCTTCTATCAGAATATAGTGAAATTGAAGCTTACCTTGCGTTTGAGAAGAAGAAGAAAAGGAGAGGAAGAGGAGATGCGCAGCAGCAGCGTATTCTTTGCCCTAATTTTCTTTTAAAAAAAAATTATGTATATATATTTTAGATCCTGTCGGGTCGGGTAGATCCGTGCCCTTGGGGTACAAGGTCTCTTCCCAAAAAAGAAAGCAAAATGACGAGGAAAAAGTAAATATAATAGAACGAATGTTCAACATCTCCTTAAACTATATACATATGAACTCAATATTCTCAAAATATTAATTAAATTAGACTTACATTCATTTCTGGGCTGCTTGGAGTGCATTGGATGTGAGACATACCTTCCAAGTTTGAAGAGCCATCAGCAGCAGAAACTCCGACATCTACCAAAGGATGGTTAATCGGCAAAACATCTGTCGTTTCATTACTGGTCATGATGACATCATCAATTTGCTCCGTATCGCTATCAGCATTGCTGGTATCATTGATAGAACGAGCTTCAGCATTGGACTCTGTTGCTCCACCTAAAAGAGCTTCAAGGGACGACTTGGTACTCGCTTGAGCATCAGAAGTGAATTTCACTTCTAAAATAGGAAAGTGGAAGTCTAACAAAGAGCTATGCGAGGACACGGAGAAATTTGGAGTATCATCTTTTAAGCACCCTCCGAATGCAACTTCTTGTTCTAGATTTTCAGAGACGTTCTTATATTCAAGGACTGAAACCTGTTCTGAAGCATTGTCCTGATCAGAAATGTCGTGCTTTTTAGCTAGATCAGGTGCAGAAACAGCATCTCCTTCAAAATAAGAGACAATCATATTCACTTTAGAACTTCCATTAAAGTGCCCTTTATAAATGCATGTTTCACATTCCTCCACAAGAACAGCAGGGAGATTACCATTGGATGCTGATGCAAAGTCATCAGTACTCGTACTCTTGTTTTCATTAAAATCACACGACTCTGTAGATGCATATACATTGTTGCTTTGAGTGCTAGGAGGAACCGTCTCAGTACTATTGTCCTTCACATTTTCAGTCGATGATGCAGTATCTGAAGAAGACTGGGTATTATTCAAATGCTCCTCACTGCCAGTTTCCTCTGCAGAAAACTCGGGAGCCTTGACTGTGAGGACTTGAGCATATCGCGGTGACTCTCTATTGTCGTTGTCTGCAGAAGGGAATTCTTGAACTTTGATATGACAAGATTCTGCTCGTCCCTGATATTGGTTTTCCTCAGCTACTTGGGTCGAAAGACCTAAAGTTGTTTCGATATGTTCAGAAGTATTAGTTGCAGCAGTAGACAAAAATCCATTAAGTGATGCTGCCAAAGCATCATCTAGTGACAAAGTCTTCTTTGGTTTTATGCAAGGAGAATCCTCCAATGGGTTCAAATCATCATTGTTGCAATCACCTTCGTCACATGAAAATTCAGGTGCGCTAAAAACAAGGCTTCGATGAAAGTTTGCATCATGGGATAACTGGGGCATGTTATCACAATAGGATTTCTTCTTTTTACGACGTGATGCCCCGCGAGGTGGATAATCCATTTGATCATCGTAGAGTGAGCTTGAATTTGATTCACTGCATGAAAATGCAGGAACAGAGATTCTTGTGCAACGTGGCAATCCAAAATCCTGAGAATTCTTAGCAAGTTTTTCAAGTTGATCCTCAACCCGCTGAAGCCTTGCTTCTATACTTTCTATAGGTTTTAGCATTTTCTCTTCAAACCTCAAGCAAATATCTTCCACTCTACTAAATCGAGAAATAAGCTGTTCCAAAGCTATTTCAACGTGCCCTGGCGACAAATCATTTATATTTTTAGGTTCATCACATTTCTTTGCAAAAGTGTGTTGCTGAAGTTCAGATGACTCAGCTGTATCCTTATCAAGTTCCTTCGGCTTTACATATTGTTGATGGCATTCCATTTTGTCTATTATTCTCGACTCAGTTTCCATCTTACCATCCTTGAGCACTTCTTCAGAAGCACGTTTCTCTTGAACATGGTTGACACCTGACTTTGATAATTGCATAAGAGTTGGCATGAACATGGCCATCAAAGCAGAACTTTGCATTGAGCTTCCTGTCTTCAATGCCTCATTTCCAGAATCAGTTGATTCCACAGGGTCCACAAACATATATATTTCATCAACATATACATGTTCTTTGTCTTGAAGTGATAGCAATCGGATTGTAAGCGACATACAAGGATCCGAATCACTTATTTGTGCTGTAGCCTCATAAAAGTCCTGCAGATAAATTACAATATACCCTCTTAATATGTTGCATCTACAGTGAATCCAAATTAGTTACAAAATTACAAGTAGATATTAGTATTAACCATACGGAATATTTAGGGAACCTTCAACCTAATGCAGAATTGAAGTTGATCGGCTGGAATAGATTTTAATTTGATGGAAATAGCACAATTTTGGTTGAAGGGTTGAAGATGATACCTGTATCTTGTTCGATCCATTGGTACTAATCTGATCTGAAGCAGAACCTCCTTGAACCTCAGGGACTTTGATCTTAATCCAATCATCTTCACCAGTGACAACATGTCCCCCATCTGAAGCAGTTTCTGCAGTTACTTCCTCCAATGGACCTTCAACATGCTCCTCCGCATTGTCAATGCAATTGGTTTGCAGTACCTCGTCATCTCTTACAGCAGTGCTACACCGAACAGTATACAAATACTCATTGATACTATGAGGAGAATTTGTATAATATATCTCAAATGTACGAGCAGTGCTCCGGACATAGATTTGACCAACTTCATACTTTTTCTCAAAGCATACTGCAAGATTGGACATGGTTAAGTCATCAGAAGATGTAGCAAAAATACCAACGAGATGACATGAAGGCTTAATTAATGAAGAACTGTACAAGATCTATGAAATTCGAAAACCACTACACCAATGCGTAAATCATTAGTTAATAAGTAAGAACTAAAATAACAATCTTCTGCAGAGATGTCTCACTATTCCGGTCCAAATTAGTCTTACTGTTCGTGTTATTCCCCCAGGTTACCGCCCCCAAAACAGCATTGAACCTTCTTCTACTCAATCACCAGTTCTTATTTGAATACATGGAATGAAAGAATCAATCCTTTTCCTAATATCATAAGATTTATGCAGCAAATATATCTTAAACATTCTCACCTATAATACAGTTTCAAAATTCAAAGATGCAGATATAAGTAATAAAGGATCCAACTTACTTTAATAGCGAAAAAATAACCCGAACACTAGTTTATTGCATAAAAGTGAAAAAACAAACACCGCCTCATCAATCAATGAATCATTTTGCAACACGATTTTTAAAGAAAAACAAAATAAGGATAAAACCAGAGGGGGAATTATCCAATTCATCAATTCACGATATACTCGCTCCATCTGGATGAAGAAAAACATTGGTGAACTCAATCACTACCTCGTAAAATTCCTATTTCTGATACTCAACTTCAATTGTCAAACGAATACAAAATCCCAGCCGCCAATTAAATAACAGAAACTGAGTAGTTTTTCCACAGATATAAATTCTACAATCATCATATTCTTCGTCAATTTAGCTATATAGCGATCGAATCCTCAAAAGGGAACCCTACTAAACCCCCAAAAAAATCAACGAATATACCGACAAAATAATTTCAGATTCGAAAAAACATAAATAAATAAAGACAGAGGCGGAACAGGATCGAAAATTACTCTTGATTTCGCAAGGGCCTGAATCAGGAACGGGAGGCTTCAGAATAAGCGGCGATTTACGGGCAGAATTTTCCGGGTCGGATTCATCGACGGGACAATCTAACGACTCAACGGTGACGGTATCTTTGAGAGAGCCATGATCAATCAACCAATTGGTATCGCAACTCCATGGAATCGCAGAGTTGACACTAGAATCGACTGAATTCGTCATATTGTCATGCATTTTTTTAGTGTTAGGGTTTACAGTATATAGTAGTCTACTGTGAGTCTGTGACGACGATGAGCGTTGGCCTCGGCGAGGAATTCACTGCGCGTCGTTGCGTACTGCCTACGATGAAACAATTGTAATTTTTTTCAGATCAAAATTTATTTATTTTATATTTATTTTCATTTTTTTAAATTAAATGCAAAAATTTTAGGATAGGACTATCCACACCCAAGGAATTCTAAGCACACCCCAATATTTTTTGATTTCTCATGTTTTTCCAATTATACCCCTGACCTACCTTTTAAATCATTTTGGCTATTTCCAAGTACCTTTTTGTTAATTCCAATCTATATTCATTTATACATTTTTCCATTCCAAATATTGATCGGATTCGGATCTTTCAAAAAATTGATTTTCTCCCGAAATAAGTATATAGGTTGAAATATTTTTCTCGTGCCAATACTGTCTAAAAAACAGTGGTCTGGAATGAGTAATAATGCCAAGTACGAATTCCTTCGGAAAATTGATATAAAATGGTTTAAAAACTGATCGCCCGAAAATGGTATCAGAGCCTAGGTTTATTAAGAACTTTTAAGTTATATTTTTATATTTGTGTAATTAACCATTGGTGAGGAGAATTTCTCGCAAAATATGGATTTGGACGAATGTCCAAGATGCTTACCATACAGGAGATATCGTCAAATTTTGACGATGTATAAACAAGAACACCAGGGCAAGATAATATATTGGGAAGACCAATATGTTGAACGAGAGAATGCAGGAGCCTACAGGGAAGCCTTGAGGCAATGCAATATACAAGCAGCATATCATCTGGATTACCTCGAGGTTAACCAAATGTTATATGCTGAGCTGATGAACTTGCAAGAAGCAGCGCATCAGAATCATGGTTCCTAAAGGAGAACCAGAGTGGAATGGGATACTTCCAGACATATCTAAGATCTTTCTAGATCTTAGAGAAATCCAGAAGACGATACAGAATTATGGCAACCGCCATAATCATCTACCAACGCAAGTCCATCAGATCCAAAACCAGATGGAGACGATGGTGAAATATCAAAAGGAAACTCTTGAAATCCTTCATGATATTCAAAAGAGAGTCAAGAATCTGGAAGACAGACCAAGTCTTTCCAGATGAAGGAAACGTATAGATTTCGGAACAGTTCCCTATTTGCATCAAAAGGGGAAACCAACTGAAGTCATATGACCAATGACCCGAGATGAAAAGCTCATTGCTATCATCAAAGGAAAATCCATCATAAATTAAAGTGATGGATATGGAAAGAATAAATCTTCAAGATCTACAAGAACTTGTCGAGTCCTTTGTAGGATTAAGTATTGTGGATATAAAGATGAATACAGGAGATGGTTCAGCTTTGGTTACTCATGACCAATACCAAAGACCACCTCCACAACCACCTATAAATCCCAACGTTGCAGAAAGTTTAGGTTCACACCATGTGGATGAACCAATGCCACACGCTGGAGATTTCACAATAAGAGGAGAAAAGAAAAAGATACAAACAAGCCCTCTACTGCCTCGAGTTACATGATATTTGTCATATTAACGAATACATAAAGTTATTCACCGAGTACCGATGGAAGTCAAAGGTAGATGATAAAGAAGCTTCGCAACTTTTCTTTGCGAAGATACCAAGTCCCTGGAGAGAAATGCTCATCAGGGAGTACAAGAGTGCAGACGATTTGGATACTGTGGCCAGAAGAATGTCTTTCTTAAAGGCCAAGTTAACCGAATGGTGCTACCAGGCAGCACTCTACAAGAACTACAAGAGACTTCGAGGAATCAATAAAATGGTTCCCTTGTGTTGCGAAGACAATGACATCCCAACAGTTGTGGGAGGTCAACCACGGAGGCATAAAAGGAGGAAGATGAGAAGTCATCCATACCGTCGTGGAGGTAGCAACCAAAGAGGAAGGTCTTCATGGAGACCTAGAAGAGTATGGTCAAAACAAAAGGCCTGAAGTTACAAATCAGGACAAAGACTAGCACCAAGTAGGAGTAGAGCCTATTCATCAGGCTCAAACTAAGGAAGTTCCAGTAGAACTACAGGAAGGAGAACTTTCAGGCGTGCTCAAACTAGAGCCAATGAAAGTTTCAAAGACTGTAATTGCTGGACATGCAGAGCAAGAGAGCACATCTCAACGGATTGCCCGGATAACCAAAATAGAGGTATAAGACAGTTCGAATCAATACCAGAATTCGAAGAAGCTGTCTATTACCAAGATCCCATACAGGTGTATCAATTTGAGGATGTACCCTCAGATGAAAGCATCTATGAAGAAGAGATCTATTCGAATGATGGAAGCGAATCCACATCAGAATCGGAGTGAAGAAGAAATTCTTCAAACAACAAGAGATGATATGTTAGGATTCCTCTCTCACACAACAGTCTCTCATAAAACTCTAATGAGGATTATGAAAGATGATTCAAAGCTTCAAATGTATGATGGGTTTACCATCGGAGCTATAGAAAAGGCATTGGATAGGTTTGGGTTTCGTAATAGAAAACACCAAATTATTCATAGAGTTACTACTGGAGAATTTGCCATACCAACGGAATGAAGGATCGCAATGAGTTCATAACACGCAGCGGAAAAATAAAAATTGCAATCCTAGAGATACATTTGCGTTTAAAATATATCTACGAACAAAGTAGAGATCAGATCGAAATACCTGGTTCGAGCTCTAGATTAAAACTTGTTCTTCGAACGTACGAAGACTCTATGCGTATCCACACCGAAACCAACCTTTGCTATCAACTCTTGACAATGGAACTCTTTTTGTTTTGAATGAATTAGAAGATTGATTGATCAGATCTGTCCAGCATGCCCGGATCAGAAGGAACCCGAGTTTGGGAAAGGATTCCGACCCAAACCCGACCGACAGAAACATGGGTCTAACAAGGACAAGGGCCCAGCACAAAAGAAACGCTATCCCCGGGAACCACGACAACCAAACTTTTAAAGATTCCCCCGACAAAATAAAATGGGATAGGCACAAGAAAATGACTCTCCGACCAACAATGCATGGGAGGCTGTGTTAAAAGTAAATGATTCCCCAACAGATCTAACATGGGCTGAGTCACAGGGCATTAAGAGAAAGAGCACCAACCAAGCTGAAAGAGACTCCCCAACTACTGTCACATGGGAGCACTAATGGAGTAGGCCAGTCGGTGTTCAAACAAGATTTGGAATCCGCACTTCAAGTCCGGATTCATGCCTATATATAGCAGGAGTTGAAGGAAGTTAAGGATATCGACCATTCCCCTTAGTTTTCTTACAAAATAAAATCTTTGTAATAGTTTTGAGTGTTGATAGTTTATGTGTTTCGAGTGTAAGCCCTCATATATGAGAGGCTAAACAAGTATTCTCCTCCCAAAAGAAGATTACATATGTATTAAATATTTCTTTAAAGTTCTTAATAAAAGAAAGGTTTTTGCTTCAATGTGTTCTTAGTTTGGTTGATTGATCCCTTAGAAGGAGTATCTTATACACCTGGTGTAGAAAACGAACTAAGGTTGTGTTGTGTAGTTGCTGAAGGAGCTGGATAACTTGCAGATCATCTTCCTTGAGGGTTGAAGTTGAACAGTGAGGAGCTGTTCGTAAAACGGTCTGGGGGCAGTGATTTTTCAGTTGGTGGCTTTGCAAACCTTCTCACCCGGTGCTGTTGCGATCAAAGAAATGTATGAATTTTAAGGGATTAATTAATTTTACGGAAGCATGTTGGGCCTGATATTGATCAGTTTAAGTTTTACCAGATATAATTACTATTTGGAGTGGAAGAATGAAAAGAAAAAGAAAAATTCAAAAGATCTTTGGAATTGGGAAAAAAGACAAAATAAGTAAGGAATGATTTGAAATTTAGTTTGGGGGTATTCTGGGTATTTAGAAAATAATGGGGTATGGATAGAAAGTGTTGGGGTGTGAATAGTCCTACCCAAAATTTTATAGGAAACAGACAAACAGTGTTGTTGATATAACATCTAAGGTCTATAACATTACACTACACCTTGTTGAGGGTGAGGGAGTTGCACCCAACTTAAGAAAAATATTTTTTTTGTATTTTACTTAAATGAATTAGCAATTATATTATCTTTCATACACAAAATTATGAAAACAATCTAAAAAAGTATTTTATATTAATTATTTCATTATTAATATATTATAATGTACAAAAAAATTATTACAATATTCCAAATTTTTATTCCATTTTAAATGCTTGAATAAAATAAAAATTTTGAAATACTTTTTAAATTGAATTATAATATTTTGAATAAGATATATTGTTTTGCCAGGGTAGTTTGAGAAGTTCTATTGTTCGATGAAAAGGTAAAAACAACAATTTACATAGTTTTGTGAGTTATGTGTGTTGATGTTAAAATTTGTACGTATCAAATCAAATCAAACACCACAATATTCGGATGAAAATAAAGTGAAATAGATCGAAAAAACTAATAAAATAATAAAAAAAAACACCAAACTAGGGCTCGAATGGCTGTCGGATCAAATTGATCGGTCAGAACGATTTATTTAGTATTGTTTGAGATCTAATTGGATATGGTCCTATCGAGATGGGATTTGATTTAATCTCGGATTTGTTGCCTTTTTCGGATATTTTGGTCTTTAAATCTTTATTATTTCGGATAAGTTTTTCTCAAGTAAGCATAGCTCATCAAAACCTTAGATAACGTCAAATGAGACTCTTGAGAGACTATAGGCCTCTAGCCGGCTCGGTCATCTCTGGTCGGCCATGTCAATTTGACCCACTCAAGATTTGCTCTGGTTGACTTGGTTTGGTCGGTCTCTCCTAGCTGGCCACATGTCCGATTGAATTGAGGTCAGATCGGGATACAACAATTTGCAATCCTAAAACAAAATTAAAATCATATTCAAATTGAGTCATATCATTTGGTATTAAAATTAATTATAGTATGACCCTATAAAAGAACAAAATATTCTAAAAATTGAACTTGTTTAGTTTTATGAAAAATATCCCCTTCATTTCAAAATAAATGTCATTCTAGAGTTTTTGTCATAAATTATAAAATATAAAAATTGGATAAATACACCCTTAACCAATCAAATAATTTAAGATTCAAAATTGAAAAGAGAATCAAATTAATTCCATAAACAATATCATATTAAATCCCTAAATTTTACCCAAGGAATATTAATAGGGATAATTTGGGAATAAAATTATATAAAAATATAAAACGACACTTAATCTGAAATAAAATTTAGATTTCAAAACAACATTTATTTTGAAAACGAGGGAATCAAGAATAAATAGAATAAAAATGTGCAATAACTTTTTTATTTTCTTGGAATGACTAAAACATTGATACATTTATTTTTGTCATAAAAGTTTCTAACGTATCCGTTGTAGTCTAGTTGGTTAGGATACTCGGCTCTCACCCGAGAGACCCGGGTTCAAGTCCCGGCAACGGAATATTTTGTTTTATTATTATTCTGTTTTTTTAGTTGTGAGTCCTGTGACGTGACATTTTTCAAGTAGGTATTATTAAACCGCTACGTGTTATCATATTGAAGATTGTATTTAATATTTAATAAAAAATATTTAATCGTGTATTAAAAAAGTAGTAATTTAGTACATATTTAAATATCTTTCATATTACTTTTTCGAATTTAGTGGAGTAATTGAATTGTTCAATTCGTATTTATGTAGATTTCGAGAAGTCAATGGGATTCATTTGTGAAGTGTTGCAAGGTTTGGATTCATGTGAATTTAGAGTGAAATGAAATGCTAAAAAAAAAAAGAAAAGAAAAAAAAGATATTTATTTTTGGATTTGAAAAATGTTTTTGTGACAATTATTAATATTTTTTCGATAATATTTTATTGTCCCTAATATATATATATATATATATATTTTTTTTTTTTTTTTTTTATAGTGATGTTAAATTTATAAAATACACCAATATTAATAATAATTCACCCTTCGTCTATGTACGTGTGTGTATATATATATATGCTTAAGTTACCAGTTTTAGGGCTTTGAAAATAAAAACTTAAAAAAAATTATATTCTCAATTTCGTTTTCTAACTTTTCATATCAAAAATTACGTTTGCTAAGTAAGTTAAAACATTATATTAAGTAGTTGAAAGATGATTGAACATGCGTTTTTATCTAAAATGAGATGAAATCATGAAACATCAATTAACTTATTTATTTGAAACGGACATGCAAGAAAGTAAACATCATGCAATCACCAATACTAAATATAACTTGGATCAAATTTCAGTTCACCTCTCTGTTTCATCATTAATTATGCAAAGACATGACATTCACACAAAAAAAAAAAAATATCCATGAAAACTCTTTTTAATTTAAACACCATGATCACTACTCTATCACTTGTATTGTTTCAGATAATTGGATCATCATTTGCAGGATTTAACCTTAATAGCTTCCCACATGAATTCGTCTTTGGAGTTGGATCATCTGCCTATCAAGTACATATATATACTATTTATTTTTCCAATTACTTTTCTATTATCAAATAAATTTTGATAAATTTTGTACGCGTTTTTAAATGATTAATGTATTGCATGGATAAATAAAAAGTATGAGGGAGCAGCATTTGAAGATGGAAAAGGAGCAAGTATTTGGGATACTTTCACCCACCAATTTCCAGGTCAATTTCTTCACTCTCTACATCCTATTCTTAATTCTATGTTATTTTTTCTACAAGTTAATTAAATGGAAAATTACAAAATTCATGTCAACTTATGTTATCTTTTGCATTTATAAAGTATCCAAACTTTGAAATTTTACTGTACAGCTGTCAACCTTTGCAAATGGTACTAAATGATCGCTATAGCTAACTAGTGGCAAAATATTTCAAGAATATTTAAAAAATTGATATAATAATTCCAACCAGAGAAGGAATATTTTGGAAATATTCCACCACCGATTACCTATAGTCGTCGTTTGATATGTACCGTTTGCAAAGGTTGGCGGTTATACAGTAAAATTTCAAACTTTGAGTACCATTGTGCAAAACAAGTTATAGTTTGACATGATTTTTGTAATTTGCCCCTTAATTAAAAGTAAAAAATATTGTTTTTCTAGAAACAATTTTAAGATTATACTTCTTCCATCTCAATATAAATGTCATTTTAAAAATAAATATTTGTCCCAAAATAAATATTATTATAGGATTTCAAGACATTTATCTATAATCTACCAAAAATACATTCATTTACTCATCAAATTAAAGATGGTACTTAAGAGAAGGAGAAAAATAAACTCCCACAATAATTATATTTAAAAAGAGGTGGATCAGTCTTTATATCATATTCTTTAATTTGTATGGAAAAAAATCCACCTATTCTAATGATTTCTACATATTTAGTTAATTTGTGAAATGATTTTCATTATAGTATTTTTTTTTATTTCTCATTTCTCAAAAATCAATAATGGAAATTAGAAAAATGAAAGAAAAAAATAAGGGAAGAGGACGGCAACATGAGGGGGGGGGGGGGAATGGGTGGTTTTCAATTTTTTTTTTTTTTTTAATCTTAAGGGCAAAATTAAAAGTTAATTTTTCTTTTAATTTGGAAAACAAAACATTGGGATGTGAATAGAAACCCCTGTTCCTGTGGTGTGGATAGTCCCACCCTTTTGTATTTTAGAAAAATATTCAATTATATTGTTTGTTTACTTTAATGATTATGCTTTAATTAAAAATTTAAAGGGAAATTTTTAAATTTAGAATAGTAACTTTAGGTCATTCACCATTTAGAAACATTATATTTTCATGTTTTGAAATTGAGACATTATCTTTAGAAAATTGGCGAATTTATAACAAATCAACCCGAATCTACTAATTCCGGGTTAATTCGCACGACAAAGTCACGTGTCTCACATAATTCGGACTTCTCGCTGATGTGGCCATTATGAATAAATTAATTCGACTTGTAGATGTCACGTCAGTAAATAAAAGGCCACATAATTAAATTAAATTAAACTAAAATACCACATCATTTTTTCAAATTAAAAAAAAAATTCCTTAAAATCCCTAAATTAAAAAACGAACCCAAAACATTCTTCTTTTCAACAATTTCAATCTCACCCTTATCCATACATTCATAATCCAAACTTAAATTTGGGGATGAAACTAAAACCCTAAAATTCCATAAATTTACCCGTTCCTACTTTCATAACCCCAAAAATTCAGTCTCAAATTTAACTTGATTTGCTCAGTGGAAGAGAGAGGAGGTGGAGGAGCTCAAACAACAGGAAGTGAGTTGAACGACGGCTGGAGGCATCCGTGTCCCCGGTCAAGGAGGACATGAACGATGTCGCCGACGAGGCAAAGTTTATGGTGGTCGACACCCCCTTCCGCTCGATTGAACCGGTTTTGAGATTACCCATTAGACAATTTTCTAAACAAGTTCTAAACTTATGTACAATATAGATTGTTGAGATTGCTCCAATTAAAAAAATAGATGAATGATTTCTAGAAAGTTGTAAAGTTATATAAAATTAAAAAAATAGATAGTTGAAATTACCTATTAAACCATTTTCTAGACAAGTTCTAAACTTTTCTAATCAAATTTTGTAATCTTTATTATCTTCCTCTCTTCTACTCCTCGGATACAGATCCTCTGCTGGTTTAAAAAACCAGCACCATGTGCTGGGGGCAATACGACAGCGTATTAATCAATTAATGCATATTCTCTTCATGACCTGATTAATTAATTTCTTAATTAATTTTCTGAAAAACCAGCAGAGGATCTGTATCCCTACTCCTTCATAGCTGATTGGTAAAAAAAAAAAAAAGTAAATTGGCTTTTCAAAAGTAAAAAGAGTCAGGGACGGAGCTAGGATTTGTTAACGAGGGGGGCGAAATATTTTTTTTGGGATATTTATCAAAGTTTTTGAAATTTGAAGGGGGCGAAATCCGTATTTTTAACTACAATTACATTGTATATGTATGTATGAGTAGTTCGGTCGAAAAATTTGAGGGGGGAGGCCGCCGCCGCAAGTCCCCCAGCTCCGTCTCTGAAAAGAGTAAAGTGAAGGAAGTGGGAGAATAGAATTTATGCAGAAAAAAGCAGCCCAAAATATGCATTTGGAGGCATTCATTATAAAAGCTGCCCAAATATGATGATGAACATACCATGTCTGTCTTGACCTGCTTTAATTCTTGTAATGGGATTTCTCTTCATGGGCTCAACCTTGTCTTCATATCTCCCATCTCATGGCGCTATCTTCTCTCACCACTCTTCTTGAATTTGGATATGGGGCTGTGCAGAAACCTCACTACACTTGATCTCTCTCAAATGGCTTCTTAGCCACTGGATTTCCGATGAGTTTAACCAACTGCCAGAGCCTCGAAACTCTTAATCCACCTCAGGTATCTCTATGTTGCGTTCAATAACGTCACTGGTTGGGTGCCACGTACACTGGCAAACTGTACTCGAAAACCTCGGATTCAGTTCTTGAGAAGCTTTTGCTGTCCAACAACTATCTCTCTGGACCTGTCCCATCATATCTCAGCTTCAACGACTTGAATAGTCTGGAGTCATTGCCACAGCTTTCAGACATCGTCATGTGGGCTAATAAACTGATAGGTGAAATCCCAGAGGCCATTTGCATCAATACACTGATTCCCCCCTGAGATTGCTATATTCCCCGGTCCAGTTTGCATTTGTAACAGAATGGATTAGTCGAATTTGAAGGGATTCGTGTCAATAGACTACTGAATTTCCCCATGGTGCATTCTTGTCCATTAACAAGAATCTACACTTTTACATGATCTACCTCCATCTTTCGTACAACCATTTGTCTGAAACAATCCCTCCAATCTCCAGGTTCTCAACTTAGGCCACAACAACATATCTGGTGAAATACCCTTCTGCTTAAAAGCGTCGGATCTTGATATCTCTAACAACAATCTGTCGGGGCTTATTCCCTCCGGTGGACAACTGACTACTTTTCCGGCCTCCGCCTCTGTGGGATCCCTATACTTCCATAACAACAATCATGCATTCAAATCTTCCAATCATGTGGGAATGGTCATCGGTATATTGGCTTCTGTCACCTTCATAACCTTGCTTCCTTACGCGACTTACAGTATTTGCGTTGATATTAAAAGAGTTTATTATATTTTTTACCTAGTAATTTATTACATCTAACAATTCCGGCCATTAACTTTTTGAGCTGATAATTTTATCCTTTAATTTTTTAAAATTTGAAATTTTAAGCTAATTTCAGCCCAAAAGACCAAATTTGGCTCAAATTGCTAATTTCAGGCTATTCAGCCCAATTTAATGATTTTTACTAAATAATATTAAAGTAATACAGAAGTATTAAAAAAGTGAAATAAAAATATATTAAAATTTAAAGGATAAAATTGACATTCTGAATTCAGCAAATTAGGCTAAATAGCTCGAAAATAGGACTTGATTGCCCAATTTGGCATTTCGGGTCGGAATTGGCCTAAATTTTCGAATTTTCAAAGTTAAAGGATAAAATTGTCAACTTGAAAAGTTAATGGTTGAAATTGCCAGACACGATAAGTTAGTGGGTAAAAAAAATATAAACTCTATAAAATATCCAATTTATATAACAAGTATTATTTTTAATTTTTTTGTTATAGGTGGAAAAATGATAATGATATCAATTATGGAATTATATCATTTTACAATCCTAAAGATAATTTTTTAAAATAGATTTAAGTGAGATTAATATAATAGAAAAGAAAAAGAAAATAGAAAGTTAAAATTGGAAAATTGGGCAGGAACTTTTCATTTTGGGAAAGTTCTTTGGTGGTTTTATCATTAGATGGTTTTTATATATACTAAAATAATAACCATCAAAGCACCCATGACACCCTCATTAATTTGGTTTTCCTCAAGAGCTAAAACGTCAATTAAATTATTTTTAAGTTTATTTTATATCAATTTTAATGTTAAATTATTTAAATTAGTAACTATTAAACTATTAAATTTCAATCAATTTATAATCAATATTAACTTACTTTATTTGTATAGAAATAAAAAAGAAATACTATTTATTATTTTATTCATTAATATTATCTCATTTACTATATATAAAGATAGAATGAAATTTTTGAAACAAATAAAATTTGACAGTTTAAGTGCACTTACGATTTAAATACAATATAAACTATAAATTTAAATGCAGTATAAATACAATATAATTTAAATACTCATAATTGCAAAAATACAATATAAATTTAAATGCATGTAGTAAAATTCTATGTAAATAATTATTAAAGATAAAAAAAATATTAATACATAAAAGAAAATACAAATAAAAAATGTGCATGTTAATGTATGTTAATACAGATTTCTAAAAAAATCTAAATATATTATATTTGGTGTCTTATTATTACATTAATTTTGATTTTATTTTAATTTTACTATAATATGTAGTTAAAGTATGTGTATTACAAACTCGGTTAAAAAAGATCTTAAAAATCTTGAATAAAAGTTTGAAATATTATTCGCTATAAAAAAAATATTTTTATAAAGATATTTCGTTTATATAAATCAAAAATATTCTTCAAATTAATATATTTTTTTACTCAAAATGTATTAATTTTATATTAATTTCTTAAAAATATTTATTTTGATAAATCTCGTATATCACGAGGGGTCTATACTAGTATATGGATACATGTTTTAATATGAAAATACAAAATATGGAAAAAGCAATAAATATTAATTGGATAGGAAATATAAAAATATTCTAAAGTATTAAATATCTAATAGTATATACGTTTTGTATTCTTTGAATTTAAAAAAAAAATCAATGGTTCGATAACATTGTTTGTTTATTTTAAGCATTATGCTTCAAAAAATTAAAAACAAAACCCAATATTTAATTTAGAAAATACATTACTTTTATTAATCGATATTTGATTCTTGTGGTGGATGGATAACTAATTTAACAGCTCTTCAAAAATCCCCACCATTTTTTCTGCATCATCACTTCTCTTATCACTTCACAAAACCCATCAATGGCTACCACTCTAAGCTTCAACTCCACAAGAATCAAAAATCCCACCACCAATTTCACCTCCTCTTCCAAAACCCCTTTCTCTCTCTTCCACCACTTCAGCAATTTCAGAAAACCCCTCCATTTTCCACCCAATTGCCTCTCAGTCTCAGAAAGCTCAGTTTCTTCCACCCCTTCAGAGCCCAGAACTGGAGAAGCCTTTGAAGAAGACGAGGACGATGACCCGACATCGGAGCTGAGTTATCTCGACCCGGAAATTGACCCGAATAGCGTGACGGAGTGGGAGGTGGATTTCTGCTCTAGGCCAATTCTTGATATTAGGGGGAAAAAGATTTGGGAGCTTGTGGTTTGTGATGAGTCTCTCTCTCTTCAGTTTACAAAGTATTTTCCTAACAATGTTATCAATAGTGTCACTCTTAAGGATGCTATTGTTTCCATCTCTGATGAATTGGGGCTGCCTTTGCCTGAGAAAATTAGGTTTTTCAGGTGATTTTTTGGCTGTTTTTTTCATGAATATTTGTGGCAATTATTCTATGTTGTTTCTTGATTTGTGGGATGTTGATTGGTGATGGTTATGCAGGTCACAAATGCAGACTATTATTACTAGAGCTTGTAATGAGCTTGGTATAAAACCTGTGCCAAGCAAACGGGTGCGTGACGCGATTTTTTGTGAAGTTTTACTTTCGTATTGGTGATTTAGCATGTGATTTTGTGAAAGCTATTTGCAATTTTTAGCAAAGAAAAAAATTTTGCGAAATTTCACTAAAAGTCACCGAAACAAAAACGGGTTGTAAATATTTTGTTAGTGTTTCACTGATATTTCGGTATATTTTGATTTTGGTTTCGGTTTCGGTGAAATCATAGTAAAAAAATGTTGGAATATCAAGGTATTTTGGCGAAATTTTAGTAAATTTCGTTTCGATTTTGATTTCGGTGAAATCTTGTAATTATTTTTTTCCCCAAATAATTATAATATAATTTTATAATGAATGGCACCAATTTTTTAGGGAAAAAAATGTATTTGGTATCCAAATAATATTATAATTTGCACATTATAATTTTAAAATTATTTTGAATTTCTCATGTAACATTTATTTATTTATAGTTATTTGTTGTAAATATGCATTTTGTTTGAAATTTTAAGTTGAATATATGTATTAAGGTTAGTTATAATATTTTGCACAATACCATGTCCAAATTCCCTAATTTTAACAAAATTTCCGTCATTTCTAAATTTTACCGAAATTTCCATCAAAATCGAAACTTTCAGCGAAATTTTCGTCCTTGATTTTTAGTCATTGGGAGTTAGAAGGAAAATTGGTTGGAGATTGATGATTGAAGGGAAATCGAATTTTTATAAGTGCGGTGTTGATTCAAACTAGTTTAAGTATTAATAGAAGAGCTGGAGTTAAGAGTAAGATCATGAGTTCATGGCAACTAGTCGTGTTGTTTCTTTGTCCCGTTATATAATGTTGCCCGTTTTTCTGTTTAGAGTTGCAATCTTTGCTCTCACAGTGCATCCTCACGGATATTCAATATATGTTGTTTTCACATCTGGTGCATGAAAGTAATTGTATATACTCGAAGAAATGTAATATGTTGTGTCTATGTACCAGTGTTTATCTCTGGTTCTGTGGCTTGAAGAGCGTTATGAGACGGTGTACATGCGCCATCCTGGTTTTCAGAAAGGATCGAAGCCACTTCTTTCACTCGATAATCCTTTCCCTATGGAACTTCCAGAAAATCTCTACGGTGAAAAATGGGCTTTCGTCCAGTTGCCTTTTTCAGGTATTCTAACATCATAAGATAATTGCAACTTGGTATGCTCAAATGTTAGAAAGATACTGTTTTAGGAGCATAAGATTAACTTTCGCGTGCTCAGCTGTACAGGAAGAGGCGTCGTCTTTGGAGTCGAGCTTTGCTTTTGGTGCGAGTCTAGATTTGGATCTGTTGGGGATTGAAGTGGATGAGAAGACATTGATTCCTGGACTTGCAGTTTCATCTTCACGAGCCAGACCATTAGCAGGTATGTATGTATATTCTTTCAAGATTATATATAATTCCTGTAAGCAATTTCCCTCTCATTTTCTTGATCATCAACTCTGGCTATAATCTGGGATCTCTTGAACCTTTGTCATACTGCAAACTTGATAGCATATATTCGGTTTTTGTTATACATGTTTGTGTGTAGTTCGAAATTTTTCTCAATTTTTTTCTAATCCATCTCTCTATTTTGGAAATCAACGAGTCTTTAAATCTCAATTTTCGTCTGGTAACTTAGACATTGTCCGTTTTTTACCACAAATTTCAATATTGGTCTAATTTTGCTCAAAATGTCAATTACTGGCTGTGTGAACGTCAGAATCGAAAAAACCATATCAAAAATTTCGGCGTCCACATAGGCAAAAATCAAAATTTCAAGCAAATCAAATGGAAATCGAAAAAAAGTGGTAGTTAGATGGCCAAGATTGGAATTAAGTAAAATTGGTGGTAAAAATGTGGGACAGCCTCAGTTACAAAACGTAAATTGCAAATTCACCATCAATTTTACACATTCCAACTTTTGTCCTCTAACTATCATTTTTTTTCCAATTTTGGTCTGATTTTGCTTGGAATGTCAGTTTCTACCTACGTGAAGCCCGTAATCGTAAAATCAACATTAGTAATTCCGGCAACCATGTAGGCAATCGAAATTCCGAGCAAATCAAATGAAAATGAAAATATATAAACTTTGTGGTAAAAATATGGAGCAGACCTAAGTTACAGGACGAAAATTGCAATTTTCCCTCGTATATCCAACAATGCTATTGCTTAGCTTTACCATCACAATGTATCATACTGATGTAGTAACTCTATTGATTCAGCATGGATGAACGGCTTAGAAGTGTGTGCGATCGAAGCCGACACGACTAGAGCTTGTGTGGTTCTCTCCGTTGGGATTTCAACGCGATACAATTATGTCACGTACAAGAAAACACCGGTGACTACGAGTGAAGCCGAAGCTTGGGAGGCAGCAAAAAAGGCGTGTGGAGGGTTACATTTTCTGGCAATTCAAGATGACTTAGATTCAGATGATTGTGCTGGATTTTGGCTCTTACTAGACTTACCACCTCCACCTGTATGATTTCTTATCTTTAGCTAGCAAACTAGAGATGACATTCTCTTTGGAAAATCTTCTTCTGATCAAGAATGTAGATGCATTTACAAGTGAAGTGGCTTGTTTTGATTACATCCTTGTTGAGTTTTGTAGTGTTATGCACCTTTCAAGCTATGGAAATGCAAGCATCTTCTCACTGCATTCCGTTTCTTCTCGTGTATTTGGTGTTTCATCTTGTACTTTACGTTATGTGTACACTGATAACATCATTAATAGAAATTTAGCATCTTACTCTAAATAATCCAAATTGCATTGATTATCCTAATTCAAAAATCTGCAAGAGTGAAAAAAGATTACTTCATATAGAAATAAATAAATAAATCTAGGTCCCATTCTTACAATTTCTTTTAGTAAGATACTTGTACTTTCATTTTGTAAAGATTAGGACTCTATGCTTATATATTTTCCAAAAATTAAGTCTCTGTATTATCAATTTTGTTTAATACTTTTAATTATAACAATCGAGTCTTTGTATTTTCATTTGCATAAAAATTCAATCATAATGTAAGCCATTAAGTACATGAAATCAGATTTCAATGCAAATGGTAAAAAAAAATTCAATTTTTTCAAATGAAATAGGGTAAATAACAATTTGTCATCCACTATAGGTATTTGACTTTTTTTTTTTTTAATTTTAATCAATACACTTTGTTGCATGAAATTCAAATTTGATGCATTTTATTTATGAACCAAATCATAACCGTTAATATCTAACACATACAATTCCTAACCATTAATTTATAAATGTGTGCAGTTGTATGATACTGTAAAATGCAATAAATTTTAAATTCATGATAAGATTGAATGATTCAAAACCAATAAAAAAAAATTGTCAAATCATGTATAATTTAGATACAACCTCTCATGTTTACAAATGCAAACAACCCAAATAGTTTAATTTTTATAAATTGAAATCTCATGGACCTAAATATGTTCATTCACAAAAAATCACATCGAAATCAAGAAAAAGAAAACATCAAGCATGATGTAAAAGGCACTTTTCAGCTCCAAATGAATAATAGTGTATTGCTTACAAATATCAATATTGTATTCTCTAGAAGGAGCATGACTCTAGATACAAATACAATTTCTACCCATTTACAGAAAATAAGGTACAGACTACAACTGAAATTGTGACCATCAATCAGGTAATGAATGACAACATAACTCAGCAGTTACTAAAAATCTAATCTCAAATTTCACAAGGCCTAAAAACATGACTTCAACTAAATTCAATAAAGATTGTGAGATTGTGTGTCTGAGATGAAAACACAATGAAGTCAAATCGTCATATTCTGCACACACATGCAGATGCCATGTCGAAGCCTCATGGGGAAACGAATGGGCAATCGGTTTCAAGTTTTCGATAATCTTTCACTGCTTGCTTTCAAGAAAGCAGGTATATTGAGAAACCAAGAAGATGTATATCAATGCTTCTGCTTCTGAGAAACAAAACGAATTCCTTGTTTCCCAAGTTCAAAATTCTTGGCCTTTCCATCATCAAGAGCAACAGAAACAATTGATCCCTCTAAGACTTCTACCACCGTTCCCCTATGCCTGGAAAAAGAGAGAAAATTTCAACATCTATACACCAACTTCATATCTGCAAGGAAATGAAGCCAATGACAAAAAGGACACAGCAAAACACTTATAGATATCGTCTTAATTTATAGGCCTTCTGAAGGATTAAAGACATGTTGTGCTTGGACATGAAGAATTAGGGCCACTTCAAATTCTAATTGCAAGGTCCTGATCTTAAGCTTGCAAGCACAAAAAATGAACATATAAATATTGAAATCACAGGTATTAAAGGGTTTGTCTTCATTTGCCTCGTATTACTTCTACATTTTGTGAAAAAAGAAGAAACTTACCAGGAGTTATTGGATGGTTGATGAATTTCTACTCTTTTCCCAGCAGCATCTTTTCCCAATTTCTGCAGTATCCAGTTGGCATCTGTGAAGTCGTTCATGGTGCTATCGTCACGCCCTTGCGGTGCATCTTCATCGCCCTGTGCTGGTCTTCTCCGTTTTGACCTCTGACCCCTGGTGTATGTTATCTCTTCCTTCCCAGCTAGAGGCAAAGGAATCTGATTTCCAGTATTCGAATTACTGGGAACATTTTGGTTTCCGTTATTAGAGTTCCTGGGAATTTTGAACTTCAAATAAGGCTTGTGATCCTTTGTTGAAGCCTGTGAAATGGAAGGTATGCTATTACTGTCATCAATCAGGTCGGTAGAAACCAACCCATCCTCAGCATGCTTCAGTGAAGAATGTCTGTTCCTCTTGCTGACGGGGACGTCAGATCCACTCCTTGCAGATGCGCTATCTTCAGTACTTCTTTTCCCTAGTCCTGAGTTTTTTGGAGAAACAGTTTCATAGCCCTCAGAAAATTCTCCTACAATGGGTTTCGAGCCAATGTTAGAGATTTCTGAATTGGAATTCTTGAGCTTTATCAGGTGGCCTTCTTTTCCTCGTAACTTGGAACCTTTCACTTGATCATCATGGTCTGTTTTGTGTCCTGCAACAAAAGACACCGCGCTTTTTAACAAGACAAAAAAGGCACACACGAGATGAGAGGGATGACAAAAAAAAATGAAGATGCATGACAAAAAGCAGAATTTCGATAATTTAACACGTGTATTACCTTTTTGTTCTCCAAATTTAGCTACAGTGTCAGGCCTGTCAACGTACTCGTGATGATTTAGTTGGCCCGTACCTTCAGTGCCTGCTGACGCGTATAGACAACATTGGTTTACTACATCATAAGTTCAAAACACGAATATGTTCAACGATTTGAATACGTTGATACATGCCCATGCATATCACTAACTACCGAAATCTAAAGTAAGCAACAATAACCAACAAATAATCAATTATAATTTGTGTTTCATACTGGTCCCTCACAATTCCACATAAAAGACCTAAAGCATGCTACCCACATCTTATGATGACCTCAAAGGAACTGTTTATCAGACAACATTTTCCAGTGGAAACAGCAACACAGGGCATACCTTTTGATGAAGTCAAGTCATCTCCCCTCTTGTAACTTGAAGATTCAGATCTCGGAGGACTAGTAGTATTTCTAGTTCGTCCACCCAAATGTATAACAAGCTTTGGCCCCAGTGTGGTCTTGGGCACACCATTATGAGTTCCAAATTCCTCTCTATTAGTCAAGCCATGAGATTTATTACTCTTTATTTTGATAGTTCTAGATGGTTTGGTTATATTGTTTGCTGAAACCTCATTAGCATTTTTCTGTTTGGAGGTTGCTGCCTCATTTACTGCACGTACACCTTCTGTTAAACTTTCAGCATGAGGAGAGAAAGCAGCATCAGGTTCACCAGAAAATTGCATTTCTTCGTATTTATCATTGCCAGTACTCTGTGCCGAGTGACCATCAGCCCCACTGATCAAAGATGTTTCATTGCCCTTTTTCTTGCCATATTTCTTTTTTGAAGATTTTTTCCCATGCTCTTTGCTCTTTTTCAGTGATGTATCACCTAACCCTTTAAGAGAAAACTTCAAAGAACGGCCATATTCATTCTTTATTGGTGGAGGTCCACTATCTTCATCGTCAGAAAAAGGAGAAATGTCAAATATTTCTTCTTGAGTTGGCAAACCAGCAGCTGCCCTAAAACTTGATATCAAATCCCTATCAGCTTCATCTCTTCGTCTCCAGAGCTCCTGAACAGCCTCCTCAAGATTTCTAATCTGGCAAGAGGAGAAAACATTGAGGACAAATAGAATCATTAGAAAATCAAGAGCAATATGTGCATGATATATATCTCTGTAAAACAACAGAGACGAAAACCTACCTGGGGGCATTCTCCACGGCATGTGGGACAAACATATTGGAGATTTCCATCAACTTGAAATTGCATGTATTTGGCATCACTGAGGAATTGTTTCCACATTGAAAACAATGAAGTTAATATCCAGTAGAAAGAGGTAGCTAATAAGATCAGACATGTTACAGTGCGATGTGTGTTGGAAAAATCATTAATGATGCTTATAAATTTCCATTTTGCTCTTCAGCAGGCAAACAGTACATAGAAATCAATGAAAATCGCATTCTTGCCAAACTAGGGTTATGATAATAGCCACAAGTGTAAAATCTGATTACTCTTTAATTTCGATCAGATTTATTTTCATTCTTTAATTTGTTTCTGGATCATTTTTGTAGGGCACAGGGAGAAGGGAAAATAGAAAACACCAGCAACTTAACAGATACCACAAAGTTATAACTGGAAGAGGAGATTAAGAAAAGCCTTGCATATCTCTTGCTCAAAGTTCACCATACATCATTCCAACAGTACTTTTGTATGTCAATTCATGGGATTACTATCTTTATAGACAAGGTAAAATCACGAAAAAATAGAAGGTAAACATCACCAGCCCCCCAGACCATCTGGCAAGATAACAAAAGTTTAGTATCCAAGATACTACAGCAAACATGTTTTATGTCTTATTGTTACATGATAAATTAATATTTATTTGAGAAGACGAGCGCAAAAAGACATTAGAGCTGAACTGGACATTTCCTACATGAAGCTTAAACCTCAAGATCTATCATTAGTGCTTCTTCTCAAGTTGTATCATTTTTAACATATAATCAAAAATTCCTATTTCTATAACACAATTGAAAGGGTGTCACCTACAAAAGACCATAGTAATCCAAGGATGTAAAAGAATAAGAGCAAAACCTGATCCCATCACAGGGACAGTGCACCCATCTTTGACAGATATCACAGCATACCATAGGAGTTGATTCAGAGTCTCTATATACCTGCAGTTTGTAAGGAAAAATTAAGAAATCAACTTTTGTTGCCTAAGCAAGTTGGAAAATCTTTTAGGCTCTTTTCAGGGGTGGAGGTGAAGTTGTAAATGTTGCCCCAGGCCATTTAAATAAATCAAGGGCCCTTAGCTGTACCTTCAAACAAACTGGGCAGTAATTTTCCTTTACAAACAATCTTCCACAAGCATCACAACAAGTATAGCCCAAAAACCACCTGCAAAATTTCAAATTCAAGGTCATGGAAAGACTACATTACCCTTTCCCTCCTGATCTCTTGTGTTTTTTCAGGGGTGGGGGGAATATGTATTTCACAACATTAACAACTATACAATGAAATCAATCTCCTGGCCTCGAGAGAGGGAAAAAAAACAGCATTTAGCATATTACATTCATAAATCAGAAATTATCTATTTATATAACAAAAATCTTCAGTTCTCTTCATTATAAAGGCGCATCCACCAATGGGTACATGGGAACTACAATAATGGCATAAAAATAATCTAATTTAGCTCTGAACAATGTTTATGAGTTAATGAACTTCATCAAAATCAATCCAAACAGTTCTTCATCAGACTCCACCAATTATCCATCATAGACTAATCATAAACAACAGAAGAGGGTTGATGAACAAAAAACTGGAAACCAAGTTCCAGATAGGAGTTTTAGTATTCACATGAGTGTGTTAAGTGTCGACTTCGTAAAAACTTATAGAAATAAATTTGATGAACAACAACAAATTAGTCAAGTATTTAGAACAAGTAATGCCTACAACGTCAAGCGTGTGGCATTTGTGCAGTGATCAGTAATAGATCACAGAGTAAGGTCTCATTAAAACATGTTCATAGTTCAAAGATATTTGAAAAATCCCAAGAAAATATTGTCTTCTCATCATGTTATAAATAAAACAATTAAGATTCATAATCATATCTTTAACCTTAACAATTTCTCTCCAGAGCCAGGAGCTCTAAATAAATATGGTATTCCATTAAGTTGATTTCACTTCAAAAACAGAATCTTGGGTTTTACTTAGAAACCATTAGCTACCATTCAAATAAGATGCTTCCTTGTGCACCTCCAGACATGCATAGAAGAATATAATACATCACAAATACAAGGATTCCAACAGAGTTAAGATCCAGGCAGTGAACACTGTAATCCAAAAAACAAGCAGCTGACAGTTTCTTTAAGATTAAAAAATAAAAAGTAAAGTAAAGAAGATCTTTTAGGCATGCAGAAGACAAGGGAAAACTCCAAATTTCTGGCAGAATACAAACCTCACACTTAAGCCATTTCCAGGGACAGAAGAACCACAGCTGTGGCATTTGGTATGCTTTGGACACAAATAAGGCCCACGCCCAACATTCTGCATGTTTTAAAACTTAAAAACATAAGCTGATCGATAATGAACATGACTTTTTTAGGGAATAAGAACTGCATAGTACACCTTGTGTGGAGGTTGCTGGCAGTAACAGTGGTATGCACCATCACACCTCTTACAGAACATTAACTTGTTTGGATCTCCAGTTCTTCGACAGACCTAAGTAACCAAAAATAATAAATAGATCAAGGACGAAACCAAAGTAAAGTGTGATTTTATCTCAAAATAATCAGACGCTAGACAGTGGTCCAGATTAGCTATCAAACCTAAAATATGGGGAAAAGAAAACACCCTCTCTTATGTCTATTAACTATTGAACAAATCAGACCTTCCACCTATGCCTTAATCCATAGGAAATTCCTGCTGAAGTACCCTGCTCACCATCATTTGAGATGAGTGTTTATCAACACTCATTTTGGGCAGAATAACTCAATTTACTTGATGAGGTAATAATTTGTCAAATAATATAGCAATGTCCGATGATATTACATAATTCTACTGTATGCTAAACCAGCATTATTTATGCTCTTTAAGAGTTAAAAAATTGAATACTTCTCCACATTAATGAAGAATAACCATCAGATTTCATGATCTAAAATTGCATTTAGAAAAAATTTGCTGCAAGTATAAGGATTAAGAGATCAACCTCACATATACGGCAAGAGGGGCAAGTCCAAGAACTCCAGTGAAAAAGATCTGTAGCCAAGAGTTTCATCATGAAAGGCAGAAGCAACTTAATAAGTACTTTATCCGGCACAGAAACTACCTCTGTTTTGAGACCAAGCTTTCAGACAACTCCGGTGATACTTCTTGCCACAACTATTGCAAGATAGCATCTTTCTTGCCCTTTCACTTCCTTCATATTCACCAGAAAAGCATAGTCTGCACATTACTTTGGTAGTTGACAGACCTTGCTCTTCTCCAGCAGCATCCTTTGTGGAAGTCTGCTAGAAAAGCGAATTTTATAAGGGCCTCTAGAAAACATACCAGTCCTGATTGATGGTCTTTATGTATTCAACATAGCATCATCAAGAGAATGTACATCACAATCAAAAGTCCAAAGTGCATGTAATCTGATAAAGCAATGTCTGAGATAGCCATATAAATGATTATTGGAGAACCTAAATATTACACGCAAATGGCTCATGCCAGTCAAAAGAATGCATAATGTCAGCAAACACAAGGCATGATGCAAGAATGCCTCAATCCAGGTTTTTTTAAATAGTAGGATTTAACAATTGTCCTCTGTATATCATCTCCAAAAGTGTCAACAAGTTATACAAAATAAGGTAAAACCAGTAGCTGTCATTGTTTATTCCTCTTCAACGCTTCTAACCAATTAGATCTACAGATTTTAAATTTAGTCAGCATACACAGAGCTGCTGAAGTATGACTAACATCTCTTACCCTTTTTTTCTTAAGCAATTACTTGCAAGTATAGCCTCAGTCTTATTTCGATCTGATCAACTGAACAAGATTCCTATTTTCTTTCAACAATAATATGATTATTTAAGAATAACTCCGTTATAATTTTGTAACCACCAAACAAATGCGGCATTGTAATGTTGCCAGTAAAGCATAGCTATCAAGAAAATAAATTGTGCCAACCATAAGTCATAATAGCAGACAAAAGGCATCTCTCATGTAAAGCAACAGCCTTTAATCACCGTAATCGTTGATGCTAGATGACAATATCAGTTAAATAAAGAACATTTATGATATAACTAACAGAGTGAAAATCAGCATATGCAGTCAAATTTCATAATGCATTCCAATATTTTCTCCGGACGTCAATAAAATGTACACCATAAGACGACGACCATTTATTACGGATGAAATTACCTTTTTGAAATATTTCCTATATGCGTAAGTTAAATGACATCTAATGCAACATGTGGAACACATTTAATTCGACAAAAGTAAATGATGAAGATAGAAAAGCAAGTGCGGAGTTACAAGACACAACAGAAGCGACTGTCAATATAACGATAAACTAAATACTGCTCACCTATAACTAATTCTTCTAGTTATTGGGAATGCTTTACATTCTACTTCCAACCCACAAAAATTCAAAAAATAGAAAGAATTCTATTTGGGAATGTTCAACCTTCACACACTATACATCCCACAAACCAAAAACTCAAAGTTGGAAAAGGAAAACACACATCAACAAGAGCTACAAAATTTAAATCGTAAATTATAGAAAAATTTAAAAAAAAAAAAAAAAATCACCTCCAAGTCACCAGACTCAAACTTCCTGACGTAATCCTCAGTCACCACTGAAGCAGCGGCAGCTTGTTTCTGCAGCGCAACCCTTTTCACCTGCGCAGAGGCCGCCGCCGCCGCCTCTTCTCCCGCCGACGCATCCGCCGCCAATTGGGGCGGCGGCGGCGGCGGCGGAGCGGGGGAAACAACAACTTTCGGAACCTTTACCTGAATGGTGGCATTCTCCCTCGCCTTGATCAGCCATGGGTCTTTCAAAAATTGCTCAACCCTAGCAACCTCCTGCAAGAAATCCTCCTTGCCCTTGTCGCTCCGCAGCCTCCCCGGAAAACCCAAGGCGCAGAAACATATTTTCCGGCTGCAAACAGTGAAAAGAGTAAGCAATTCGTTCAAAACTCAAAACCACACACACTCAAACACACTCGAGTGCGTGTTCATGGAGAAATTGAAAATGGGAGGGAGAGATATAGAGAGAGAAAAGGGTGTAATTGAAATCAGTGAGGGGATTAGAGAAGGGGTTACCAGGTAATTGGGCAAGCAACATGAAAGGCCATAATAATATGAGAATAAAAGGGGGAAATTAAATTATTTTGAGTGTTTAAGCAAGTGGATTTATTTGGATTTGTGGAGAAATTTTTTAAAGTTTTATTGTTGATTGAGAAAAATAATGGGAAATTGGAAAAGAAATTTGAGGAGAGAGAAAGAGAGAGTCAAGTTGGAGAGAGTGAAGTTGGAGGTCTGATATGGGGTAGATGGTTTTGCCTTTTGGGCTTCACAGGAGAATTTTCAATTTGCTCCCTAGGGTTTGGATAATTATGAATCTGGCCCATGTTTTAGACTGTTGTGGTTGTCGGCTGCAGATGGGAGAATTTCGAATTTGCTCCCTAGGGTTTTGGCAATTACGAATTTGCTCCCTACGGTTTGGACAATTATGAAATTGGCCTATTATTGAGATTGTGGATTTATTTCACTTTGGTGCGAGTATTGGGATTAAATTTGAATAAGCCCTTATAGTTATCAAAGTGCAAAAAAAAACAAAAAAACAACATAGATTTTTGTGGCCATTATATTGAGATTGAATAAACCTTTTACCATTTTGGCCCATTATCGAGACTTGTGGTTGTGGAATTTCTTTTTTTCCTTTTTGGTGCTTAATATTGGAATAAAATTTATATATATACTTAGAGTTATATATTGGGAAATATAATTATAAATAGCTATATATGATAATAGGTGGTGTGTAGACAAGTCGAGCTTGAACAAATGAGGATTCTTCATGTTTGTTTGTTTATAGTAAGAGAGTATTTATATTTGTTTATTTAATAATCAAACATGTTAACGAACGTTAGCAAATGGTTCGCGAACATGTTTATTAATTTTTTTATAATGAAAAGATTGAAATTATTCATGAAAAAACTAACAATATATGTTCATGAACATTCATTTGAAAATAATTGAATAATATAATAAATTTAAATGTAAATGAGTTATATTAAAAGACATTGTGACCAATATAAATATAAATGAATATTGAATAAATAAGTATATAAGTGTTTAACTAATAAATAATTAATGAATAATAACAAGTATTAAACAAACACTGAATGAACATGTTTGCAGATATGTTCATGAACATGTTTGCAGATATGTTCATGAACATAATTGAACAAGTTTTCTTGTTCATATATGTTTGTTAAGACCAAAAAACGATGTCAATTGTATAAATTAAACTAACTATCAATCATCGGTTTATATCAAAACAAGTTTAAACTTATTATTTCATATCAACTTGGATATTGTATATTATTTTAAAAAACAATGGATAAATAAACTTATATCTTTAATTATTGATGGTTCTATGTCCGATTTCCATTCAGTTTTGTAAAAATGTATTGGTTTAGTTCCCAAATTTTGTAATATTAAGTTTTTTTTTTCTTTTTATGGTTGATTTATAACAAATGGGAAACTTGAGTTATAATCATTAATGATACAACATCTAAGTTTGATTTCTCATTTGATTTTACTACATTTCTTACAAAAATATAAACTTCTTACCTATGGTTAGTACTTTAAGTTGATATAGACACCATAATTTAATGTTTGTTTGTACAGCTATCGCTTTCATTTTAAATACAAAAAGATTAATAGTTAGGCTAACAATTTGAGTACCCCGGCCTTTGTTCTTTCTTTTGTGATTTTAAATACACAAGTTATTTTTTTTCTTTTTTTTTTTCATTCACTAATTCAACAGTTTATTCATTACATAAGTTTGATATAACTATTGATTTTCAACGTAAAGGAATTACTAGTTCCATTTTCCTAAACTTCAATGTCCCAAAGGTTTGATGTTTTAATTTTTGTTTTTGTTTTTTTATCTTAATGGCATATTGGCATATGTAAGTCTTGATTTAAATATTTAGTTCTAACTGAATGAAGTGAACTGTTAGTTCCAAGTACTTGTGGTATGGCGAACCAGCTTCGCTATTCAATCTACTTGATCATACCATGTGAGTAGTTGATGTGGATATTCTCAAGATGGACGTGGGTCTAACAGATTTGGGCTAGGTGGGCCTAAGTGTTTTATGTAATTAAGGCTTTTATATTAGAGGGAGATTTTCTTTTTTACTCTTAACCTTGTAAAATAGTTACAAATAGTTGAAATGAGAGGCTTTTCCTCCAAATTATTTACATTTCAAGAAATAATATCACAGTAGTTGCTTCTGTAACTCTTGTGATGAGGATTTTTCTTATTCACATTAGTGAACTAATTGGATGTTGTTACAGTAGCTAGTTCATGTAAGATGTTGGTTTTAAGTTTGCAAAACTTCGTTATTAATTGTAAAAAAACCGTCTTATTTGAAGATGATCATGAGCACAGACTCTAATAGTTTCCTTAGCGAATTTCGCATCATTTGAGCTATTGATATGAGTTCAGACAAGTGTATTTCATCTTGTGAACAATAACTACAAATCGCTTTTAGAAAGAAAAAAAAAAAAGTAAAAATTTACATATTGATATAAGGAGTTGGGGTAGGACGAAAATTCAACCTCCAACCCCTTCTGAATAATGGATAAAACATTTGAATAAATAACGTTATTTGAATCCTTATATTAGTTAAAGATATAAATATAAATTTTAATGAGATGTTTTAATATTAAATCTCATTACTTAAACTCCATATTTACCATAATCTATCATGATATATCTTAATTTAATTAATGTCATTTGCCCTAATTGATTCGAGATACATTTATAAGAATAATATTATTATAAGATCGTCCCATCATTTTAATTTTATGAAACAAAGCAATTTCTAACCCAGGATTTAACCTATTAAAATTAAATTCAAGAGATGATATCATAATTTTTTTTTTTATTATTTTAAGTTTTGATAAAGAAATTCCCAATTTATTTCGAAGTATTCTGACACAAAACCAATAACATGTTGTAATTTCTGGTCCACTTTTCTCTTTTCACTGTTCTCATCTCAGCTTCTTCAATGGGGTTATCGTCACGTGTCAATCCTCAAATGACCACAAAAAAATCTTCCCCCAAATCCCTCAGCCATATAAATTGGATAATTTATTCAAAGATAAAACTATAAATTCTCACCACAATTTCTCCATTTCCAAGTTCATTCAACAATCCCCAATAGCCTCCACAAACCCAGAAAAATCCCGCGATTTTGACCTCCAAAGCAGCCATGGCTTCCTCCTCTCTCTTCTTCTCCTCAATTCTCAACGTTCCCACCTCCATGATCTCAAACCCCGACCACAGATTCAATCTCTGCATCAGAAAACGGCAATCCTCCACCAATTTCCACCCCATTAATCCCATTTCCATCGGCGATTCCTCCCCTTCGTCCTCCGGTTCCTGCCACTCAGCCACCATCGCCAATTCGCTAACCCTAGATCACGATAGTATCAACGACGAGGAGCTGAAACGGGCCGAGTCGAAAATCGGGTCGAAAGTCCGGGTCAAGGTGCCACTGACAGTGTACCACGTCCCCAAATTGCCGGAGATCGATTTGACGGGGAAGATCGGTGTGTTGAAGGATTATGTCGCGGTTTATAAGGGTAAGAAAATCTCTGTTAATTTGCCGTATAAAGTGGAGTTTGTGGCTGAGCGTGATGGTAAGCCGGCTAAGTTCGTTGCTCATTTAAGGGAAGATGAGTTTGAGTTTCTTGATTGATCATATATATCAAAGTGTTTTGATTTTAAGTTAGTTGTAATAATTTTGTCTACACTTATGACCACATTGTAGATAATGTACTGTTTGTATTTTGTTTTGCCTTACATGAATTTTAGTTTCAAGAACTTGTCATTGCTTTGCCTTTGTTTGTGTTTATCATTATGTTGATGAGATGTATGCTATTGGGATTGAACTTAATGCAATTGATTTCGATAGCCTAAATATATAAGCTATTGTAGAAACATAAGCTACGTGGTTTGCTCTTAGCTATCTTGTAATCTGTTGAAATTAATCTCTAAATGTGCTGTTACAAATGCCGGTCAGAGATTAGTGTAAAGAAATGGAGAATATGGCTTTGCTCTGTGGAAAATTGTCCTTAAAACGGGTTCTTTTTGTGATGGAATATTTTGTATCGTTTTGATTTCAATGCTTAAAGTGGTGGTCTAGACTCTAAGGCTAAAATATATGTATGTTGATAGAAAGAGCTGGAAATTGTTTGCTTTTCCAGCAAAAAATATTGTAGTAAATTTGTTCTGAGAAAAATGTATTGTTTTAACTGTGTTTCTTAAGTCTTAGCTTCATCGTAGTGTTTATCTGATTGACTGTCTGTATAGATATCATCATCTACATCCAGAAAGCCATACCCAATAATTTATTAGGCACTGTACTAAGTATTTGTAAGACTGCCCAATCTGACGTGATTTTCCATTATGTATATGATTATTTCAGTTTTCTAGCAGAATGATAGATTAAACTGCAGTTACTTCTATTTTGTCTGTTTTTAATTCATAAGGATGAAGGATTCATTAACTTGCAGAAGCTGAGTTGGGGAAATTTTTTGTTTCATTGTTCTTGATTTTTTTCTTGTATTGTTCTGATAAATGAGCGCTAATTCTGGATTCCAATTGAAGGACTTCTAAATTGGCTAAAATTATGTTAATTCACTTGTAGATTCAAGATGTGTGTACATCTTTCTTAGTTTTCTCCATTCCACTATGCATGAGTATATTCATATTGAAACTTGTTTGGATATATATGACAGACCTCTTAGCTCCCTATTTCACAGTATTATGGTCCAGGTGGACGTTCCCTTCGTAGTTTACTTATAACTTCCATAAGAAAAAAAAGAAAATTGAGTGTAATCAGATGGTAAAGTCTCTCTTTGAAATATACGTGGTTGTTAGTTTGCCACTAGATCGTTTGTCTCATGTTGGAATGCTCAAGCATATTTATTTATCAAAGTGAAAAGTTCGTGATTTTCTTCTTGAGTTGGCTATAGAAAGTGAAAAAATTGTCGTTTATTGAAGCCTTTTATCACTTCAATGGGCAGAGATTAGATATTCATTGGAAATCATAGGTGAGGATAGAACTTTGAAACTATTCTGATGTTTGCAGTTTGTTCTCTCTATTATTTGTATTTTCCCTCTGAGCTAACATAGACAGAAGTTTCTCCATCACGTAAATATTTATGTTAAGAAACCAAACCAAGATAGATCCCATTTTTCGACCTATTTGTTTTTCTCATCTCTTTCTGATTACATCTTCAGAAACCATTGCCTGATTCAACCCCCATTTTACAAAGCCTTCATCGCAGTTTAACACGTTCCTCATTCTATCAATATGATATATGACTATGAGAGTAAATGCTGCATATTGTGTGTTTCTTTTCAAATTTGTACTTGAATTTAGTTGCAAAGATAGATCCTATGGTTCTTGGTATCGTGCATGGTAATCAATCTTGCATAATGTGTAGCATCTATTGTCAACATACGTAAAAACGAGACATACTATCCGTGTAAGCGTGATAATGAGTGATAGCAATATCGTGTACGTTGTTTTCATAGCTAAACTGGCATGGTTGAAGTTTAATTTGGCTATTTTATACCTGTTTGTTTGTGCTTAGTTTATAGTATGGTTTGGACAATGAAAGGGGAAATGAATGCTTATTTGTCTTGAGATGGTAGGATGTCTGAAATGGGATATAGTCCATTCATGCAAGAATCTGAGTAGGCCATTGAATTGATCAAGTTTTTTTTCTCTATTCTTACGTCTAATTACCCATCTGAAATTATCTAATTTTTTTTAATGTATATATACACTTAAACTATAGGGTATAGAATAATTCAGAATTCCTTTTTTATAAAAAAATTAAAAAGGGACTTGATCAAATATTCAAATTAAACCAGATCGGATCGGGACTCTATAAATATATGACCCAAAAGTCCACTCAAATATATGCATGTTCTTTTTTTTTTTTTTTTAAACCAAGTCAATCCTAATCCATAACAAGAACATCTTTTTCTCTGAATAATAGTAATTGTTCTTATAATATATATTAATTTTAGACCTCGTGCATGTCGAGATCAATTCAAATTAAGGAAAACAATAATACAAATGTCTTATATATTAGAGTTTTAATTATAATAGAATTCCATAGGATTGTGAATTAGGATTCTAATATAAAATTATTTAAATATGAAAATCTTAAAATATTATTATAACCTCGAATATTAATCTTTGATAAGGATATATTCGACAATTCATATTTTGTAAGAAACATCCATACTTTTATATAGATAATAGATAGATATATTACTTTTCTTAATTATTTATTATTTGGGTGGTAACTGACCTTATTCTTATTCTTTCAGCTTAAATATTTATTATCACTCTTTGTTAACCCTCAATTAGAACAAATCTAGTCAAATAAATATATCAACCTTAAAAACAAATTTGAATTTAATTATCTATATATATGAAAAAAATTTAATCCTCTAACTTTATCTCTATAAATTTTAGCCACCATTCTATTTATCTTTATCTATTCTTATATTTTAATATTATGATTTTAAAAAACATATTGTTTTAGTTCGATTATTTATAATAACAAGTCAAATTACTTTTTATTGTTTACTTTGTTGCATCTCAAACCCGAGCTAATCAAAATCAGATACATAGACGATTGACAAGGGCCGACCAGAGTTTGACTGGTCAGAGCATCAAGGACAGACCAACTAGAGCAATTTTCTAAAGGGCCGATCAAGAATGATTAAGCCCACCAAGCCTCAGGGCTCAGACTGGTGTATCTCCCCCTTAGCATGACTCAATTCGTTTCATACAAATTTTAAAGTTAGCATACTTGACATGCAAACTATATATTATATATGAATAAGTTTCTAAAATAATTTTAGAAATTCATTGATAAGTAAAAATTTATTAATCTACCAATAGCAAAATCTAAAAAGTCTACATATAATTTTAAATTTTCAATATAAAATAAGAATTTATAGTTATACTATTCTAACTTTTTTACTTTTATTCAAAATTTCAAGTAAACACCATGTAGATAAAAAATTATAGATTATAATACATAAATTTGAATATAAAATAAATGACATGCCAGCTAAACCTTTTTTAACAGATAACTAAACTAAAAGTTAGTTGTGAAATTTACATGACTAAAATAAAAAAATGGATAGAATATAAATTTAAAAAGGTGAAATTATATGACTGAAAACCTATTTTTCCTTTTTTTTTTAAAGCAACACAATTTTCCACGATGAGTAAGACTCTTATGAAATCATCTCACAAACCTACTTACGTGAGAGGAGTATCCCACAATCAATATATTCTACAATTCACAATTATTTGTGAGTAGCGAGGTTTCAATCTCCCATTGACTATCTATGACTCCGTCTAATATCTATCTTTATGATTGTGATATAAGACACTACACCTCATCTAATTAAACATAACAATTTTGTTTAAAGAAAAAAAAAACCCGAAATTTATTTTCTATTAAAACTGCACAAGTAACATGTATATTATCATGTATCGTCAATATATATTATCATGACTAGAATCAATAAATTTAACTATAATTCGTTGCTAGATGGCATGTATACTTGATATTATATTTTTATGATGTGCAATTAGTCAAACATAAAATGTACCTACCACATTTTAAGAACTCTGACTTAATTGTTACGGGTTGTAATATGAAGAATCAATCCTACAAAATGGATAAGAACTAATTATTATATTTACAAATCACCATATTGAATTTTTTTTTTTTTTTTTTTAAGAAGAACCATATTAGCATTTCAAACATTTTGTTTAATTTTTTTAGACCAACGGTTGTTCAAGTTGTTTCGAACTCATGTACTTTCTTCTAGTTGTCGTGTAGATCAACAATATAAATACATTATGATTTATGGCCAATTATCTTTCTATATTAATCAAATGTTACATCGTAAGAAGTGAAATATTTTTTTAAATCTATAACAAACAGGTTCTCTCAGAAATGAACATTTAGAAATGACACATTATTTTGATGTGGATTGTGAGAATATTATCAAATTAAGACAAATTCTGATCATTAGATATGATCTTAAAATAACAATGTTTATAAAATGGACTGGTCTCACAAATGTCTAATCAAGGGACTGGTCACAAATGTCTAATCTATAAAATGATTTCACAAAAATTATATTTATGAGATCATCACATTTAAATATTTGGGTTATTAAATTCATACCTCCAAATATCCTAATCCTAACCTAAAAAGTAAACGAAGAAATAATAAATGTTTAGCATGAAATAGTCATTGCATTATCTATTTTATTTAATATTTGACTAGAAGCCCTAATTACAAAATTTGTCGCACCAATTTTCTTCCTCTCTCAATAAAGTTCTTCTAACAAAACAAAAAGGGCAGAAAGAAGAACAATAAAACCCCCAAATTCTTCTTTCTCTGAAAGGGTAGTCAATCACATAAAATTAATTAATTATTCACAAATTACAAACAATGGACGGTCCATGGTTTTGCAAACCGTAAACCAATAAACCTAATCGCGAATTGCAGATGATGGTGGTGAGAGAGTGATTGACTTCAATTCAAAAGCATTAGCCACCCATTGTTTTCACCATCATCTCTCTCGACCTCAATTGTACCGTTCATTTTTGTATAATTAGGGTTGGGTAAAGGCGAAAGGTGGGCCAATTCTTCTTTGTTCTTTACTCTTTCTTTCATGTTTTGATAGCCCACCTCAAACTTTGTTCGAAATTCTGGCATAATTTTGTATTTTCTATATAACGTATAAATTCCCTCGAAATTCAAGATTGCTCCTTCGAAAAGGTGAGTTCCCCCTTTTGTTGAGTAGTTGCGTGGGATTGTCTGTGGGGTTTAAAGCATTGCTCGAAATTTCTATCTAATTAGGGGTTTGGGTTGCTCCTTAGAAATCTTGTTTGCCGTGCGGATTTCTGTATATAATTTGCTGATTAGGGCTTTATGATTCTTTATCAGTTATCACACCGAGGTTGAGAAGACTTTTCTATAGTTTTTTTTCTTCAAGTAGTGATTTTTCTTCCTGATGTGTTGTAGAATGTAAATTTAACAGCTAGCATATTGGATTGTTTCTGATTTATTGATTTATGTAGTTATTCCAACTAAAAATTATGACTTTTTAGTGAATTGGTTTTTTGATGCGATCAGCTATTGAATAGATTAAGAAATACTTATAATCTTGCATACAGCATAATTTTGGACATCAATTGGCTTCATTCTGAATTATTCAACATCTATTTGCAGGAGTGTGAGTGGCAATCACTGAGCTATAACTATAACATGCTGTCAGCTCAGCAATATCATTTGATTTGATCCTGCCAAATTTTCTTGGTAGAGGAAACACATCAGACCCCTTGTGCTTCTGGATTGTACCAATACTGTGCATATTTGGTAGTTAAAGAAGAATGAAAATGATGAGCTTAAGAGTGAAGCAGATCCTTTTAATATTTCTCTTTGTAGTCATACTTAGTCAAGGTATAACAGCCAAACAAGATGAAGAAATTTTACATAGATCAATAACTGCTCCAAGAAGGAATGCAGGGGTGGGTGTGATAGATGGGTCTGGTACAGAGCACATTGTTAACTCTGATAAGAGTGGTAATGAAATGGGTGAGTGGCAGGATGGAAATAGTAAAGTCTCTGTGTCAACAGTTGCACTTTTCACACTGGCAATGGCTGCAGCTACTGGTTTGGGTGCTCTGCCATTCTTTTTTATGGAGCTTGATCCTAAATGGGCTGGAATATGCAACGGAATGGCTGCAGGAGTGATGCTTGCGGCGAGCTTTGACCTTATACAAGAAGGACAGGGCCATGGAAGTGGTAGCTGGGTTGTCTTGGGTATTCTGGCTGGTGGAATTTTCATATTGCTTTGCAAGAAGGTGAAATTTCTTAACCTTTAATAAATCTATGTTTAAAACCTTGATATGCATTTTTTTTTTCTACAACACTATCTTATTTCTGATCATGATGTCTGCTGATTCTTGATTGTTCTTCTTTGGTTGTTCAGTCTTTAAGATTTTCGCCAGTGATTAGTTCAGTGTTTTCTCTCTTGTAGTTTATATACAATAAAATATGATCTAATTAAACAAAGGGTCTTTATTGATAGTTTTTATTTTATTTTTTTTTTTTTTTTTGTATTTTCATTCATACGACTAAAATTTTCCTCCTTGAGACATCCTTGAGATATTGATGCCTCTTTTTTTTTTTTTTTTTAAAACTGTGGCTCACTTTCAATCATATTTTATCCTTTCAAATTTAGATCCTTGAGCAATATGGTGAAGTGAGCATGCTGGACATAAAGGGAGCAGAAGCAACAAAAGTCATTCTTGTAGTTGGAATCATGACTCTTCATTCTTTCGGGGAGGGATCTGGTGTTGGAGTTTCATTTGCTGGCTCCAAGGGCTTAACGCAAGGGATATTGGTTACTTTGGCCATCGCTGTGCACAATATACCTGAGGGCTTGGCTGTTAGTATGGTCCTGGCATCAAGAGGAGTTTCTCCTCAGAAAGCCTTGTTATGGAGTGTGATTACGTCTCTGCCCCAGGTAATTAGTTTTTGGCCATTGGCTTTAGATACATAGTGCTGTAGTCACTGCGATCTTATTAGATTCGAAGTGAAGCAGCGCACTGTATGAACTAAGATGCTATGTCCTGCCGTAGAAATGCAGAAAGGATTTTTTTACCTTTGCACAAATATATCCATTGTAAGAACAGAAAACTGATCACCAAATATAACAAAGTTACATAGATCCAATAAAAAATATGCAGAAAACAATAGGGAAACATTGAATGCTGTCTCTGTCAGATTGGTGCTTATTGGGGCATGTTAAGGGTGAATTTATCTTGCGAATTTTTAGAATTATGACTTCTTAGCTTCTCCAGACACCGTATTTGTGACCAATGGATGATCATTAATGTTAAAATTTCTGCTCGGCATCTCAAATGAGACTGACTCATAATTAAGCAGAATAATTCTGCTTTTGGTTAACCTACCTATGCAAAAGGAATAAATATCCACATACTATTCCTTGAAATTGATAAACTAGGGGATGGTGAGGTCGACGTGATGGCATGCTAAATTATTGTTTCCATTTTGTGTGGACTGTAAAATCAGGTGCCTTGCAATCCAATTACGTGCCTAATTGGAAGACAAAAATAGGCTTTTGCTCTTGGCTAAGTAGTGGTCTTTTACATAATTATATATACGAAGAGGGTTTAAAATCCTTGTGTGATTATGATGATAAGTTGGAAATTAGCATTTAACGTAATTTGTCGATGCAGCCTATTGTAGCGGTCCCTTCATTTATATGTGCTGACGCGTTCAACAAGTTCCTTCCATTTGCTACCGGATTTGCCGCTGGTTGTATGATTTGGATGGTTATGGCCGAGGTCCTTCCAGATGGTTTCAAGGTAACCTCTTCATTGGCCTTTATGCCCAGCACATTATTCCTTGCCAAAAGTGTAAAAAATAAGAGAACATAATTTCACATGATTGAGAGGCTAATTAGAAAAGAATTTTCTTTGCCTGGGATTACTATCCATATTTCTTCCGTTTAATTTATATGATAGCAATGCTTAGAACTTTCACATTGAGTTAAAAAGGAGCACACTTCTTTCAACATGTCTTTTGATTTTTCCATTTCTCAGCGGTCTAAAGATTGGATTATACCTGAAACAAGATTAAATCCTTTTCAATATCTAGTTCTTATAAATCCTTTACAACATTGAGATGGGACAAATGGTTTACCTTTCTTTGACATTGCAGGAGTCTTCCCCTTCTCATGTTGCATCCGCAGCTACACTTTCCGTGGCATTTATGGAAGCTCTTGGTGCTGTTTTTGAGCATTTCAGCCACAGCTACAAGTGAGATACATCTCTCTCTCTCTCTCTCTCTCACACACACACACACACACACACACGCACATATATGTTTCTACCTTGTACATCACAGCTGACACACTCGTATCTATTTCCAGTCCAGAGGATGCTTCTGGCTTCTTCGTTTCTCTATTGTTCGGTCTAGGTCCGTTGCTCGGTGGCATAGCCCTCATTGCATTTGCTCTCGCTTTCCGGCTTCAACACGCACTCCTCACCGGCATGGCCTCAGGCATTGCCTTTGTTCTCGGTGCTTGGCGACCCCTTCAACTACTTCTCTCTTCCAAGATGGGCCTTCTCCCACTCCTGTTTCTTCTCGGGCTGGGATCAGCTTTCGTCCACACATCCATATCCATCCTCACAAAGTCCGGAATCCGCAAGAAGACCTCAGCGCACACATTATCCGCTGTCACCGGCTTTTCCATAAGTGCCCCCACTCTTCACTCGATCCTATCATGTGTAGCCATAGCCCTCCACGCCCTATCCGAGGGGCTTGCATTAGGGGTAGCAGCACCTAAAGCCTACGGGCTCGGACGACACATGGTCCTCCCCGTCTCCCTCCACGGATTCCCTCGCGGTGCAGCCGTGGCTAGCTGCATCTTCGGAGCAACTGCCAGTTGGCACACGTCGCTCTTGTCGGCTGCCCTTATCGGGTTTGTGGGCCCGTTATCAGCCATCGGAGCGATTCTTGCTGGGATCGACTACAGTGGGTTGGACCATTTGATGGTGTTTGCATGTGGGGGGCTTTTCCCATGCTTTGGAAGCATAGTGAGGAGAGCAGTTAAGTTAGATAAAAGGAAGAGCATTTTGGGGTTCATATTGGGTATGGTGTTTGCTAGTGTGTGTCTAACATGCACCAAGCTCGTGTGTTTGCATACACCATACTGTAACTCTGCACCAGAGGCTGTTAGATGATGATGATGATGATGATTTGGTTCTCAAATTCATGTTTATATTCAAATGAGATACAAAACATACATATGGTAAAAGCGATTCTGAGAAATATACTCTTTTTGCAACGTTATACTTATTTCTCTGCATTAACTGTTTAATGTTTAATTTAAAATGTATATATTTAGATAGGGGTGTCCATCGCTTAGTTCGGTACCCGAACCGAAAAGAGGTATAAAACCTAATCTCAACCGAACCGAGTTCGATTTGTGGGCATAGTTTTTGGGCCTTTTCGGGCTTCAACTTTGTAATAATCTCTAATATTTTGTTTTTTAAGTCTACATGTCCAAAGCCACAAACATATTCTAATTCGGTTCGGTTACCGATGTTATTTTTTACTCAAAACTGAACCGGATTTATTGAATTTTACACAATTCAAATACGAAACTATACTGATATTTTTTAAAACCAAATCGAAATATAAATTTCGATTTGATCAGACTGATTTTTCGTTTTAACTGAATAATGCTCACCCCTATATTTAGATAATAACAAGTGGATAACACTGGAAGATATTTGACACCACTTGTCATTACGAAATAAAATCTCTAGATGATTGGACGTTACTTTGATTTTAGAAGATTGTCGCTTATTATCTAATAAATTGTATAATAGTTTACATAAAAAGTATCTGTTAGGATATGTGGCATCTAAAAATTTAAACATTTGAAATTTTAGTAGTTTTTTTTATTTTTTTAGTTTAAGTTAAAAATATTAAAATTATCACGTACGGTAACACACTTATACTTATTTGTTGTTCCATATCCTCATTTAATTTTTTTTTTTTTTTTATCTAATTGTTGTTTCTCCTTGTATAGCTCTAAAACTATTAATCCTTATATATAGAAACACAGGTTCTGTCTAATATTGTAAACACGAAAATTGGTATGTATTTTGTAATTGGAATTTTGTGAACGAATAATCTTTGTATTGTGTTCATGTGATTATTAATATCAATAGAATTAATGTCAATTCTAAATACTAATTTATGATGATGAGATTATTTTGAATGTTTATTCCATTTATTTTTTAGAAATCTTTTAGGGTATAAAATTGATTTTTTTTTTTTTTTTTGCATAGTTTATTTATAAAAAATTATAAATATTCTTAATTTTGAAGAATTATTCCAATATAATATCCAATATTTCCTTAAATTCAAAATATTTATATTTCTATCGCAATTGATATTTTGAATTTGTAATACAGTTAGAATTGAATATTAGAAAATATTCGTTTTTCTTTTTCAAAAGAATGAATAATCCAATATAAAATTCACTTCATCCAAAAGTTATCAATTAATATAAAAATATAAAATCCATCAATTCCCACATTGTAATCTTGTTCAATATGATTTATCCAGGCTCACCAGACCTTACTCTAGCATTTGCAGAAGTGGTGATTACATCAAAACAATTTCAACCATCTTCATAGTCATACCACATCCATCCTTAAAACCTGAGGTACAATCTGACTATGTTTTCAGATAATTAGGTTAAGCTTCTATATTCTAACATTAACCTTTCAGCTTTCCAAAGAACACGAAATACGAGCCTCATGGAGAGAATCACACAAGTGGATTTGCTTTCGAGAAGCTATTCGGATTCACACAATCCATATATAATTTGGCGTGTATACAAGCCGGCTATGCTCCTGAGGCCAATTTCTGGGTTTTAAGGCCGAACAAGTTTTCAAATAATTTAGAGGCTGTGGGAGGAATGTCCACAGGCCGAGGTGCCATAAAATTGATGATCTTTTCATGAACATTATACCTGCAGTCATTTGAAGGGTCAAAGAAATGCAATAGAATGATGGGAATGTAATAAGTGTTAAAGATCATCCTATCAACTTTACTAACTCACCGAATCTTCCGACTCTTTGAAGCACGTCGATCCACAATTTTTCTTTTCTTAGTTTGCAGTCTTTTCAGAGCATAGAAAGCTGTTTCTGTCAATGATAAGATAAACGTATATTTCAGCCTTGTCAGCTCATAGTTTTCCCGGTCAGGGGCATGCTTGCATATAACATAATGTAAACTTGAAAAGTAACAGCTTAAACAAATATTATTGGAAGTAACCAAATGGAGGACTATCTATTAAAGTGGGAAATCTATAAGCAATTACGAGCATGTGATATAACTATATAGCAATGAAGAATTTTGTAAACTGGCCTATTTTGAGTTGCACCAAAAAAGTATGATACAAACCTCATATAGTACCATCAGTTTTGAGGATGGGTGGAGTATCGCATATGATTAGGAAGCTGAAGCAATTACAACACTTTATATAGTCTTCTATTTTACTTACAACGACTTATTTTGGTGTCTAGTTCACATGATTATTTATTGTTGAAAATATAAGAATGTATTTGCAATTTTTGTTCTAAGGTGTTGTCTAATTCGAAGGACTTTACAGTGGAAACAATATCAGCAATGGATCTATGCTTCTAAATATGAGAATTTTGAAAATCAGTCCAGTTTGTGTCGCACACGAAAAAAGTATAATGGAATATCAAATAGTACCATCAGTTTAGAGGAGGAAAAAGTGTGGTGCAATTGCTACTCACAGGTTGATGGTGGAGGCTAGAATTGAAACTCGAAAGAAATAAACTAGGAAAAGCTCGTTGGGACTCAGAAAATGGATCTTACAATAGTTTACATGTTTGCACAAGAAGACAAAGCTTTTAGTTGCCACTCATAAGGTATCAACATAAAGAAAAGAAGACATGATACTACCGAAACATTGAAAGTGTGAACGTACAGAGCAACAAACATAAAAGAATAAGATAAAAGGAAACTGAATAAGCATGGATTTCAAGTGTGTGTCGTAAGCATTTTTAATCATAAACCATCATGAATCACCTGCTATGTAGTGGAAGAAATTAGATGCAATATCAAAAAGTCTAGTCGATTCATTGAAAAACCTAGTTGTAATGTAGTTCTCATTTAACATTAGTTTATCAGACCAAATATTATTAGTTCTTTCCATGTTCTTCATTTAAAAATATAATCCCCAGATACATATAGTAGTTGTTTTGCAATTGGAACTTCCACTCTAAAAATGTTTATGATGCTAACTTATCGGAAGTTTTCCCTGACTAGCAAAATCATAGTCGGGGAATCAACATATAATTCAAAAGCTCAAAGCTCTTAAGAAAATGATATTTACCAAATCATGTGGCATGTAGAACTGGAGATGCTCATACTATATCTTCTTAGCATAGACATCAACACACTAAGCACAAGATCTTACCAGATGATGCTGGGTCAATTGTCTCAAAGAACTCTTTCAGTAATTGCTGGTAAAATTCCGAGTCATCCAGAAGTTCAGGGTCACCATTTGCATAAGCATCCTGGTCAGGTATTTCAAAAAATCAGACTCTAAATATGATGAGAGAACAAATCAGAGCAGGTCAACAGGAGTTCTTCAACTAGCCAAACCTATCCGCATTATCACAAGTTCTTAATGTCTATTAATTCTTAAACTTTCAAGAGAATGAACCATGCCCCATTCCTGATATTGGGATCCATGCTTAACCTCACACCATCACCCAAATACAAAAGAGAAGCAAATTATTTTTAAGGTACAGCATGAGAATAGAGACGACTTCTTGTTGTTTTGAACCAACAAATTGCTCACTGAATTTGCATATTGTTTAAAACTGAGCAGTACTATTAGCTATTCGCATAAAAAACCGTGTCATATTGAGTTCAGTCATTTGTAGCTATATCGACCACGCACCCGTGTTATTAAAATACACTTTAATTCGGACATCACAATCTTTTTTGACCATTACACCCACAGAGGAAAAATAAATCATTAGCAAACCACCACTGATTTGACAGTCTTAACATGATCTTAATGTGCAATATAATTTATGATTGCTAATGAATTTAAGCAACTATGCAAATAAGAATATAATTGGAAAAAAAACCACTATGACCAAATGAATAAATTGATACCTCTTGATTAATATTTTCCATATAAGCAGAAACCTGCAGAATTGTGGCAACACATCAAAACATAAACTTACACAGGCAATACGAGAAGTTACAATAATACTTAGTTTCAAACCTACATTTCCAAATACAGCAACAGCTGATCTATTCTGCTGCATCCCCTTAATCATTTTACTTGGATCCCTCATATAAGCAGCCACTTGTTCACTTATACTCTGAAGGAGGTAAATAGTCAGTAGCATATAGTTATAGATTTCAGGCAACAGAGTTCTCTTGGAATTCAAGGAGACCTGATTAAAGGCATGCAATTTGTCTTTAATAGCAGCTGCACCAGTCGTCACTTGGGTCTTTCTATGCCATTTGTCAATTGATTTGTTTCTAAAAGAAGCCATTCTACAATATACAATGACAGATGATTAGTATCAGTTAGAGGTGTGAATGAGATAATACAGTTATAAAGCTCGTGAGCTACTTAGGATCGACTCGGAAAAAAATAGAATCGACTCAGATAATCGAATTGAACCGAGCTACTCGAGTAGTTCTCGATCTCGAGTTCGAACACATTAATATCTGGCTCGTCAAGCTCACGAGCTTAATTAAGTAATTCCAAGCATATGTTAAATTACTATTTTGCCCTTGATAATTTATTAAAATTTCCATTTCATTTTTAGGAATTTAGATTATCTAATAAATATATTATTTAGATATTGAGTTGAGTCGAGTCGAGTCAAGCTGAACTCGAGCTTAAAGAGTTATCCGTCGAGTCGAGCTCGAACATTTAAATAATAAGCTTGATCGAGTTTGAGTAGAGCTTGAGCCTGGCAGTACTCTGCTTGACTCGACTCGTTTACACCTCTAGTATCAGTCACAAAAAAGACCAAATACACTAGAATATATGTAGGCACATTTCTCTCTCCTCTGCCCTTTATTCTAAACAAAGTTATTCAACAACTGGCAATTAACATCAGTCACAATCAAATCACCAGGATCCCAGCAAAGCAAAGAAAGTCATATTCAGAAACCCAATAGACAACAATATATCAAAGTGCAGTACTTTATGAGACATTATTGTTATTTTTTTTCAATTGATTTGTTTCTAAATGAAGCCATTCTACAACATACAATGACAGACCACAAAGAAATTTACCAGATTCCTAGTAAAGCAAAGAACATGATATCAGTGAAAGCATATCTCTATACAAGAATATGTGAGCGCATTTCTCTAGTATACATTAATTATTTCCTCTTCACTTAGCGGATCAATTTGTTTCTAAAAGAAGCCATTCTAGAGCATTCAACAACTAACAATTAATATCAGTCATTATCCCTGGAAAGCCAAGAATGTGATAACCTAATATATAAGAATGCATGGGAGGGCATCTCTATAAGACATTAATTAATAGAAGTACCTTGATTGCATTTCAGAAATCTGAGTCCATTCTTCATCAATATCCCCATTTGAGCTACCAGAAGCTTCTAATTGCTTGGAATTTCTCTTGGGATCACCTTCAGAGAAAAGTCCAATCATCATTTCTTATTAGCATTCATTACATAATGTAGAATGATTGATTATCTATGGGGATGTGGGATTATTTTCCATGGGGGTGTGGAATAGACGAGCAGAACTATTATTGTGAACAAGATCGATTGTGCTTGAAGTACGGCCCATACCTACTTCATGAATTCTAAATCAGAACATGTTCAGTCTAAAGCTGTGTGGCCTACAACACTGCATGAAGCCATACTTAATGCATAAAATATGAAATTCTCACTGAAGTATCTAGTTTACTGGAAGTGTATTTTCAATTTTGCAACTCATTGAATTCGTATACACCAAGTTGGAGGAAAACACTATATTAAGAACTTGAGATTCAGAACAACAAAACGAAAAGAATGAATGTCCTTATATTTCTGAGTATGAAAAAATGAAAATGACATGTACTATAACATGCATACCTTCTCCAAATTGAGTAATTGATGGATTGTTTGCAATCAGTGCCTGACAAAAGTAAATCAGGTAATAACAGCAAAAACACATTAGCATGCTCCAGGCACTCTCATAAATCACTAAGTAAGGTGAACGTCATTGTTAAGAGCTTTAAAGCGAAGCTGAACACAGATTAATTATTTCACCAACAACACACCTGCTGCAATTCCAGTATAGAATCCAATGTCTTCTTTGAGGAAGCAACTAAATCTGAATATGCTTCACTGACTTCACTATCAGCATCACAGAATAAGGATCTTACTGGTTCCTGCAGACAACAATTCTTTATTCAGCTATAATGTTTTAGGGCACCACAAGCTTTCAAATCATTGGTAAAATGAATCGATTTCCAAATCCAACCTGTGGAAGTCTGTTAGAATTTGAGTATGGTTTCTGCAACAAGAATCTGAATTCAAGTGTCTTATCCCAGAGAGCCTTATCAAAGGAGGAGATGGAATGTATCAGCACGAGATTCAGTAATAGCATGATATCGTACAAAATCAGAAATATGTCCAGTAATGGAACCAAAGAACGTAAGAAGAAGCCAATTGCATAACAGCCAATACATTTCTCATCTTGATTGTTCAGAAACTCACAGGAGACCACCAAAAATTTAAACAAAGAAAATCATTTTCAAAATAAACCTGCTACCAGAACTAACATACAAACTTCAGTTAGTCTGGTGCATGATTCTTTTGATCTAACCAGAGAATTCGGAGCAAGTCAGATTTAGACACAGTGAAACATTGATATACTTGTAATGAAATTATAAAAGTGTGATATCATACCCTTTGATTTTTTACGGCTTGACCTTTTTGAATATCCTCATCGTTGTGTTGCTTTAGATTCCTCCAAATATCTCTGGATTCACAAATCATAGGAAATTAGCATGAGATGCAAACGTTGGTTAAAATTTCTTTCTAAGAGTCAAGAACAGCAGGACAAAAGGAATAGTAATACAGAGAGCCATTTTAATGGATAAGTTAACTGAAAATCAATTAATAATAATGATAATCAACATCCTATCTAGTATAGAACAAAAATAGAAAAAAACTGAGTTCATGTCACTATTGAGGACTGTCTATGAACCAAATAGAGTCCCAACACTCATCACTAACCACAAAAAAATTCCTTAGGAAACCGCTGAACCACTTTTACAGACTAGCATGCAAAAATTGTGAAATTTGGGACTAATTTAGAGTTTAAGATATTGCTAGCAGTCTTGGAGACAAGAGAGCCAAAGTCCAAACAGGATAAAACAAAAGGCTTCACTTGGCTTGGTGTGAAACAATAAATTGTTTTCATAGTTGTTTCCTATTATTTGTTTTACAACTATTAAAATACAAGAACCTGGTAAAAAGCTTTCAAGATATGAATTTTCCCTTATGAGCCTAAAGCAGAATTTCACAGTGTTGATAACTAGGCGAGATATAATTTCATCCAAAATTTAAAGGCTCAACTAATAACACAACTAACAGTTTTCCAAACCATTCATCAGCACTTCAACACCTTAGTGCCAAAAAAACATTAATACCAATGAACTAACATTCCAGTTGTTTGTACAAACAATTTAGGCACATCCCAGAAGTCACATAAAAACAATGTCGACTACTTACTGCTCCTTATTTTTAAGCTCTCTATATTCTTTCTCCAGCTCTTCCATCTCCTCGCCCTTTTGAACATCTTCATCTTCTGAGCCTTCCTCCTCATCATCCTCATAATCACTCTGGTCATCTTTATCCTCATAATCATTATCCATCTAAAGATGAGGAAAAATACACCCAATTCAGAAAAAGTTCAAAAAAATAAAACTCCACGCACAAAATTGTGTGCTCAAGCAAAGAAAGGAGGAGTCTAACATGCATAATTCCGTCATCCATGTCGTTGTCCAATCCCATATCAGTATCACTCTCTGCCATCTTCCTTGATTTCTTCTTCCCCATTATAAAAAAAAAACGCCTAAACACAATAAAAAAAAAAAAATTTAAACAACGACCTGAATCTGAAGGTTTAGAATAATCAAATTGTATAATTGCTGTCACGAAACACATAAAAATGCATAAATTGTGTGCTTAACTTCAACAAATTGATCTTTACTATACATAAACTGACAGTAATAGCAACGAGAATAACAAATTTACCTTCCCACTGGAAATCGACAGAAACTGCCCGCAAAATTTTGGGAATTAGGGTTTAGGGTTTTACGGCTCAGAAAGAAGATACTAGCTTGGGATTAATGGCTGTTTTTGGAATTTCCTTTTAGGTTTATGGCAGGGGCCCAGGAGTGAATTATGAAATTATGCCATTTAATTTAGTTTTACTTTAATGTGCTTAACAATTTTGTGATTTAAACGATTAAATTTGAAATTATTTTAAAAATTAATTATTTTCGAAAAAAATTTAAAAATTAATTGAGGTCTCTTTATTTCATAATAAATATAAATTTCAGGATGAAATAAGCTTGGGTTAATTGTCGAAAAAATCACCAACTTTACTTAATTTATAATTTTAACCAACTTTTTGAATATCATCAAATATAACATAAACTTTAAAATCTTTTGCAAATTTAACAAACATGCATATTTTGGGTATGTTTATTTTTGAAATAACTCTCACCGTTTCGAAATAAAACAATGACATTACATACAAAATGATAGTTATTTTGAAATGACGTGAGTTATTTCCAAAATAAACATATCCGAAATCTACCCAATGATTAAAATTGCAAAAAAATATGAAAGTCCATGTTATATTTGATGATATTTAAAAATTTGATTAAAATTGCAAATTAAGTAAAGTTCATGATTTTTCTAGCAATTAATACAATAAAATTTTAGTTAAAAATTTTATCAAACACTTATATATTAATAAGCTATTAATCATTTTATAAGATGTTTTAAAAGTTTATAAGTTCATTCATAAACTCTAAATTTTATGCTTAATTAAGGGAGAAATATGAGATTTATATCAATATATATCTCATCACGTTAAGTTAAATGAGAAACTAATGAGATATTCAGTAATGTTTAAAAAAAATCATTTATTAAATTGAAATTACATTCAATTCTAAAGGCTTTAATTAGATTTACTTTAATTGAGTGGTATATATAGATATTTAAGGTTTGAACCTGAAAGTTTACCGCTCTAATAATTTCATTTATCAATTTAATTTATTAAATAAAGTCAATAATTTGTCTAAATTTATTCATTGATGAAGATGGTTAAGATTTATAATCAATTAATCAATATATAACATGACCTAAATTTGGTTCTCAAGAGAAAATATAGTGTGTTGACATTACTATTAGCCCAACAAGATATGATGAGCCCAACCAACTTGGGTTAGCATATCAAGGTGCAACTCAGGATGTAAAAGCACATGTGATGCAATAAAATAATTTTGAGAGAAACATGTGAAACAATTAATTGTTTGCAATACAATTGTTGGGTTATTGATTATATTGTTTGAGGTGCGTTTGGTTACGGAGAAATTTAAAAGTCATTATTTTTATTATGAATTAATTTTTTAGTAATATGAATGAATTTTAAATTTATTTAAATTTGATTGGATTTGAATATTATTAATTTCGAATCAATCTATCCAAATACAACCTCAACTAATTTGAGGATTGAAGTGTTTATGTTTATTGTTGTCAAGACGGGTTTGGGTTCGTCCCCTTATTTTGACCAGGGTCGTATGCAAATTTTGGATGTTAACAAAACCCTAACTAAAAATATCTGTTGATTATTACTTGATTTCATTTTCTATAATATTAAAGTCGTTCATGTTTATTTATTTCTTAATATTTAAATAATTACATATTCAATTGAGTTTTATAAACTACGTATGAAATTTAGTTGACAATATATAATGCTACAGATGATTTAAATTTTCCATTTTTAATAAGAATAAACAATATAATTAATTATTCTAATGGTGGTTATCAAGTAACATATATCTTTGTATACAAGAAAAGTAAGTAATACACTAACAAGTACCCACATACATATATCATCTTGTGTAAAAGTCTTTGAATTTAAGTTTCCGTTCCAAATTGTAACTAAATAAAAAAGTAATAAATAACAATGTAATCAAATTAAACTTTCCAGAATTTAGAAAATGAATACTTGAATCGAATAGAAATACAAAATCAACATCAAATCAAATTTCGAAATTCGGTGCAGTTTGGATATTTCATTCTACTGGTCAAGATTAACTTTGAAACTGAAATTTGGACAACTGAATTATGGAAATAAAAAACTAACAATATTATAAACACCAAAATTTGTATACAGTTGGTGCATGGATCATATCTATACACTTGAGTCAATCTAATCCACCATACGTTACCACGCGTCTGGATGTCCGTGCAAACTCGCTCCCAAATGTTATATATTTATGTTATGTGAGTCATACTTTTATATTATGTTAGTCATATAGTTATGTAATGTTAGTTGTATCTTAACATTTTTTTAGTAGTGTTGTGTTCTTATGAACCATCAGTGTAACTGGGTGCACACGGGTCGGGTTGGGTTGGGTCCGGCTCGAGTCCATGCCCAGGTTATTTTTTATATTTATGCTATAACTTTTATATTATATTGGTATAACCTCTATGTACTGATAACATTATCTTTAAGTGATACTCCCTCCGTCCCGTGATAAGTGTCACACTTTCCATTTTTGGACGTCCCAAAATAAATGTCACACTGTACACATACTAAAAATGGACATTATAATAATAATATATCTCACTACCTCTCTCCCCCCACTTACATTATAATAATATATCTCACTACCTCTCTCTTCTCCCACTTACATTATAATACTATATCCCACAACCTCTATCTCCTCTCACTCACATTATAATAATATATCTCACTACATCTCTCCCCCCACTCACATTTAAATACAATAATTCTTAAAAATATGGCCGAACAGTAAATGTGACACTTATCACGAGACGGAGAGAGTATTATTTAAACTTTTTTCAATATAAAAATTCATGTAGTATAGCTAAACTTCTATGTTATAATAATTTAACTTTTATATTATATTAGTATAACATTTATGTACAAATATCTAACATTTATGTATTTAAAGAATAACATAAATGTTAAATTATTATGCATAAAAATTATATTATTACAACATAAAAGTTTAAAAGGTATTATAAGTTTGTAATACATTGCAAAAGGTTAAACTAGTATAACATAAAGGTATGTGAATATAACATAAATGTTACGCGAACCTAACTAAAAGATTAGACGAACATAACAGAAAGATCAGGCGCTCGGACTAGGGTTTGAGCATGGACCTGGACGCTGAAGTGTGCGTGGGCGCGTGAAAAGCACTACCGGGTTAGGTTGACCCAGTTGCACAATTCCTGACCCGTGCACCTTGCATATAAATAATTGTTTAATATCTTTCATACCATTTAATTATGTTAGTCATGAATTTTATTATGTTAGCATATCTTGTAGTTATGTTAGTTGTACATTTATATATTATACATTAATGTATGATTATGTTGATATAAAGATATAAGTAAAATATCATATAAATGTATGAGTAATATCACATAAAGGTATATATGTAGTATGCACAAACTGTGCCGAAATTGATTTTTTTTTTGAAATTAAAGTATTATATAAAAATCATGATATTTATATATAAATGTATAACTAATATAATATAAACGTATGACTAATATACTATAAAGAAAAAAAAACATGAATTCTAATCAGATCTGAACCAACCCAATTGCATGGTGCACCAAATACCCAAGAGACATTCTCTATTATAAATTACTATATCGTGCACCAATATTAAGCTCATAATCCACTCACTACATTTTAAAACTCAATAAAAATGAATATAATCAATTGACTGGTACCTAATTTGTTAGGAGTGACACTCTTGTGCACAAAGTGCAACAATACTGTTATATTATATGAGTGATACTGTTATATTAATATAACAGTATCATTCATATAATATAACAGTATTACTTCATATAATATAACAGTATCACTCATATAATATAACAGTATTACTTCATATAAAACAGTATCACTCATATAATATAACAGTATGAGTACTCATATAATATAACAATATTGTTGTGCATAGATTTGGATCCGTGCATCTTGTGCACAAAAGTTTTTGACATTTGTTAGAATCAAATTCATCTTACAAAATCTTCACCTCAAAAGTTAACAAAAATATAATTCGATTTCAAATATTTTCAAATTTCAAAACTGACCTATGACTCAGCACATCCCTAATTTTGGTAAATTACAAAAAATTCTAACTCATCCCAACCTACTATAAGCTGCGAGGTGGGTGGGCCACACCACTACTTTGTTTTTATTTTCTCTCCCATAAAAGGAAAAACAAATATATTTTATATTTCATGCATTATGTTTAATTGCCTACCCATAAAATTTAGTGAAAAATACAAAACATCAATTAAGAAAAGGACATATCTGAGATATTAATATAGATGGTCACTTATTTTCTACCCGATTTCATTTTGGTCATTAACCTAATTTTCCATTGATGGTTTTATCCATTTAATTTAACTTTCAAATTGGTCACTTAAAACCAATGTGTTTGGTCTTCCAACTAACTTTAAATTATGTTAATTTTTTTAATCAGCGTAATTTATTATCCTAATCGTCATCACACTTATTACCATGATATTAGTTCCAAATTGTCACCTATACAAAAATCACAACAAAAGCGCATTCAACAATATTTGACACAAGGCCTACAAATGATAAGACTAATAACATTTTATTTATCACTAAACATGGACACTTGTAATGATAAATAACGAGTGATTATTGCAAAGTTTGATGCTCATAAAATATTGATTCCAAATACGTTATTTGACCTCATTAGCAAGAGTAGTCTTCTTATGAACCAGGTGCACTAATCAGGATCAATGCAACTGGGCGCGTGAGGGTTGGGTTAGGTCCGGTTCGGTTCGGATCCACCTCCAGATTTTAAGAAATTTTTTTTTATATCATAACCTTTATGTTGTAATAATATCATTTATATTTATATTAGTATAGTTTTCATGTACAGATATCATAACCTTTAAGTGAATTTTTCAGTATAAAAATTCATGTAGTATAGCTGAAAATTTATGTTATAATAATTTAACATTTATAGTATATTAGTATAACATTTATGTACAAATATCATAACATTTATGTACTTAAAGAATAACATAAAGTTATATTATTATAACGGAAAAGTTATTTTTTATGCATAAAAATTATATTATTACAACATAAATGTTTTAAAAGTATTATAGGTTTTGTAATACACTGCAAAAGGTTACGCGAACATAACTAAAAGGTTAGACGGCCATAACAAAAAAGGTCAGACAGACGTGTTAGGGTTTGAGCGCGGACCTGAATGTGTGTATGGATGCATATGATGTGCATGGGGCGCGTGAATGGCACCGCCAGGTCGGGTCGATTGATGTATATAAATATTTGTGCATTTGCAATATGTAGTTTTCTAACAACTTTATTTATTTTAATACATCCGCTCTTCTTCTTTTTTTGACAAACCATATAAAAATTTCGATCCATCTCTTTCATGTTCTTAATCACATACAGTTTTTCTTAAAATAAGTTTAAATCATTTATTAAATATTGAATAACATCTTCTATTATATTTCTTTCATATAAATAATTTTGGATATATTTAGAATCGGTGCAATTGCTAGTTTGCTTTATAGTGCACATGGGATGATGAGTCACTGGAGTAAATCGCGGCATTGGAACCGGACCCAGTCCTATAATTGACCCCCCCGGCCCCACCCCCCACCCTTCCACATCTTTTTAACATTTTGACCAAATTGCCCTTCATTGATTTTATGTAGGAATCATGTTAAACCGACGCAATAATTTAATTTCAAGATTTTTAATCTCATTATTTATAATTTAAAATAATTTTTACAAATTAATATTGGAATTGTTAATCATGGATTCTGTCATGTGTGTTGACTCTTCTCACACATTTCATGAACTTTATATCTTTAAACAAAACTACAATCTTAAAGACACAACTTAATTGGTAAGACCTGACTGTGACAGATTCAAATATCGAGGTAGTTTTTCTTTGAAAAGACCCACGGTGATGTGGTGAAGTACAAGCCTCGCACATGAGACATATGTTCACTGGATTATTGTGGATGTTTGTACCGTGTTTTGTAACTTATTGACACTCTTCTACATGATGATTGTCACTCAATCATATCCCTCGATTTTCATCTCTCCCTAATCAAGAGAAAATTACATAATTTTAGTCTTTGAGAGGCCAACTAATAAAATTGATTTTCTTTCCTCTATATTTATTATCTTTAAAAAAAAAAAATCAGAGTCCATCCTCCTTTATTTTATGAAAGAAATGTGTATGTTTGTACATTTATGATAGTAAAGCATAGGTCTGAATCTGATACATATGCATCAAATGTAGCATATGTCGATCGATTTGTGTACCAAATGCAAAGATTGATGTTTCAATTTTTTGCACACTAGAAATACTTTTTCAAATGCATTGATTGGGCCATTAACTATGTTAGGGCTAGAAAGTAGGAGTAATTTCTTTTGGTTGAAAAGGAATTATTAGCAATTATAGCTAGGTTGCTACACATTATGAGAGTTGTTTCTTGGTTAGTATTTTAAATAAGAGTGAATAAATACTTATAATAATTTTATGATTATCATAAAAGTATTGAACATTTGACAACAATTTTTATGAGATTGTCTCATGAGAATTAATTCCATGAGATGAGTCCCACAATCCAAATCAATTTTCATGAGATTATGAATGGTGATTTGATCATTCTTAAGAAAGTGTCACCTACTCATATCTAAAATCAGAATATATTATGCAAAGTGGATCAATAAATAACTTGTAACAGAAAAAAGAAAAATTAACTCAGTGGAACCCATTCATACATTTTTTTCAAGTTTTAATTGTTGATCTAATTTTTAGTAAAGAACATTTGTTTGTAACATGGAACCACTGTAGTTGCTATAAAAACTTTTCTTTTAAGGTTATGTCTGTATTGAATGATTAAAATGCAAGATTTGACATAAATGTCTTTCTAATTCATTCAAATTATAATTTATTCAAAATCCATCAATATTACTAAAAAAACAGTTTTAAATGAAAGCAATCAATCCAGTCATCACCTATGAATTTGTTAATTTGAATTTCTAAGTAAATAGTAATTGTACAATCTTACTCAGCTTGGATTTTCCTTTGTAAGATTTGCTAAGAATGATTGAAAAAGGTCAAATTAGATTCTCATGTAAGAGGAAGGATGAATTTTTTTTCAAAGTTGAAATCTGAAAAGTATGAAAAGGTGACAATCTTGTCTATTGGAATTCAATAAAGCAAGCAATTAAAAAAATGAAATAATGTTATAGAGATAGGATAACATGAATGGAAATGCATAGATCAAGGAGAAAGCTGATGTCCTAATATTAAACTATAAAGAAACTGTTTAGGACAAACAGACAAGAAAATTTATCATCATCCTGCCTCCTCCCTGAAACGACATCGTTTTACCAACTTTTTTAAACTCTCTTTATCTTTCTCAAGTTTGGAAACATGGTGTTGTGTTTTAGCCAATAGTTGTCCTTCATAAAACGACACCGTTTAATAGCTCAACATGTGCACCCATCTTTTCTTTCATGTATAAATGAAGGCAAAGCATAGAGACCCAAATATCCTCTACTTGGACCTTTCTTGACCTACCCTCTCTCTCTCTCTCTCTCCCCCCTCTCTCACACACACACACACACACAATGGCAGTGAAGAAATCTCTCATGCTTTCTCTGTGCCTTCTCTACACTGTATCAGCTCTCACACCAGCGCCTACTCCATTGGAAGGTAACACATTTACTTGTTTGAACTTTCTTGATTTCAAGACAAGATTTTTATCACTGTCTAAACCCAACACTGATGTTGTTTACTGTTAATATCTTCAGGGCTTTTAGCCAATGGGAACTTTGAACAAGCACCAAAGGCCACAGACATCAAGAAAACAGTTCTCCAACACAAATATGCACTGCCCAAATGGGAAATCACAGGCCTGGTTGAGTACATCTCCGCGGGGCCTCAGCCCGGCGGGATGTACTTTGCTGTGGCGAACGGGGTCCACGCGGTTCGCCTGGGCAACGAGGCCTCGATTTCCCAAACTATCCCTGTCAAAAATGGCTCACTCTATGCACTCACATTTGGTGCATCAAGAACATGTGCCCAAGATGAGGTGTTGAGAGTCTCTGTGCCTAACCAATCTGGGGACCTCCCATTGCAGACCCTTTATAGCAGCAATGGTGGTGACACTTATGCTTGGGGATTTAGGGCTGGTTCAAACTCTGTTAAGGTTGTTTTTCACAATCCTGGTATGCAAGAAGATCCTGCTTGTGGCCCTCTTTTGGATGCCATTGCCATCAAGGAACTTTTCCCTCCAAGGCCCTCTAGAGGTATATCTTGATCACACGAGATCTTCTATTTCAATTGTCGTTTTATGTGATTATGTGTTTAATTGTGTGGTGATAGTTGATGTAGGAATGAAACATTGTTTGTAATAGAGGATTGAATTGATATTGATGTCTTGATCAATCGATAAATGTTCTAGAAGGTGCTCACCCCTAGGTAGGCGAACTTAGGCGGGGTCTTTTAGAACACTATGCAGATGATGCGATATTTGACGAATCATTGCTCTCACAACGTTATTTTATATTATTTTCCTAGATTTAGATCCGTTTGTGTGGTTTGTAGTAATGTTTTTATAACCGGACCAGTAACCAAACTGGTCTCACCATTGGTGAGCGGTTCGTTTCTTTTTCAAAGAGATATCTAGAGACATTTAATAAAAATGTGCTACGGAATGATAAACCCCGTTTTCTCTCCTTTTTATGCCCGGTTCCCGATTTTCGGTTTTACCGGTTCGACCCCAATCCCAGTTTTTATGTGCATTCGGACCGGATCAAGATTTGGTTCCTGATCGAACCGGCACACTTGTTCATAGTATGTTGTTAATAGAGGAAATATTGTACACCAAGAATTACCTTTAACAAGAAACTCACTTGGTTGTGCTAAACCTCGCATCATTATCTTTTCTTGACAGTGAATCTGGTGAAGAACAATGGGTTTGAAGAGGGCCCACATCTCCTGCTCAACTCCTCCCATGGTGTCCTCCTCCCTCCAAAGCAGGAAGACCTGACCTCCCCACTGCCCGGGTGGATCATCGAATCCCTAAAAGCCGTAAAGTTCATAGACGCAAAGCATTTCAACGTCCCATTCGGAAAAGCTGCAGTCGAACTACTTGCAGGCAGAGAGAGTGCCATAGCCCAAGTCATCCGAACAATCCCCAACAAAACCTACAATCTTACCTTCTCAGTTGGAGATGCCAACAATGGTTGCCATGGATCCATGATGGTCGAAGCTTTCGCTGCTAAAGCAGCCATGAAAGCTCCCTTCAAATCGGAAGGAAAGGGAAAGTTCTCGACTTTCAGTTTCCAGTTCACATCAATATCGGACAGGACAAGGTTGACATTCTTCAGCTCGTTCTACCACACCAGGATCAACGACTATGGAGCGCTCTGTGGTCCGGTTCTTGATGAAGTCCGAGTTTTCTATGCTGCCAAGTCCAAGATTTAAGATATTTATACTATCAAGCTACTTGAAGCAGAGATGGGTTAGTATATGTAATAGAGATCTAGCAACGGCATTTCGCCCCCCTTCGTGTATCTGTAATCACATCAAGTATTAGGTTTTTCAGTGTTATCTTAGTATCTTGAGTTGATTTACCACAAGTTAATGAATGAAACAGAATGAGTGACTAAGCTTGAAATGTCGAAGATAAACAAGTAAGAAATGACAATGAAAGTCAGAAAAAAACCACAACTTTATTGCACATCTATTTCACAAATGTATATTCTGTCTCCATTGCTAAATAACTCAAAATATATCACTTGCAGCTCCCAGATTATGGTTTATGAATCTGTGAAGAAAAATATGATACCAATACGAACGTCTTGCCTCTGCGTTCTACGTAACGTATAGGGGGATGATTTAGTGTCTTCCCTCGTCTAAAATACCGACGAGGCATTTTTCCATCATGAATTCTGCATTAACCCAAGCATGGTATTTATCTGTAGAACATATCAGGATAACAAATGTCGCCAGATGAAAAACGTATTGATTTACTTAGTAGAATGTGGTAAAAGAAATAGTGAGTGAATATGAGGAAAGGATACTGAATAAAGATGTGCAATCTTTTCCAACTGCCTTCATCAGCATATCCGCACCTGTATGAGAAGATTTAGATGTCATACATTCCAATAGAACCACTTCAAATAATTAAGAAGCAACAATAATTCTGCTTCATAACAGGAGAACACTTGCAATTTATAACATCGAAAAGTTGGCGCATGTACACTCCAAAATAAGAAGCAAAAAGTAGGTTCCAAAACAATCAACACACACACACACACACACACACATATATATATATATATATATATATATATATATGTATATATATATATGGAATCAGATCACAGGAAACACTAATTAGAGACACCACCAAAATAGAGAAATTTCATCAAGGATAAATTGATTGAAACGAGTACTGAAATCATGCCGTGTAATGACTCAAAAGACACTCATGATGGTGACAATTCTATATTCTAAATACAGTGAATAGATTAGTAGGATGAGACGAAAGCAAAACAATATTTGGGAGCAGTCCACGTGAGTTTTGCACAGTAGTAACACAAGGTCATGGACTTGAGGTTTGTAGTGAAGCAAATTCTAGCACTAGACTATTTTAAAATCAACTTTACAATTGAAAGCAAACTCATAATAACTACAACGCAATAGAATACATGTTGTCCTCAAGCCAATATCATCTCTTGTATGCAATTGATATATCAATGCAACAATGATTCCATCTACTATAAGTGTTAAATTTTTTGAAAAATGAACATCAAAGTGATGATCATTTGCTTTCATACCGTGTGTGAACTACACAATGAGAAGTAGATAAATCCCAAATCAGAAAGTAAGTCAAAAGAAATTGAGTGATACCTCCAGGGTGAAACTTCATATATGGTGAAATATTATACACACGACCCTTTAGAACAGTCCACATGGATCCTTCAGACTGATGTTGTTTAACTTCACTCAATGATATGAGCCTCTTATTCGACTGTCCCTTTAATCCTGAGGCAAAAATAATATAAATCCAAAACGAATGAGTGTTCTGCAAAGGACAAAGTAAAAACAATACTGCTCAACGCGATTCACAAATTAACTTGACAATAGATGGTGGGATGCTATTTAAGCTGAACGAGATCAATTAATCAAACAAATCCAGAATGAAACCTAACTGACATCATGCACATAAGAAAACTCGGAATGATATTGACTACTCTTGGTCCCTAATTAGCATGACAAAGCACACATGAACTGAAACGTATGGTCCAAACTAAAATGGTTTTATGGTAGTATCTAAGCATACTGGTAGAGGAAATAACCAACGAGTGAAACTTTTTAATCAGAACAAGCTCTTTCGAATAGGCGCCACGTGATTGGAAAAGACAACCCATCTCAGGGGGCAAGTCAAATATAGAATAAAATTAGATAAAAAGAAAAGAGAAAAGAAAAGCCCAGAGACATTCTATAAACATTGTCAGATGCAAGTTCTGAGGCAGAAAACTGATGATGCAAATAATGTATACAGTACAAACAGTTCAATTCAATCAAATTCTTGGTCCAGTTCATCCATGAATAAACGTTTGATGCAACAGCTTATAACTTCCTCTTCTATGTGTTTAGTCCTCGACAAATTAACCCTGATTATCTTAGTACCAATTTAATTAGTCAAAGAAAACAAATACCAAGCCTAATCCTATATTATCTAAAATGACAGTTAATTTGAACATCCTACGCTACAGCAATAAGATATTAGTATCTTATCATAGTAATACAGACATCAGAACGATCCGAGATAAGTTAGTAAAACTGATATGCTCCTGTTTTTATTCCGTCTTTTCTTGTCTTAAACAATGCAAGGTAGAATGAATGGATCTATCAGCGTGTTAAGATAAAAACGGCGAGTAAGTAATGATATGGCTGGAACTCCTAAAAAATATGCACTATTGATCATTACTTAGCTTCCCAGCACAAAGTGTTTTCTTAGTCTTTCCAGCATAAGCTAATAAGTCCCTTAACAAATGTATCGCAGAAACAAAGAAAATCAAGAACTAATATATAGCAGTCAAAGATTGCTATTGTGAATGATAAGACACTTTCGACTCAATAAGCACAATATTCATGAAGCATTCAAAGCTTTTATCAAATCAAATTTCCACAAAATGGTACAACCTGCTAGGTCAGGGTGCGTTCTGGTAAGCTTAAGCCAGTCGACCTGACTATATCCCTTCTCAAAAGGAACCTTTGCACGTGGTTTAGGCTTCTTAAAAGTAGTCTTCTGTTCGGTTGAAGCCATGGTTGAGCTACCAGCACCCTCTTGTGCTGCTTGTTTGGGCCGTTGATCGACTGCTCCACGAGACGACATATCAATCACATTAAAAGACAGAGAGCCAACAGTTTCCTGCTTCTTAGAGGAACCACCAACTTTCCATATGCTACCATCATTCTGTTTACTATTCTTATCATCACCATTCTCATTTCCATCGTCTATACGAATCCTACTAATATCATCAATCGCACTGCCATCTGCAGGTGGCCCAGCCTAATAACATCCAACCTTTAAATTCTTAGAAACATGAATCAAAGTGTATTTGAAAGTACAATGGCACTAAAAGTTTCATGAATGAATCAAGAACTTACGGGACAAAACGTGAAATCATCATCATCAGCCATTGTCCCCAACCAGATTTTAGGAAAGGAAATCTCTGATTCTGTATAAATATTCCATCACCACATAAAGACTACCATTAGACAATGCAATGAAGAATTTCATACAAACTCATCATATGATCAACAATACTATTTCATCAATTAATGAGCTATACCATAAGAATTCAACCATACCAAACTAACATTTTTGAATCCCCTTATTCCTAACTTCATTTCAAATATCATTTTCTGTTAATTCTGCAAACCCATCATCACATGATCAACAAACACTGTCAAATTGATTGATGAGCTACACCAATAAGATTCAACTATAGCAAGCTATAAAATCTTGAACCCCGTGATCCTAACCCACTTTTAAAGATTCTTTTTTGTTAATAGTTACGCGATTAATATTCTTTATTAGAACCCATGCAGCGAAGAATTTCAAACAGCTAATTCTGAAAATTCATTCCCATGATCAAAAAACACTGCCCAATTGATTAATGAGCTACAAAATTAACATTCAACCATAACAAAGCTAAAATCCTGAACCCCTTATTCCCAAACTTACCTTTAATTTTTATTTCAAGATTTTTTTTAGATAGCCATTTCAATGAAGTTATTTTTCTGAGTTTTCACAGCATATATAAAAAAAATCAGCCAGAAAGACAAACATAAACAGAAAATTTGGGCGAGCCGCGAGAGAGAGAGGGCGTACGCTTTGTTGCTGATTTTGCAGCTTTTCTTGGTCTCGATGTAGGAAAATCTCCTTTTTATTGGTCAAAATGCAACAACTAAAATAAATAAATAAATACACACACACGCGAAGAAAAATGATTTGGGCTATCCTTGTGCTTGGTGGGCTCACATTAAAGCCCAATAGATAAAAGCTTTTCTCTGGGCCCTACTTTTATAATGACTAAATTCTAAATAAATATGTCCAAGTAACTATTTCTTTTTTGAATCAAGTAACTAAATTCTATAATCTCACTATTGAAGTTAGCGGTGGATTCATGATTTTAAAGTTGGGAGTACCAATAAATCCGCAATAGATAATAGAAAAAAAAATATTTCATACAAATATAGTTTAATGAGTTAAGTACGTCAGTTGCACGGTTCATCTAGGCACAATTCGAATCTGCTGAAATTTAATATTGATTTCTTTTTATTCATACATTTACTTTTATATTATATTAATATATTTTTTATTTTATATTAATGTAATATTTATGTAAGAATATCATAACTTTTATGTAATATTGTAACCTAAAAAAAAAAAATCAATTTCATTACAATTTTCATCAACATACATTTACGTGATATTACTCATACATTTATATGATATTACTTATAACTATATATCAATATAATCATACATTTATGTAATATTACTTATACTCTTAATATCAACATAAATGTTATATTATTATAATATAAAAGTTTACCTAATATAACATAAAAGGCTTAAACAAGGTATTATATGTTTGTGTAATATAATGTAAATGTATAAATGTCATAATATAAAAATATGAATGTCATAATTAGAAGTTATGAATATTATGACTAAAACGTATACATATTTGTCAGAACACGAACACACGGGAGAGTGTGTAAGCGCACCCACATGGGTGCGTGTGGTCCGGGTTAGGTTGATGCGGATTGCATGGATTTAAGATTCATGCACCAATTTCGTATGAGTATTTGTGTTGTTTAATATTTAAAATTGTATAACTAAAATATGCAAATACATAAGATATTGCAAAAGATTGATTCAAAAAACCATTATAATTACAAACTATAATTTGGTTTGTCGAGGTCTCTCACTTTTTGGAAGCGATCTATGACATCGTCAACATAAGAAACACAAACTCTGATTTCTGAACAAACGTCAAATTAATTAATTAATAAGTTAAATCAAACAATAAACATGAATAAAAACAAAATTTACTTGCAGGTTGAAGTTGCCGATGTTGAAGAGGTATTGAGTTTGGTTGAATTGATTAGGTTTGCAATGTTTATAATAATTTTTTTTTACTTAAGTTAATGACAATAGTTGTAATTTTAAGTTAAATTATGGAGTAATTTTTTTAAAATATATAAATAGATAAATTTTTTTCAATGGGGCTACAACTGCACTTGTACCCCTGTATTCGCCTCTAGATTAAGTCAGTTTCGAAACTAGGCCATATAAATACGTTGATAAAATCATATATATAATTATGTAGATAGTTGAACAGGCTAATGGCCTATTGTAGGACCGATGTATTGTAAATTGGAATTATATGTTAGAAATTTTACGAGCAGTTATAGAGAATTTTATATGAGAAAATAAACGATAACAGTTTGTTCATTTAGTTCGTTAAACTGACTATGTCTGGGACATTATCAAATCAAGAAAATTTATTAATTTTCGTGTGTTGACAAAACACAATGAATCAAGGGTTATTTATATCCGAAAACTGGACCGTAGCCCTAAAGGTCCATTCAACCCGATGTGCCCAAAAATGGATCGCCGAGCTCGTGGGTTGTTACATGGACGATCAAATTCCATAACTCAACATTGTACGCATTTGGGGTTTATTAATTTAGCTCATCAGACCATAATCTATATAAATTATTTAATCATCTATTTATTGGATTGTATTCTTGTTATAGAAATGAACTCTTATATATGTTTTCAATTGTGTGATCATATATGCATCCCAACTTTGTGGCTTTTTAAACCAAATATTGTGGGAAAAAAAAATCTTTAATGATATATGGTGGTTTTCGAGAGAGTTAATATTATAAGCAAAGCCGTCATTGGTATAAGTGACGATTAGAGTCGCCTATGACATAGGCGACTAATTATAATTTTTTAATATATATATATATGTAAATGTCGCCTATACTATAGGCGATGAAGTAAATTTGCAGATTATTTATATATATATATATATATATATATATATATATATGTCGCCTATACGATAAGCGTTTTGCAATAGTTCATGTTGCATGTGCATCCTTTTGTAATATTTCATATACCAAATCTCATTTGTGTGTGTACAGCTTTTATGTATAGTGTGTGCAGAAGCTTTTATGTATACCAAGAAAATATATTAATTCAATATATACATTTGACCGAACTTACTTACTAATAATTATAACTAAAATTACATTCATTTAATATAACTATTATTTTGACTAACTATCTTTAGCTAAGAAAATTGGACTACCGTATGTTTATAATTAAAATAGTTTTATCGATGATGTAAAAATATGTTAACTTAAACTTATTTTAAAATTTTATCACTGGATTGCTTATTTTTTGTGTATTCATTTTTAAATTAATGTTATTAATTATCGAATATTACAATTAACCAACAAAAATAATCAAAATTTCATTACGTACATCTAAATAACCAATTGCATATTATTTGTAAAACTAATAGTTCAAACTAATAATTAAAGCAAACATGTTCATAAAATTAAAGCAACCATTTCATATATAATTCGAACCAACTAATTATATAACAAACTTGTAACCATTAAATTGAAGATTTTAAGGACTAATTATATATTATATTTAATAGACCTAAGTTTGTAATCATTATTATTAACTTTTAACTAATTATAAAAGATATAATAAGACAAATGGTGTAAGTGCATATTAATTTAATTTCAACTTTAAAAGATTACTATAATTATTGAAAAAATTGAATGATTTCCTTGCTAAATTTCTTGAAAGACAGTGCATGCAATAAGTAAAATATACTAATTTTTATAAGATATATGTGAAAATAATTGCATACAAATTGGTATTAAAAAAAAAAGGAATTGTTATACATAAAAGCTGTACACACACAAATGAGACTTGATATATGAAATATTACAAAAGGACGCACATGCAGATACAGTAACATGAACTATTGCAAAATGCCTATAGTATAGGCGATATATATATATATTAAAATTATCTGCAAATTTACTTCGTCGTCTATAGTATAGACGACATTTACATATATATATATATATATATATTAAAAAATTATAATTAGTTGTCTATGGTATAGATGACTCTAATTGTCGCCTATACCAATAACAACTTCGCTTATAATATTAACTCTCTCGCAAACCACCGTATATCATTAACGAATTTTTTTTTTTTCCAAAATATTTGGTTAAAAAAGCCCAACTTTGTTGTTGGCGGTGTTGTATATTTCCAAATATGAAAAGTATGAGTTTTATAAAATATTGATAGTGTGAATATCTTATTTTAAAATTATTACAGTCTCCAAAAAAAGTAGGTAATTTTCTTATTTTCCACAAGCTAGATTTGGTGAGATCCATTAGGTGAAAGAATATAAATTATCACACTTTGAAAATCTCAAAAATTATTGAAGTCTACTATGGCAGCCATCGCATTGTACTATATTGCCATTATAATTAGTTGGCACGCTGCGAAATAATTCAGGAAAATTGATTCTCAACTTAATTGGTTCCAATATTAGAATAATTATGTAAGAAAAGTTAACTCAAACGTGACGTTGTATTGGTGTTACATAGGATTGAGGAAATCCGACTTTGATATTCTAAGTTTTTGAAATAAAGGTGAATAGTTAAAATTTGTGCTTGTTTAGAGATTTTGTAAAGTAGGATTAATACTGTAAATGTCAAATCAATGCTGGAAAAAATATCATTACGTAATATTATATTGTAAGTTGATGTAATAGTAATAATTGGATAATTGTAATAGTAGAGATGTCAAATCAATGCTGGAAAAAATATTATTACGTAATATTATATTGTAAGTTGATGTAATAGTAATAATTGGATAATTGTAATAGTAGAAATTTAGGTGTGTATTGAAATTTGTGTATTAATAGATTATAGTATAGGGTTAATGATTGTGTTTTTATTTAAATAAAATAGGATTTTGATAGATTATATAATTCTCTTGTAACCTCAAAACAAATGAGGATTTGAATGAATCCCAAATCCTAATTAGCAAATACTAGCCAATTAAATGATTGACTTCAGTTGGTGGAATGATTTTATAAAATAAAGATTGCCTTAAATGAGTTAAAAAGTTATTAATTTTAAATTGACAACAATTTCACAAAAAAAAAATTATAAGACAGGTCTTAATAGTTATCATAAAACGATCTTTAATACCTACAAATTGAATCAATTTTTAGAAATTTATAAGTAATTAGATCTATGAAACAATTTCATATAAACCCACTCCATTAATTTATATTAAATTCAAATATTCATTCTCGTTGACTAAATCTCAAAACCCCAATTACCAAACCCTTTTTCTTACATGGATTTCACCTGCTTGTTTATGCCATTATTGATAGAAATAATTAAACTGTGGTCTTTTTGCTTTAGGAAACAAAAAATTAATTAATTGCATAAAACAGAAAATTATAATCATGCGAGTGTACTACACGGATCCAGATCTTGGCCTGGCAACTTGAAGCGAAAGATTTTCCATAAAAAAAACCTCAAAAGAAAGTAAAAGAATATTGCATTCAAACAAATGGCATAATCAGAATCTTCGAAGAGTTTCAAACTCTTCAAATCAACAAATAAAATCACTAAATCATAAGTATAGATCGGACAAATTTCCGAGTTACATCTCCAGCATTGTTAAACGCTATCAAGCAACAGTATAAAGAATGAAGTCAGTAGTATCGATCCGTGCTCCATTTTTGGAGCCGAAACGCGCCGCCGCGGCGCCGCCTTCCTGCTGTTGGTGGTGGCTGGAAACGGCGTCGTCGTGCGGCGGCGGAGGGTGGTAGTACATTCGAGCCGTGTGGGGACAGTGAGAATGGAATCTGCAGACGATCCTCACTCCTGCATCCAAAAGCTCCATATACTTTGCCATCTCTCTCAGATCTTCAGAGAATTACTTGAAATTGAAGAGAGAGGAAATTTGTAGAGAGAAGGTTTTATGCTTAGAAAACGTCCCAACCCATAAAATTGGGCGAGGGCGAAAGAGTATTCTGAGAGAAAATGGCGATGGATTGTGGGTTATATAGTGGGGAAATGACTGATGCCTTTCGGTGCGCTTTCTTCAACCACAACTTAGGGTCAAGGAATTTGCTCTTGTGCCCCTCTACTTTATGTTATTTGCATATTTGCAGATTTCAGAGTGAGTGATCAATCATTATCACCCTGTTTATTATTCTTGACTTGTACTATTGTATTTGATTAAATATATTAGGCCTAATTGCATAAAAATCCATAATCTTTGGTTTAGTTGCGAATTTAACTAAAATTTTAGGGTTTGACGTACACAAATTAGTTATATCTTACAAATCAAATCACTGATCATCTTTTTGGTGATTGTATATTGATGTGTTTAACATTTATAAAATCTGTTAGTCATACTTACATTGACAGTATAACATGTAAATTGTAATTAGTGTCAGACATACCATCATTCGAATACCAAAAAGTTGATCAAAGATTTGAATTTTGAGATGTTATTAAGTATGAATGTGAAAATTTTATTACTATCACACCTAAATAATATGGTTGTACTGAACTTTGAGAAAGGTGGGTGTACCAAGTTGCTTACATAAATAGCTTACATAAATATATGATAATGGGGTTTTCTATTGCCACTTGAAATGTGTTTACATTGACTTATTACTTTAGTATTTTTATACTTAATTCGAAAATAAAACACAGTCTTCAAAAATAAATATTTTCCTATGAAAACATCATTTCACTACAGTGAATTTAATCAATAATTATGTGTAAAGAAAAAAAACTTAATTCCTAGAAGATAAATCATATTTAAGTAGATTTTTAAGTGAATATTTCATGAATTTAATTTTTTTTAAATAGTCAATTCATAATAATCCATACGACTTATAACCACAAAAATTTAGCTTTTGAAAATGAGTTTGAATGGTAGACAACAATTTTTCAATTATTTTGTATAAGCTTTTTGATGGTATTCTTAGTATTATAAATTGAAATAATTGTTATTAGTGTCACATCGAAGATAGAATATTAGTTGAGTTTCCAATTGTTTGGCCACCCTAATATTAATAATCTCATTAACTATTAAGATTTAAGCCCTCTTTTCTAACATAATTCAGAGAATAAAATTTAAATAGAGCAAATTGCACCGACAGATCCCCACAATTTTTTGGATAACCTGCCCTTCTTCAATATTAAATCACCAATCTACCAGGAATATAAATAACATGTTTTCCTTTTTATGAGGTCCAGAATATAAAACAAAAAAAAAATCGGAGGTGTGCTTTTGAAAAATGTAAAAGAACAAGGGCTCTTCTGCAATTTCGAGAAGTTCTTCTGTGGTAACCTGTATGAGAATTTATTCAATGAATGTGTACCAAATGCCGCGTCAAGTTTCCGCAAGATTCCAGGCGTGAAATAATAACATATTCGCCTAATGTTGGGGAAATGAACTTTACAATTTACCCCTGAGGGCACCCACATTGATTCATTTGTGGGTGTTTTTAATTAAAACAAAAGGTGTGTTAATTAATGTAGTGTGTTTTTAAGTGTGAGTTTTTATATAATTAGTGTGTGTGTTAATATGGCACAAATACCAATTCATTTTGAGGTGTTATTAATTAAAACATGTGTGGTGTTAACTAATGTGGGAATATTTTTAAGTGTGTGTTTTTGTGTAAGTATGGGTGTGTTAAGATGTAAAAATAACATTCTTGTCCCCTTTGTAATTATTAGCTAATGATTGGAAAGAGTGTGTATTTTAGTGGATAAAAATAATAGAATAAAAATTAGTGGATAATGGGACCCACATGTAATGATTGCATTTGTGTTAAATTGATGTAAATTTGTGACAAATTGATGTTGATGTGTGTTTTTAAAAAGTAGATGTTTTTAATTAGTGTGTTGTCATGTGGGCCCCACACAAAAATGGTGTGCTAAAAATCCATTAATGTTGTGTGATTTTGCATTCTCTCTCTTTGTGTTAAATTGATGTAGAGGTGTGTTTTTAAAAAATAAATATTTTTAATTAGTGTGTTGGCATGTGGGACCCATACTAAAATGGTGTGCTAAAAACATATTGATGCGGATGCCCTTAGTTTTTACTAAATTACAAGTTTTACTTTCCCTAAGAATAGTAAATTTGTCATTTATTGCTCTGAATTATTTACTTACTTTGTTAGCAGCTTTTACCGTTTTTGTCTTCAATAATTCACCTCGTAAGTTGTGATTCAACATTATTGTTCTTATTTTGTTTTTAATAATTCAATTTCAATGTCTATTTGTAATCACTTTATGAGTGGGATGAAAGACACCCTTCATTTAATTAGCACCCCTCAATTTAAATATATTTCAAATTGAAAATATATATTAATGTTATTCTTTAGAAAAAAAGAAATTGAGACCCTATCCTTTATTTACCCTTACTTTTTTTTTTCTTTTTAAATCTTACTTTTTTTTTTCTTTTTAAATCATTTCTACTTCTTTGATGGTCCTTTTTTTAACATTTCTTGGGGGATTGAATTGTCATCATAATAATAAACATTTCACAAATAATTTAAATATATATAAATCATGTGAACAACATTTAAAAGAATTAAAAATCGATCAAATTTGACTAACTCTGTTCTGTTTTGGTTGGTTGAACACGTAGAAGTACGTTCAGCCATGATGACCGAATGAAGCTAATAATATTACAAATTTTTTTATTTTTTTTTATTTTTTAAAGAATAAAATTGATGTTTTTTTTAAAATTGAAATAAATATAAATTGAAATGTGCTTACTAATAATTGAGATGTCTTTAGTCCCACCCTTACTTTATGTCATCCAATCGTAAATGGATTCATTCAACATCATTCTTGATTGACATAAATGTAATGTAGGGCTCGATTATTAAAATGAAGTAGATGTGATAGTCTTTGCGATATATGGTTTGTATAGTCTTCGAGTGTATATGTTTAAAATTTTGGTTTTCAATATTGTTATGGAATCATATTTTGATATCATATTTTGGATTTATATATAATTTAAAATTACATTTTTTGTTTTTTTAATTATTTTAAAATAAGCACCTTAAACATTTATATTTTTCTAATTATTATTTACAAGTGATAAACTCAACAATATATTATATCACTTATCTAGAACACTTGAAACTCACAAAGCCCGTTTGCAGAACCGGACCAGTCAATTAACTGATTTATTGAGTCATTGGTCTAATAGATTAAATCTTTGGTTTACACCTCAACATTATAGTATTTTATTTTTTGTCGGGGTTCGATTGCATTTGATTAGAATGTATTTTTGGTCTTTAAATTTTTTTAGTAGAAAGTAGTATAATTGGGACTATAAAAAAGAGTTTTGTGACTCCAAATGTATATTCACACATTTATTTGAGAATCGCACTTGGACATATTTTTCACTTCATATAAAATGCATATGACTTAGAATAAATTAAGCCATGTGACAAATCGGGATCATCATCACACCTCTTTAGTGAAGAAAAATAGAAAATCATGTACCAACTTTCTTAATAAAATTGGAATATATAATTTTCTTTTTTAAGGCCACACAATGCATAGTTTTTATTATATACAAATAAATGTCAGAACATGAATTCCCATTTCCCACAAATACAGAATTTTGAATAGATGTCTTCCTTCTTCAACTTCACACACACATATATAATTTGAATTTTATAATTAATAATATGATGATCATATTCTTTATAAAACATAAATCATTTTTATTATTTTTAAACCATGTATTTCAGGAAAAAAAGATCAATCTGAATATGCACTGTCAAGAATTTTGAATAATATGAAAGAATTGATAATATTAATGGACCTTTTCCCTTGGCCTTTTCCACTTGATCTAGAGGCTACAAGTTTTGACACGACTTTTTCTTGAGGTGGTTTAATATTAAGTTGACTTAGCTTAATCTCTTTTCTCTCAAGTAGCTTTTTATACCACCAAAGGTCTTTTTTTTTGTCTTCTATTTTTATTAGACTTGTTAATATGTAGTATTATTTTTTGTTACGTCAAATTCTTAAATAAAAATATTGGTAGATTAATTCTACGAAATTATTGACATTTAGGATTTCAAAATAGATAAATTTCATAACAAGACCCAATTTATAAATTAGTTCTCAATTTTAGATTTAATTTTTAAAGTTTCTCAATAAGGGGCTTAATTTTGGATTTTTTTTTCTCAATATAAGGCTTGAAAATTAGATTGAGTTCTCAATTCAAAACAAAATTCTATTTTTATTTTCATTTTATTTATATTTATAAATTTATTTATATTTCAATATGCATTTATATTTAAAAAAAAAGGCAAGTTAGTGCAATTTTCGAATGATCTTCATCAGTTTATATTAATTTATATAAAAAATGAATGAAAGAAAGAAAAATATAATAAATTCAATTCATAAAATAAAATTTGTATTAAATTGATTAATATTAAAATTTATTTTCTATACTTTTATTCATAAAATTAAGAAAATAAAGGAATCTTAATTTTATGAATTTCATTAATTATATATATATATATATAAATTAATACTAGTCGAATCAAGATCATTTCAAAATTGCACTAAATTGTCTTAATTTATCAAAAATATAAATATATAGTGAAATATAAATAAAAATAAAATAAAAAACAAAATGAAAATGAAATTTGATCTTGAAATGAGAATTAAATCTAATTTTCAAACCTTAAATTGAGAAAAAAAGTTACATTGAGCCCTTTATTGAGAAACTTTAAAATTTGAGTCTTGAATTGAGAACTAATCTATAAATTGGGTAGTGGTGATCAACCGGTACCGAACTGGCGGTTAACGGATAGGCGAACCGTTGACCCAATTTCGGTTCGAACCGAAACCGTGAATCGAGGTTCAACGGTTCAGCATATATTTGAATCGGTGGTTTGCCTATTTTTTTTTCAATTAAAAAAATACATTATGCCACGTGCACGAACGAGATGATAGAGCCGTTGATCATCAACGACTCTGATTTACTAGTTGTTGGGAAACTGTTGGTTCGATGATAAAGCTAAATCAATGGTCGTGATTAAACGACCGTTGATGATGGACGACTGTGATCGTTCGAACCGCCGGTTCAACCAAACCGAAACCGGCGGTTTGAACCGGCCCTAATTTTTTTTTAATTTTGATTGAAATCTATAAATACTCTTCATTCCTTTTGTGATTTGCACACCAATTTCATCATTCTTGATTGAATCCAGGGAGGAGATATTGGTGTTGTCCAAATTATGGGGTAAGATTTTGTTTCTATTTTTTCAGCTTCAATAAAACTGAAATTTCGATTTTTTTACATATTGAAATGTGATGTTTTATATATTGTAACAGAAAGTAGGGTATTGTGGAGTATTTAAGTGGTTTGATGATGAAATGTATGTTAGGTCCAAAAGCATCATCCTTGGATTGCTAAGAAAATGTGACAGACTTGAGGATGAAATAAATGAAGGGAAGATTAGGGTTTTTAGTTGGAGAAGAGGGTTTTTGGTTGGATGAAATAAAATGTGAAATACACGATTTTTAGAATAGAAATTAGGGTTTTTGGTTGGAGATGAGGACGTGTTCTTGGCTTGGGCGAATTTGGGGGAAAATTAGGGTTTCTGTTCTTAACTTGGGCGCTTTGGGGAAAAAATTAGGGTTTGGATGAAATTTTCGCACCAAACCCGTTCCAGGTAGTTAACTTCCGTCCAAACGGATGGAATTTTGACGGCGATGATGTTTTTTGATTAATTTCAAAAAATTGGGGGACTACTTATGATGAGGGATGACATTGGGGTACCCGATCTGAAATATAGTCTAGTTTCGGGTATGAAATCTGAATTTTTCCCTCTTCAATTTTATTTCATTTGTATTAAAAAAAATATCTAGAAGAGGTTCTTCTTTCTTGGTTCATCTTGTGGAAAAGGAAAGAGTACTACGTCAATGTCGTCACCACAATCTATGCATGATGATGATGATTATATTGAGTTTTTTTCTCAATATAATCAAAATGATTTGGAGGCCACATTAGGCCCTAATATCGCTGCCGCATTTGCCGAAGAAGAAGAGGTGGTGCCTAGGAGAGAAAAACAAGAAAGTGACAATATAACACACAATACTAATCCTAGAGCACCTTCTACGCATCGAAGTGATATTTTCTCCTTGCATTTTAAGAAGGAGAAAATATCGAATATCAACGTTGATTACATAGTTACGTGCAACCATTGTGCAAAAATGTACAAATTCAAGCATGGAGAGTGCTATGGGACATTCAACAATCATGTGTTGAAAAAGCATCCCGACAAGATGGGCACTGATCGATCTCAAACATAACTTCGGGGATATACTGATTCTTCTCAATGTGTAGGTATGGATTCTCTTACTTTTAAATTTAGTCAATTGAACTATAGGAGAGGCGTAGTCGAATTAATTGGCGAAAAACATCTTCCATTTCAATTTCCTTGTGATGATAGTTTTGAAAAATATACTAGCACTTACTTACAACCTAGTAGTAGAAAAATATCTAGAAACACCGTTACACGGGATATAGAAAAAATAGTAGGAGAGTATAAATATAAATTAATTGAAGAATTTAAAATTTTAAAACAATTTTTTTTATATGTAGTGATATTTGGAAGGATCCTTATAAGTTGCATGATTACATGAGTATTACTTGTCATTGGATAGACAAAAACGTTTAATTGCATATATTGATTTTGATGAAAGACATTCGACTATACACATTGCACAAAAAATTATTCATGTTTTAAATGATTATGGTATATTACGAAAACTATTTTCCATTGAATTTGATAATGCTAGTGGTAATACGACTAGTTTACCTTCACTTATTGAAATTTGTAAACATCCAATTCAATGTAAATTTTTCCATATTCGTTGTATGTGTCATTATTTAAACTTATGTGTTCAAGATGGCTTAGAATTATCACACGATAATATTAAACCTATTAAAGAGGCCATTTATGAAATTGCTAGATCTACGACATATCATAAAAAATGGGCTAAATTTTGTAAGAAAAATGGAATAAAAGTTAAAAAATTTGTAATCGATGTGCAACATCGTTGGAATTCTACATATTACATGCTCCAAGATTCTTATGATTATAGACAAATGATTTGTCAATTTTATATGGAAAATCAACATGATGACATTATTTTATTTGAAAATTCAAGGGAAGCATGTTTTAATTTGATTCAACTTTTAAAAATTTTTGAAGAGGCAACTAGGGAATTATCCGGTTGTTATTATCCTACTTCTCCATTAGTTTTAGATCATTGTGTAAATATTGCTCTTATTTTCAATAAGTATTCCACATGTCCTATTTTAGGAAACACAATTATAGTGATGAAATCGAAATGGTTAAAATATTTTCATGAGATACCCGATTTATTTTTATGTACTAAATTATTAGATCCTAAAATTAAAGAAGATGACTTAGAAGAATTATTAAAAATGTATTATAATGCATTGTTCCCAAATTTGATATTGGGAGAATATGATGAAGTTGATTATGTTTTTAATCCTATTGAAGTTGTCGGTAAAGCTAAACAATGTCTAATCGAATTGTTTAAAGAATATAAAATATTGCTTGGTGATTCTAGTGATGATGTAGTAGGTAATCAAAATGTAGAAGGTAGTAGTCATTCATTCCTCTTCTTCATCTAGTTTTGTTCCGGCTCCGGCTCTTAATCAATTTTATAATTTTTATAATATTAGAACACAAAAACAAACTAGAGGTTCTAACCCTTGTCAAGAATTAGATTCATATTTAGATGCTACTTTATTGATGTGAATTCGAATCACAATGAGTAGTTCTTACATTACATGAGATGATCTCATGTGTGAGACCTTATATAAAACATAGTTCATATGAACCAATAAAACGAGTTAACCCATTCAATATGGTTTATGTGATACGCTTTCATAACAGTTTTTGCGAAGACGAAAATTGTATTAACATTTAAAATGATGAATTTGGGATGCTCCAACTCTTTAAATGAATAAATTAAATAATAATAATAGTAAGTAAAGATCCAAAAAAACTCAGATTACAGCTCTCTATTGACTACTGTTAAACAGTGTCATACAACAGTACAAATAATGAAGTCAGTGGAATCAATCCGGCCAAAACGCGGCGGAGCCACCGCAGCGCCACCGGTGCATGAAACGGCGTCGTGTTGCTCTTGGTGGTGGTGGTGGTTGGCACCGTCGTGTCCTGGCGGTGGAGGGTGGTAGTACAATCGGGCTGTTTGGGGACAGTGAGCATGAAATCTACAAGCCATTCTCACTCCTACATCCAAAAGCTCCATATATTTTCCCATCTTTCTCTATTTTATGCTGAATTTTCAACAATTTTTGATGAAAATTAAAAAGAAACGAAAAAGAGAAAGGGGATTATTTTTATTGGGAGATTTGTTTTAGTTTTGATTTCTTTTGTTGAGAAAAAATGGGAGATGGAATTGTGGTTTATATAGTAGATTGTTTGAGGTTTTTCGATGCACTTTCGTTTTCAAATGAAGCGAGAATTGTGGGTCAACGAATTTGCACTTGTGCCCTTCTAGTTTCTATTATTTGAATTTTTCAAGGAACGAGACTTTTGAAATTTGTGATCATGGCCCTGCATTTGTATTATTCAAATTGTGTACCATTTACATCGAGTAAGAGTCTTATGAATTATCTCATTAATCTAATCTGAGACGGATCAATGTGCAAAATAACAATTGACTTGTGAAAATAAATGAGTTTAGATTGTAGGTATGTAATTGGTTCTATCTCGTTAAGTTATATTTATGAAAAAATGTCATATAAATTTTTGTACTTTTGTATATTTGATGAATTTAGAGACAATGTGTCAAAGTTATTGATACAAGAATAAGGTTATGTTTTATTATTTAACTATGATTTACTATCATAAATACGTGTTTGTTTTTTCATTTTTTTTTAATATTTGATGTTTCTGAAATTGAAATTCAAATTAAATACATTTTATTATATTCATAAGAAAAACATCGGTGCTAAGGAAATTATGTCTTGCAAGCTCACTCTCAAACTTTTTAAGATTTTAGTGTAAACATTTAAAAATTGTATGTATTTAGTCCATGATCATTATTATAGTTATTTTTTCATAGCAAACCTTTTTCAATAATATTGATGCATCATTATATACCTTTTTAATTATATCATTCTCAAAACAGATATGCAATATAGTTTATTTTTTTATTTAACTATATAAGAATATCCTACAACATGATTTACATTAAAATCTAGAAGGTTAGAATTATTTATTTATTATTATTATTTTTTAATATTTTACTTGGGAGAATAAAACTAAAACCGAGGAACTTGAACCAACAAATTCCCACAACTCGTTGGAATCATTAGACCACTTTTCTGAAAATGCTGCTACTCCATTGAATATTAAAATCAACAAATTTACAAGAGAATATAGAATAAAAATAATTAGAGGCCTACTTTGCAAATACATAAAAATGTAAGGGCTCGACTAAAATTTCGAGAAGTCCAGTGTGGTAGGAGAATATATTCAACTAATTCGCACCAATGGTCCAAAAGCCGCGTCAAGACTCCGCAATATTTAAATGCGTGAATTAGTCGTCCGATGTTTAGGTGCGAACTTACCATTATACCCTTCGATTTTAACAAAATTACATGTTTGACTTTCTTGAAGAATAAAATATGTGGCTTCTTGAATTTTCACTCTTTTAGCAGCCATTATTTTTAGTACATTATTAATTAGGTAATAATTCGACTTCTAACCTACTATTATATCAACCTTTTTGAGGCGTATTGTATTCATCTTCACTCTTTGTTAGTCATTTAAATCGGATTTTCAATTATAATCCGTGATTCATATGATATTTTAAAATAATTGTCAAGTATTACATTTATAGATGATATAAATAAATGTTTTTTTTTTTTTTGCCTTCTAAAAGATATAGAGTTAGATGTTAGAATGATAATATCTACAAACACAACGATAGAAAGAGAAGTCTTACGTTTTCAACTTCATACATAATCTATATCTCATAGTAGTACCCGAGTTATTTTTTCTTTGAAAGGATTAATAAGTGTTAGATTAAATTATTTTGAAAAAAACGAATCATTCTAATAGGTTAGAATTCTAATATGAAAACAATTAATATTAAATGGACTTATTCATTTGCCTTTTCCACTTGATCTAGAATCTTAAAAGTCTAAAATGACATTTTGTTGGGTACAATATATGTTGACTTAGCTTTTTTTTTATTTTTTTTTATTTTAAAGAAAATGACTTAGCTTTTTATACCATCATCAAAAGGTCATTTTTTCTTCCATCTTCCAATTATGACTTGTTCGTTCCCAAATTTTGTGTGGGAATTCGAAATATCTTTCAATATTTACATATATCACATCAATAATAACATGAATAAATGAAAATGAATAAAATTATGAGTTTTGTTATTTTCTTATTCAACAAAGGACGACAAGCCATACCCACTTTTTAGGTTTTTTGTATAAGATGCATATTTTTTAGTCAAGGGAAAAACTATTTTCTAGTCCACAAAAGTTATTAAAAAGGGTGGTACTATCCACACCCCATTTTCTAATCCCACTCCAATTGAAATATCATCCACTTAAAATATTTCTGAACACACCCCTAAAATAGACTATTATACCCTTTGACTCAAAGAAAAGCAAAACAAACTATTTAGCAAAACAAACCCCAATTCGAACAAAACAAAAAAAATCGAACAAAAAAAACTCAAAGAAAACAAAAAAAACCGTCTGAACAAAACAGTTTCAAAGAAGAAGAAGAAATTGAACAAATCCAACAAATTGTGTTCAAACAAATCAAACAAATTGTGCTCATTCGACTTCAGAAATCGAACAATTGGCATGAACACTCTAAGAGAATCTGATTCACATCGTCCAGGTTCGTATTTTACTAAAACCCTAAGTTAATTGGAACATTTTGGATCTTGAATGGTTGATATGTAAATTAGATTGAGTGATGGATAAAAATCGAACCATTTAGTACGTGTTATGGTTTGCGCATATAATTATAGTGTATTGTGGTGAAATTTTCAGTTTAGGATGTTGAAAATTATGGAAAATTCATGTTTCTACTCGAACTGTGTTCGATTCTGGTTATTTGCAAGCTATGCAGTGTGTTCGACTAAGGGTAGTCGAACGAATTGCAGTATTTCGACTGGTGTGGTTCGAACAAATGGCAAAGTGTTCGAACATTGGAAGTCGAACATACCCAAGATGTTTGAACATTGCAGTTAGAACATATGTTTTGCATTCGATTTGTGTTGTTCGAACATAGCTAAGTCGTTCGACTCAAATAGTCGAACATACCATATTGTGTTCGAATTGGATGTTCCAAATTTATAACGTATGTCTTTCTTATTTTTTTGTTATTGACACATTTTGTCCACTACTTGTAGGTGACATACTCTACGTGAGGAGGAATAAACGACCAACGGCTTCTGAAAGAAAGCGTAGAAATGAAGAGCTTATTGCCACTACTGAACACGTGACTGAACACGTATATGCTCTTTCGGTGGATAAACAAGTTACAGTAGACGAAAATGAGGCGTTCATGAACGAGCTTCCCGAGATAGCTACAGATATGAATTTACCTAAGAATGAGGATGTGAATGAGGAAGAGGCCGATAGCGATGTTTTGACCGGTCCCCATCCTGGTGGACCCATGAACCCTATCCTGATTCCGAGTTTCAAGACCCACGTTGCGTCAAAGATTTGGTTCAATCAGGAAAGAGTTGTGCTCAAGTTTTGGTGTCATACCACAAAGATGGAGTCGTGGAAGTTAGATGACATATCTGATGATTGTAGTGGTCTGATATCTCGTACCAAGCTTTATAGGCTACTGTTCATATCTTATAAAAATCCGAACAAGAATCTCATATGTGCCTTCATAGAGCGTTGGCATCTGGAGACGAATAGCTTTCACCTACCGTTTGGTGAGATGACCATAACGCTAGATTATGTCTCATGCATTACCGGACTTCCAGTGACGGGCCTACCGGTTGTATTACCCGACGTGATGAGAGAACCCTTCCTAGTCCTGATGTCTACATATTTGGGGATATCAGTGGATGAGGCGTAGGAGGCCCTTGGGATTATTAAAGGCTCGTCAGTTAAGCTTGAGTGGTTGTGTGAAAAATTTAGTTAGGGTATTAGTAGTACAGATGAGGCCACAAGACTGTGTGCAGCTAGAACATATCTCTGGTTTGTGCTTGGATGCACAATCTTCTCAGATAAGAGTGGCAACAGAGTTTCGACTGATATTTTGAGAATGGTATGTAATGTGGGTAGAGTACGTAAGTATGAATGGGGGCTGGTGCATTGGCTTTTCTTTATCGTTAGTTGGGATTGGCATCTCGCTACAGCGTGAAATAGATGTCGGGATACTTCACATTGCTAGAGGTAAGAATCGTTTAACTTTGATTTAAGTTTGTTTTAATATTTATTTTTTTTTCATAATATTTCAATTACGTTTTGTGTTGTAAGTATGGATATATGAATACTTTCCCATGACGCGACCAACTCACAATGTTAACTTTCAAAGCGGCCATCCATTAGCATGTAGGTGGGCCCAACAAGCCGCTGTCGGACCCTCAATTGATCGTATAGTTGCATGGAGGGAGATACCAGACACATTGTCACCGAGTAATGTAAGTGTAAATCATTTTGTCATTGTGAATGTTTGTGTACTCAAGTGTTGGTCTTAAATGTTTGTGTACTTCAATGTAATGCAGGTTTGTTGGACTCCCTATGCTGGGATAAATGATGTCTACCCTCGTGACAATGTTACATTCTATGTTGGATGCATCAGTGCATTTGACATCGTTGAACCATACCATCCCGATCGTGTCTTGCGACAGTTCGGTTATGTGAAAATGATTCCTGACATGCCACTGATCCTTTTTAACGTAAAAAAAGGGAGTACGGGTGCACGATACAAGATTGTCTTCCATTTGTTGGGCAACTATTTCTTGGTGTGGAACAGTCATTTGTTGCCAGTGGATTGTGTTGGTGCAGCTGCAGCTCCTGCGTGGGAATGCTCGCTAGATTACTTGGAGTGGTATTATGTAGTGTCTCATCCTAAGGTGTAGAATCCTGACAACGTTTCCAGTGTTGCACGTGCCACACTTTCTCAGGGTCAACAACCCTTGGAGATTTTACACTCGACACGTGCTCAACTCCATCCATTGGTGGATAGGTGGACGCGTCGTGGTTCCGACTTATCCCTTGGCTTTGTGATGTCGATTGTAGAAAATGTATATGCTTCTATGAGTCTGAATGACCCTTCTGAGGCCGAGCCCTCATGAAGGCCGCAAGTTAGGCATAATAAAAGTCGTAGGAGTTAGTCATTCCCTGTTAGACAAAAGAATCAATGAGATACTTTGTAACACTTGATCCATATATACTGTGATCCATATGTATTGTTTGATGCATATGAACACTTGATCCATTCGTTGTTTTGTTTCGAAACTTATGCACATGTACTGTGATGTTTGAGGTTTGGTATGTGCTGTTTGAGTCGTGAAATTCCACTACATTTGTTACTATGATTGAGTCGGGATATTTGTAAATGCGTCATGTTTGAGGTCGGAGTTAATTTGTTAAGAATGAAAGAAAGTAGGTTGTGAATCTTGAAGCTAAAACACAAATTACAGACACTGTTCGAATTCCATAATATGAACGTTTTTCTTTATGTTTGATTTCTAAAATCGAACATCCTTTATTGTGTTCGAATTTAATTTATCGAACGGATCATATAATGTTCGACTTTCAAAGTCGAACTCTATGTACAATGTTCGAAGTCCAAAGTCGAACGCTTTTCTTGCTGTTCGAATTTAATAAGGTTCGCGTATTAAAGTGTTCGACTTCTTAGTTCGAACAGTAGAAAAAAAGTGCATATCAATGAGATAACCTAACAAACAGATCCAAGTTCAAAGAACATGTAACATCCAATTAAACCAAACACCATAATACACCATATTACACATCATAATACATTAGTTTCCACTGTTACATGTTGATAGTTCATAATACATCATAATACCAACACCATAATATCTAATCACTGTCAATAATATCCAGACTCACAACACCAATGGATTCACTATCACATTTTGCCATATCGTTGTATTTCGCCAGTTGTGCTTGGTAGAGAAGTGCCCATCCATCAACGCATGTATAATGATATATGTACCATGTGGTACTAATAGGAGGTATCAGTGTGTCATCTACCATTTCTACCTATTAAAAACATTGTAACAATCACAGTATTAGTGGATAAACACTAGATATAATAATGAAGTTATAAGGTGAAACAATTACCCTAATGAAATGGTTGTTTCCAACAAGTGTCATGTATGCTAATTGAGGATTTGCCGGAACCGGTGTTCTCAAAGGTAGAAATGTCAGGCTTTTCCGGGGAGAAATATGCACGAAAGCCATATTATATCTTGATGCTGTCAAGTTATAATTTTCCGGAAAAATAAACCAAAACTTCGTGTCGTATACTTCATCACGGAAACACCTCAACATCTCTAACATCTTCTCAACCCTTGTAGCATCCAACCAAACAGTAGCATATAACGCTCTAAATTCCTCCAACTCTTTTATCAGATCATTACAAACTTTTGCCCATGAGTACTCACTCAATCCTAGGGCGTGTGAGACACACCGAAAGCCACAATGTCCGTCACCTTTCACATCAATTATTTTTTACACGTAAGGTCTCCATTGAGTTGGGAGTAGCTCAACAAGTGGAGTGCTAGATGGATTACACAATGATCGACGTTGGACATGTTGTTTTTCCCTTTGTGATTTAATAAACATCGGTCTAACTAACGAAGGTCCAGATAGTTGAATAGTATTTTCAACTGGTGAACAACTATCAATAACCGAACCCGCATACTCAAATACACTCTTATCTCGTTTGGTGGACTTGTCTTTACGACTTTTAGCCTTACTAGGACAACCACGAACATGGGTATGAACCTCAGGTTCAAGTAACGACGATGTCCTAGGGTTTGAGATCTCTTTAAGTCGTTTGAGCAACAATAATCTTTGAGATTCATTTGCAGACTCAAAGATGTTGTTAATATTACCCACAGTCTCCTGCCATCAACTTCCAAGATCATGAGCAATATGAACATCTGTCTTTGAAGGCTCACAATCTGATTTCCTCCAAAACCTGTCAACCATGTCCAGGGTGATTGGTGCACCGCTTAGTTTCAATACATCAAGTTCATGTGCACATAGCAACCTGCAGATTCTTCTCAAAACACATCCACACAACATCAAATCAACACCACATGAATCTGCACCCTCAAGCTCTTTATAAATCTTCTGCAGAGCAGTATGTGAGACCAAACCTCTGATAATCTTGAAAACGAATGACTTGTAACAGTGGTGTAACACATTCAAACTCTTCTCAAAAGATGTTTTGATTGTATTGTGAGATACAATCAACAAGCCGTGAATCATTTCCCAATATATTTCAAAGTTCGACTGACTCGTACCAAGTTGTTTCTTCAGTCTTGAATGTGCACTCTCCGTCCTGTGAGACCAAGTACAAATAATTATCGATAATGAACAAATTTCACAATATAGTAAAAAAACAATTGATATACAAATTTATTATCCTAAATAGATGTACCTACTAGTTGTTGTATTGTCAAAATGCATGACATTATTGGTCCAGCAAGACACAAACCTCTTCTTATAAGGTGTTTTCCAATTGTCAACGACATAATTAACGACATCTAGGTAGTCGATGTAATCCTGAGTTAATCTCCGCATCAACTCGTCAAATTTCACTTTGTCCTCAGCAAGTATCAATGAATTCCATGAGTTGTTAAATGAATCTCACTTATCCTTCTTCGTATGAAACATTGGTCTACATTTGGTCAAAATGTTCTTACTGATATGCCACCGACATAACAATTGTTTCATACTCGGAAACGTAACCTCTATCGCATTCATCAATTAGATCTCCCAATCAGTAACAATCACTTGAGGTAGTGTTGATTGATCCATTAAACCCTTCAGAATTGTGAGCGCCCAAATATAATTTTCCTGACATTCTGCCTCCAAATAAATACATACCACCGAGAATGTGATATCAGTGGACATAATCCCAACAATCTCCAAAAGAGGCATATTGTATCGATTGGTCTTGTACGTACAGTCTATCAATAAAGCAGTAGGAAACACACACAACAACTCGACACTGGTCGGGTGAGCATAAAATAAATCTTTGACCCTGTCCGTCTACTCACATCTCTTGGCGAAATAATAATATTCAGGTGTTTCAAATTTTCTAATAGAAATTGCATCTGAGAACGACCTCTGTGCTCAACAATTCGATGCTTATGACGAGCATTGTAAATGGTCTTCAGCGTCGACTCATTATTGACAAAGGTTTCTTTCAAATTGCTCAAAATATCTTTCGATTTTGTGTTATTCTTTGACAAGTCAAACACATACCGATCTTCAAAAGGTGTAAGTCGACTGGCGTAAGAGTGCCCAACCAAGTAACACCCCATCGAGTGATTATGAACACCCGATAAAACTACAAGTGACCATTGGCCTTCATCCAATTGAGTCTCCTTCAAGGGAAATAGACAGTCACACTTCTTCGTACAGGTAAGTCTCTCTCTAGAGCTTGTCCTTTCAACAACATGATTTTTAAAAACCAAATTATTTCTTTGCGATTTTGGCAGAGATGGACGGTACTTGCCACTTCTTTCACATCCCAATAACACTCTAGACCTCCTACCACTGTCAACTCCGTCTGAGCGTTTCACTAAAACCACCATATTAAGCCCATGCGTTACTCCTCTCACCCATTCCACCAAAGAAGTGCGACTATCAAAAAGGTTGGCCGTGGAAAACTCAATTGTGTAATCTATTCCCTCATACATTGGATCATTCTCATGATCATCCATCTTATTTTCATCGATGAGATTCACCACACTTAGTTCCGTGGATTTTGAGCCATTTTCCTAATAAACAATTAAAATAGAAGATAATAAACATATTGTTCGACGATAAATACAAAAACAACACTTCAATAAACCTACTGTTCAACTTCAAAAATTGAACGTTACTAAAACTGTTCAACTTTAGAAATCGAACACTACTAAGGATGTTCAACTTCAGAAAATCGAACACATCTTAGGCTGTTCAACAATTAAAAATTGAACATATATAGGCTTGTTCGAACAATAGAAATTGAACACTTATAGGAGTGGTCGAACATTGATGTTCGAACACCTTTAAACAAGTTCAACTTTCAAAGTCGAACACCCTTCAAGTTGTTCGAAGTCTATGTGTCGAACACTCTTCAGTCCGTTCGACTATTTCAGGTTGAACGGGACTGTTCCAACGGGATTTTATCACATTCAAATTAAAACTCGATATTTTTGTAATACACTACTAAAAACTGTTAAAAATGTAGTAGAAATCTTACATTGCTCGTTTTAAATGTATCTTTCCGTTCCATAAACATTTCAACCGAGAATTCTTGCTGGGTGATATTTTTAGGGTTTAGAAAGGAGAAGAAATGTTTGATAATGGTGGAGAAAGAGATTTTCTAATATGAATGAGAAGAAAAGGACTATGAGATGTGTTTAGAAATTATGGGGTGTGGTTAGTAGTTTAAATTATATGTAGGGTGTGGTCAAAGGATATAATAGACATTTAATATATAATTACTTTTGAATTAATTAATTATGGGGTGTAGTTAGAAAATGGTGGGGTGTAGATAGTCCCACCCTATTAAAAATTATTAGAAATTCAAATTAATTTTTTTTAGCATTAAAATTAAAACTAAAATTAAAATTCGAGACCTCCCTTATCACAATCAGTCTCACTCCCACTGTATCACCGCCAGCCGTTTTCCGATAAGCTAATCGGAAAATAGATAACTCCGGCGGTAATGGAGCTCCACCTCCTTAACGCCGACAAGCTCCGCTTCTCCTACTGCAAAGTGAAATCATTCTCCAAGAAAATCTCAGATCCCGACATCAATTATCAGCAACAAGTCGTCCAATTTCGCAAAATTTCCAAGAAGGACCTCTCCAGAATTTTGCGAACAGATTCCGCCATTAAAGCCATTGAGGGAAAGGTAAACTCCTCAAAGAACAATAATCTCTGGCCTAAGGCTGTTTTGGAAGCTCTAAGTGATGCAATTAAGCAAAATCGCTGGGAATCTGCTCTTAAGGTTTCTCTCTCTCTCTCTCTCTCTCTCTCTCTCTCTCTCTCTCTCTCTCTCTGTGTTTGTGCATTTTGTAGCCTTATAGTTCAATGGAATGGATATGATGCTAATAATATCTTAGCTAATTTTAGTTCTTATATTGACATTTGGGGAAATTTAGAATTGTTGGTGATGTTGCCTGTTTCATTAACTGAAGAATCATTTCTCCATAGATATTCGATCTTCTACGTAAGCAGCATTGGTATGAGCCAAGATGTAAGACATATGCAAAGATGTTAGTGATGCTTGGCAAATGCAAGCAGCCAAAGGAGGCTAGCTTGCTATTTGAGACTATGTTGTCTGATGGCCTTCGGCCTACCATCGATGTATACACTGCCCTCGTTGGTGCCTATGCCGTCAATGGCCTCTTCGACAAGGCATTTAATGTTGTTGATGATATGAAGTCTGTTAAGGATTGCAAACCGGATGCTTTTACTTACTCTATCCTCATCAAAAGCTGCATTAAGCAGCATTGTTTCGAGGCGACTGTGCTGATTCTGAATGAAATGTTGGAGTCGGGAATTAAGTGTAATACTGTGATTTATAATATCCTAATCGATGGTTATGGAAAAGCTAAGTGTTTTGAGCTGATGGAGAACTCGTTGACTGACATGATTCAAAGTGGCAATTGTTGTCCGGATATTTTTACTTTTAACTCTGTTATTGGGGCTTATGGTGGGTGTGGAAAGATTGAGGAAATGGAGAAGTGGTTTGATGAGTTTCAGCTGATGGGGTTAAAGCCTGATGTAATGACGTATAATATCTTGATTAGGTCGTATGGGAATTCTGGGTTGTACCTGAAAATGGCTTCTGTAATGGAGTTTATGAAGAAAAGATTCTTTTCTCCTACACTAGTTACGTATAATATACTCATCGAGGCATTTGGCAAGGCAGGAGATATTGAGAAGATGGATGACATTTTCCTGAAAATGAAGCATCAAGGTGTGAAGCCTAATTCGATTACTTACAGTTCTCTTGTCTCTGCATATGGGAAAGCTGGGATTTTGGGTAAACTTGATTCAATTTTAAGGCAAGTGGAGAATTCTGATGTGGTGTTGGATACACCTTTTTTCAACTGTATAATCAATGCCTATGGAAAAGCCGGTGATATAGAAAAAATGATGGAGTTATTCACGGCAATGGATGGAAATGGATGTAAACCAGATAATATAACATTTGCTACAATAATTCAAGCCTGTCGTGCACAAGGGATGATGGATACTGCTCAGAATTTGGAGAAGAGTATGATCCATGGTAAGAATACTTCTGATTCATGTGCCGATCTGATTTACTCAAGAATGCTAATTATATATTGCTTATATTGTTCAGGGGGGAAATTGATTGCAGGGAGCTAGAGAAACATTTGAAAGGACAGTTATCCTGTGATTAGCGTTTACGGTTGGAAAGAAGTCTTTTTTAACTCCATCTCAGATCTTTCTGCTGGTGAGTACTACATACCCTTTCTTGCTTCAACATGCTCTAAATTGCTAGCTAAATTCTTATTTGATGATGAGAAGCATATTTGTAAGCAAATAAACTGCAACTTCGTCGCAAGTGATTTTTCAAATGATTTGTAACTTCTGGAAGTTTCAGCTTTCTGTACCGAAATTTGAGTGTCTCACATTATCTTAATCTCAGATAGTGCAAACATCACTTGTTCATCGCAGTCCTAGAGAACAAGAACTTCTAAGACAATAGGATTCTACCCGTAAGAAATTTTGTTGTAATAATGTGTTTTTAATTTTTTATCACATGATGAAGACTTAGAAGAGAAAACAACTTTTAAGCGATGGTTTAGTTGGCCAATGAAGACGTTTACGAGAGAAAGGAAATGCTGTGACGAATATTATAGCTATGGACAGATTTGTACTAAGTTAAAGACTGATATACTTTCTGCATTTTTGATGCACTATACTGATTTCATCAATTATGATATTAGATTGTCATTAGCAATATACTTGCAAACTCCCTTGACAAACCAACCTTTAAATAGAACTCTGGATAATTTGTTGGATAAAACAGGGAGCCTGTTGTTTCTAACAAAACGCTTATAGATATTTTGTTTAATTATTTATTAATTTTAAGTGTGTTCAATCTTGAATTAATTAATTATTTATGTTTAATATATTATGTTTTAATTTAATTAATTAATTTTAGAATTTATGTTTAATATTACCTTTTTTTTTTTTTTTTTTGCAATTCAATTATATAATTTTAGAAATTTTAGTTTAAAGAATAACCTTGTATATATTTTTTTAATTTTATGCAGAAGGTGGCTCTTTTCAACAGAATTGTAATGACTTTAATGGGATTTGATGCCATACTTGGGCCAAGCTCACTTGTATAACTATAAGCCTTATTAGCCTGAGCCCACAAAGTCCACTTATTCAATATGTGCATACACACCCAAATCATTTTAGACTAGACTCAAGGATATAATGAGTTGAAACTAAATATTTGAAATGAATGAATTTCAAGTTCATTCTAACTTGAGTGAATTTGAAATCCAGTTATATTACTAAAAAAATCTATACTAATAAAAGGAGAGTTTGGTCCTCTCAAGTGTTGACAAGTGACCCTCTCTTTAAAAGACAGGTGGACTTTCAAAGTGATGACAAGTGGAACTCTCCTATGTGTAATATATTTAATATATATTTTATGAAAAAGAAATATTTAATGCAAAAGTCATTATTTCTCAATTAAAGAAATAAAACAATTAAAATGATTTATAGTTAATGAAAAAATCATTATTTATCATTAAAAAGGTGAAAGAGTAATTGCCACTTTTTAAGGGTAATTATTTTCTTGCCTCCCTCTCCCACCACCACCATTTTCATGGGCTTCTCCACTTCCAATCTCCCACAATATGTACAGAGTAACACAAAACAACCATTTTGCCACCGTAGAGAGTCATAATTCACTAACTAGAGTTATCATAATTGTAGATACATGATACACTTGGTTAATTTGTTGCCATCAACATTACTACCATCCTTTTGATTTAGTTGTGGTACATTAGTCAACTTTGTTGTTTCTCATGTGATGTTGAATGAATTTGGCGGATTTCAATCACTGAGAAGCCACGACAAACACATTTTAATTTGGATTTGGGAACTTAAGGAGATAAATATTAGATGTATTGTAGCACCATTCAATTGATATATTTTATGTTGTCGTGAGTTGTAATCGAAATCTGTATTTTGAAGTTTTAAATGATTGTCGAATACATATTTATCTCTTTGTCATAATTACTAATTAACTTCTACATACCATTTCAACATAAAAGAATTTAGGGAAAAAAGTGAATTTTCATGATGCTAATAGAACAAAACCAACTTAATTTCAAAAATAAAGAGAAATTACATTAAGTACAAACAAAACATTTCGAAATAAATCTACCACAAAAAAATAAAAAGATGTTTGAGGATACTAATATTTTACAAACTCACAAAAGAAATGCCTTCTATTTATTGCACGTGTTTCTGTGGTCCAACCCAGAAAATAGAAGTTATGGTTCATCTTAAACCAAGATTTATTGCGTGGCATAATTGACGGTGCGAGTCTGATTGGGCTCTCTATGACTATTGTCCAAAGCACTCTACAGCAATGCCTTATTAGGCTTAATATTTCACTTTCATACACGTGAAATATAAAAAAATCAATCAGAAATAATTGAATTATGACAAATCAAGGAATACAGCGGCACAACATGTATGTATAAAAATGTTATCGACTCGGTTTGAAAGCTATACAAAATGAATTTTATCAATTTAGGCTATGTTTACTTTGACAAACAAGGATATGTTAATTATTTAGGTCAGTGAGATAACTTTATAGGATAACATAAAAATTGTTATCAATTTCCAATGTTTACTCTAACATATAACATTTGGACAAAGATATCAACTATCCTTATCTACCGTTTACTATGTACGTAATATATGAATATTTGGATAAGAGTGATATTACCTAAATGTCCCTTTTATGTAAATGTTTAATGTTTACTAGGGATAAAAATGTAATTTCCTAATGTTATTTCAAGTTTTGGGTAAACCATCATAGGGGGCCTAGATAATTATCCAATGAATTATCCGAATTTTGACATTTTATCCCAAATCGGAAGAATAACCCGATTTGTTATTTCCATCAAAGTAAACACAAAATAAAATTAAATAAAATGTCATTATCCTAAATCATCCCTCAAAGTAAACGGAGCCTTAAAGTTTGAAAGATAGATTAAGTGTTAAGTTAAGGTTTAAATATAAAATAAATATTAATTCGATGTCTGAAAGAAGAAATGATCACTTGAAAATACACAATAAAATCATGTTTGGCATTTCAAGTTTTTAGATTTATTAATATTGCTTATATAATTATATATACTATTTTTCTCTATATTATTTACTTTTTTATATATCATTTTTTCTCATAAACCTGAAATACATCAATCATATTTTGAATAATCATTTTTTAAATATTTAGAAATCGCTCATTGCCAAACAAAACTTTTAGTTTATGAGTTTTTTGAATTTACATCCAGAACACTATCATACTGGGGGTAAAGGAGTTATCGTGATCTTGTTTCTGATAGGTATTAAAAAACAACCAATTATGTAAGTAGCAAAAGCAAGTTATACTTAGTTAATATCTTCAAAAGTTGTTACTTTTCAGAATATTAATCAAGTCACAATATGTACTCTACTAAAATTAGTGGAGATGATGTTACCTTCAAGAGGAGTAGACACGTGGATTGTCAGATAACCATCTGAACTCCCTCCTTCGAAAGAGGACATTATAGAACATGTTTTTTCACATTATTATAGAATCAAGAATCATTTAAAAAATAGTTTTAAAATATAAATAAATCCCATCAAGTTATTATTGTTTAACTACATAAATAAACCTTTATTAATTGCTAGATAGATTAGACAAAATGTTTATCAGCATTAAGAAAAAAATGTCAATTACCTATCACTGATTCAAGGATATTTTAACATGTTCTACCATCAATCTTAACATCTTATACTTTAGCTTAGTCTTCTCATCGTACTACTTTGCCTTCACATCCCCAATCAAACTCAACTTTTCCTTCAAAAACTTATCATAACCATAGAAGAAGTGTTCCCTCAATATTATGAAACGACTCAAAACATGCATTGTGATAGGTAGAGAGATGCACATTAATTTAAGAGAGTTTCAACATCAAATCAATTGTTCTAATCATGACACAAATGGGCAATTTTAAAAAAAAAAGAGTGTGTGGGAAGGCATTGGGTACAATAGAAGAATGGGTACATAGTGAATATATAACAGTGGGATGTACTTACTTTGCATTGCATAGTATAAAACAAATGAATTTGAGGAGAAGAAGAAGGCTTGTAAAAAAATTCATTAGTAGAAGAACTACAGAGCTGTTTAAACATCACTCACCAAAGTGTCTTTAAGTTCGGTTAGAGCAGCCCCGCTTGCGGCAATCAGGAACCATCATCCTAGATTCAAACAACATGTTTCACTATATGATGTCTTGGAGTAGCCAATGATAGTCTCAACACATGTCATTGTTTCTGAAAGTGCATAGAGCTGCTTAGTTCTGTTCAACGTAAAACTCATGCTCTCTGATAAATTCTCTTCCGCCAAAACCTACCAGATCCCATGAGTTTTAACATAACCAAACCAAATTATGAAACTATTCCGCTAATATTCAATACCCAATTGTAAAAAAAATCCCTAAAAAATCTTCAATTTTAGATGATCACAATAAAACTATAAATTAAACCCATTACAGATAAAGTTGTGACCAGAAATCTACCAAAAGAATTTTAAACTTTACTTCATTTTAAAATTAGAATTAAATCTTTAACGGCAAATGAGTAAAAATAGTTCAAATTCACTTACCTAAACAGTTTGTCCATTGGTAAAAGCCATTGTACTCAAAGAAACGCTTTCCTTCGTTTACTGTAGAATCTCTCAACAGGAAGAGGTAATGTCGTAACCAAGGATGAAAATTTCGGTTTCGGTAAAAGTTTCGGTACCTTGATTCTACGGAAATATCGAAATATCGATGAAAATATCGAAATATCGACGGAAATATCGAAATATCGGTACTTGAATTTTAAGGAAATTTCGGGGAAATTTCCAGAAATTTTTATCCATGGTCGTAACAGAGGTTTCTTAGATAATTTAATTATATAAGATGTCGACTCTTTTACATACTCATGCATTTACTTACGCCATTTATATCTATGTTCTTTTTCGCAAACATAATGAAGTAGTCTTAATTTTGGAGCAAAATTGGCCATCATTTATGTCTATGTTCTTTTTCGCCAATATAATGAAGTAGTCTCAACTTTGGAGCAAAATTAGTTCAAAATGAAAATTATGGATTTCAAATCCGCATCTAACCAAACATCATCGATGAACTAATTGCTAGAAATTTCAAATCCTTCATCAAATAGTTCCATCTAAATGAAGTCTTATTGTTTTTGTAAGTCTATGATGCTTTGGACGATAAATATCCCTAAATGAAAAGAATGAACCGAAAAGCGCACACAATTTTTAGTTTCAAATATATGGTAAATATTTTTGCCAACACTTGATATATAAAATATAGTATTCACATAATTACCAACATGACATTTGTGGTGAAGAGGAAGAATCCACAGAACATATTTGTTATGATTGAACCTTTACTTCATTGTGATGTAGGGCGATAGCCCAATCTTTACTGATAATGAGAATTACCTATTTTCCTCTAAAAAAAGTAATTACCAACATGATATGCTGCCTTAATAATAACTGTTTATGTAATATACTAATATATATTATTAGAAAATAATGAAAATGTAACAATTCAGTTTGAACAACAAAGGGCAATTAATCAATTCTGACAGGAAAAACCTTCAAAATGATCAAAATATGAGTGAGAATGAAATGAGTGTAGACGAAGCATTGATAGCCTAGTGGTAAATGACGTCTGCTACCTAGGTATAGGTCCTGGGTTCGAGTTAGGCATAGGTCTTGGGTTCGAGTCACCGCGGAGGGTAGAAGTGAAATCTGTTGATTCTCCTTTATAAAAAGAAAAGAAAAGAATGAAATGAATGTGAGTATTGAACAACATTAGTTTTATATTTATATCTAAGAACACTTTACTAACATAAAGTTCATTTGGATAGAGTGATTTGAAATCTAGGATTTGAATAAATGAATTTCAAATCCACTTAAGTTGGTAATTTGAAATCCATCTAAATTGTTCAAAAATTATTTCAAAATGAAAGTGATAAATTTCAAATTCATATCTATCCAAGCACCATCGATAGATTTACAATTAGAAATTTCAAATCTCTCCTCAAATTCTTCCATCCAAATGGAGCCTAAAAGTATTTTAGTAAATTAAAATTAAGTAATAATAATAATTCATACGTTAAGCATACATTTATATTTAAAATTAGGGCTAAGTGTAATAATCAACTAAAATATTGATTTTTTTTTTCATTTTGCAATCTAATTTTCTTAATCAGATACATTAATATTTAAAATTAGGGTTAAGTGCAATATTCAATTAAAATATTGATTTTTTTCATTTTGCAATTTAATTTTCTTTATCCCATTGTAACTTTGAAGTTTTTGAGTTTATCAAAATACAACCTAAAACTAATATATATTTGAAAAAAAAAATGTCAATTAACCAGTGTAGACTCGGCTAAAACTAATATATATTTGAAAAAAAAAAAAAAAAAACATGTCAATTAACCAGTGTAGACTGGCAATCAACTCATTTGGGAGGTTCCCACACACGATGATTGCTGATGTGATAATGATTGCTCCCACTTTTACCAATCCACTATTAGTATATGTGAATGGTATCTTTGTTGTGAAAAGAATAATCACTTCCTTGTTGGAATAGAGACCACCTTTTTAGTAATTAAAATGAAGCTTGTCTAATTTTTTCACATTAAATTAAGAAAAAAAAAAACTACTATTTACATAACAAGTAAAAATTAAGGGTATAAAAGAAAATTCGTGGATAAAATTTGTATTATCTTAACTTGGTAAAATATTGAATTTGGATTATGTATGTGGAATGGATGGAGTAGCATTTGTTAAGATCATGAAAGATTTTGAATGGTTTATAAGATGATTGAGATTACTCCATAAAGATCCAAAATAGATGGTTAAGATTACTCCATAAGATCTACAAGTATATGAAATTTTTAGACAATTCTAAACTTATGTACAATTAAAAAAAAAATCTTAAAATATTTTTCGAAGTACTATGGATATTAATGGAAACTATGATAATTTCTAAACATATATATATATATAACTAAAATATTTTTCCAAGTACTATTGATAATAATGGAAACTAAGAAAGAAAGAAAAAAATTGAAAATTTAAATTTATGTACAATTAAAAAACAATTTAAAATATTTTTTGGAGTACTATTGATGCTTATGTACAATTAAAAAAATCTTAAAATATTTTTCCAAGTACTATTGATATTAATGGAAACTATGATAATTTCTAAACATATATATAACTAAAATATTTTTCCAAGTATTCTTAAAATATTTTTCCAAGTACTCTTAAAATATTTTTTCAAGTACTATTGATAATAATGGAAACTAAGAAAGAAAGAAAAAAAATTGAAAATTTAAACTTATGTACAATTAAAAAAAAATCTTAAAATATTTTCCGAGTACTATTGATACTTATGTACAATTAAAAAAAATTAAAAATATTTTTCCAAGTACTTTTGATATTAATGGAAACTACGACTATTTCTAAACATATATATAAATTAAAAAACTCTTAAAATATTTTTTCAAGTACTATTGATAATAATGGAACTAAGATATTAATGGAAACTACGACTATTTCTAAACATATATATAAATTAAAAAACTCTTAAAATATTTTTCCAAGTACTATTGATAATAATGGAACTAAGAGAGAAACAAAAAAAAAAATAGTATTAATGTTAAATAGAGAAAAAAAAGGGGATAAAATGAGATGAGTTTGAAAAAAATGTGTGGAGATAGAATTTTAGATGAATAAGAAAAAAAGGTTTATTTAAAAATGCAATAACATAAAAAAAAATGTTACACAGTAATTTTATGATTGCATAAAATTCATTTAAAATAATAAACATTATAAGAAATAAAATTTAATTAAATTGTTTACAAAGAGATTATTATGAATTATATTAAGGTACAAAGTTTGATTGTAATATTCAATTGATTTATCTACGAAATTTTGCTTATATAGCTCTGATAAGCGACATGTCAGGCTGTGGTGATGGACTAATGGTAGTGGGGAAGAAGGAGAAGGACGATAAAAGATGATGTAGTGAAGAAAAAATAAAAAGACAAGAAAAATATGTAAATGTATTCTTTAAACCCTTTGAATTAAACTAAAAAATGTTAATTCAACCAAAACTCTGAAAATTGTTAAATTAAAACAAAGAGTTAAAAATAGAAATGTAGATATAGTGCATGTCACACGTAAATATAATTGATAGAGTCCTTTACCAACTACTTGGATCCATCACTTCAAATTTATAGTGCACATCACACGTATTTTGGGTCATTGCCAAACTCCTTGTAATTATTAACCACACATCCTTTTTCAAAATAGTCACATCCAATTTGATTTCTATTTTAAAAAAATCAAATGTAAAAGTAAATCATTTTACCTAGTAATGAAACGAAATGAATTGGATAACCTTTTTTCTCACAAACATGCATGAACTATTTACTACTTAATATACCACATATGTTAAATGACATTATTAAATAATTTGTGTACATATTAAATGCAATCAAACATAACATAAAATATCAAATATAATAGATGGTCAAATTGACCAGCTAGCTAGAGAGGTTGCTGGTGTTTTTTTTTTTTTTTTCCTTTATTTTTCTTTTTCAAGACTTGGGGCTGCTGCTAGTCTTAATCACGTAAACCCATTGTTGAAGTTTTTGTCCCATCTTATAATGTCCAAATTGCAATCTTGTATTTTCAGAAAATATGGAATGTACATCAAAATAAGAATTCATGAGAGGTAAGAAAAAGAAAATGAGAAAATCATTGCAACTCTGCAAGGTTAGTGTCATTTCATATGATAAACGGTCAAATCATCCTAAACTAATGGTACAGGTGGAAATGTATTACAACAAAAATGAATATTTGGGGCAACAAAATGTTGTTATAAAAACATTGATAATTATCGTAAAAATATTTTGCGACAACATTTTGTCGTTAAGTTATTATCGCAAAAGTTTCTCGCAAATAGTTTTTTTGTGACAACATTGTTATGTTATTAGCGACAATATTTGTTGTTGCAAATAAGTTTTTTTTTTCATTACCTTTTGTAACAACGTATTGTCAATTTATATTAGCATTTTTTGCGACAATTTCTTGTCGCAATAACTAGACTTTTCACGACAACTTTTGTTGTCGTAAAAAATCTTATCGCAAATACTCATTTTTCTTGTAGTGATGGAAGATAATTTGGCTAATATATTTCTAAATATGTATAATCTACTGTAAAAATAAAAAATAAACATGCATTATTTTCATAAATATCCCTACGAAGGAAATTAATGTAATTAATTAGAAGCTAATATTTTTTTCATAATAAAAGATGTATTTTTATATTGACAATATGAAATTCGAAATGTTGTTCTAAAACTTGATAACTTTGAGATCAATATTGATGTCGAACTTCATGAGTTTTGAGGCCAATATTGATGTAGCAATATTAAATAGTAGAGAAATTAATTATTTTATCTAAAATATAAGGATGTGATGTTAATATATATGGTAGATTCGCAATAAAGAGGTATGTAAGTATTCCATAGTGCAAACATAATTTAATTTCGTCAAGTAATCATATTTGTCATTATTTGTTTTATTAACTTCGTTTACAAAACACGCAAAAAGAATTAAAATGGTGTTTGCGCACGCGTTTTATGTGGTGAAGGCGTCGTTATATTTGTCATTATTTGTTTCATTAAATTCGTTTACAAAACACGCAAAAAGAATTAAAATATGTTTGCGCACGTGTTTTACGCTTCAGTACATTCTTATTTTGACTATAACCTTTGGGGCCCACTCCTCCTCATCACAATTAGTATCTGTTTAATCAATTATTACCTCTTAATTAAATACTATGTCCGTCTTAAAATAAGTGTCGCTCAGTAGTCTAAATTTTGTTTCAAATTAAGTGTTCTTTTAGATTTTTACGCAATTTTATTTCCAAATTATCCATATTAATATTTCTTAACTAAAATTTAGGGATTTAATATGATATTTTTTTGTGAAATTAACTTGATTATGTTTTCAATTTTGAATTCTAGATTCTTTAATTAGTAAATGATGTATTTGTCCAATTTTATGTTCCTTAATTTATGACAAAAACTCCAATTCGACATTTAATTAGAAATAGAGGAAGTATTATTTAGAGTTGTCATCATAAATTAAAGAATACAAAAATTTGGAGAAAATTGCTTTCAACAATCTCCCTCCCCCTCCACTTAATTCCTAAATTAAGGTGATTACATCTTGTGTGAATACATATCAAAGATATTAATTATGTAAATTGAAAATTAAAAAATATATATATTTTTGGGATTGATGATAACGTGGACGAAAATTGGAATTAAATTGTAATTAAACGATTAATAATTGGAAATAAGATTCGAGTCATGAAATGATACCGATTTGGGATCAAAGGAAGTATTATTTAATAGCTCTTACGAAAACAACACATTGTGAATTTCAGATGGAATCATAGAATAATTATTTTGTTAAATCATCCCTTTTTTCAATCTAATCCTATAACTCATAATTCCATGACCTATTATTTTCAAAACTACGTTATTTTAACAGTTGATTGAAATTACCGTGAAAATAACATTTTTAACCATAACATCCAAACGAAATATAAGATTATGGGACATGTGACCTCATTTGTTTGAATTGTTCTTTTTCTTCAAGGGGAGCCACTTATTAGATTAAATTAGTATTATTATAATAAGAAAACATATAATGAAGCATGTCGAATAAAAACGAAAACATGTATATATGTTTTTGGAAACCAAAGCTTATACATATTACTATAATTGTAATAGGTGTTGGATGTTCAATTATATATTGGGAGAGACATATAGTAACAAGGTTTCTTCTATCCTATATTCGGTGGAATACATTAGGTGTATCAGATCATAACATTTATGCAATTAAATATTCTCACACTTCAAATTCACATTTGAAATTTCAAAATTAAATTTATAAAAAAGATAAATTACACACAATTCATGATCTGATACACCTAATGCACTCTACCAAGTGTAGGATGGAAGAGACCAAATAGTAACGATATGTTGAGCTTCATATATATAATACTCTATATTAGGACGGGGCATAATTGTGTGTCATTAGCCATGCTCCAAACTCAATTATATTTAGTCTCATGTAGTTGAAATGAATATTATATTCATTTCAATATAAGTGCCATTTAAAAAAAAAATTACACGAATTTAAAAGACCTTATAAAATAATTGATTTTTCCTTATTTAAGTTGACCTGTGAACTGTCCTTTAAATTCCCAATGTTCATTTCTAATTAATATAACATTTATTTTGAGAAGAGAAAGGGAATGTAAGTCTTTTAATCTTTAACTTTGTCTTATTAGAATTTTTGTTTTTTATCCATCCATTTCGTTTAGTCAGCCTATAATTTTGAAATTCTCGATTTTTAGTTTGATTACTTGTAATAATAAATCAAAGTAACAAGTTGTTTATTTAACATCCAAATTACATATGAATATTGAGTAAAATTCTAAAATAATTACATAATTTAATTGATAAGTGGTAAACATTTCATAATTAGTAAGAGAAAAGAAGTCTACATATTCTTTTAAAATAATTTTATTCTAACAAATAAAAATAAATAATAATATTGTTAACCTTTTGAATTTCTGAAAAAATTTCAAATTTCAAACTGACATTAATATGTGGATAAGAAAATGTTGATACATAAGTTTGAATGCCAAGTAAATAATATTTGAATCACTATTAACATGTTAATAGATTAAAAAGTAGATGCTTTTTTTTTTTATATTAGAAAACTAAAATATAAATAAATGAATAAACTTTTACGAATTAAAAAAAAAATCCCAAATAGCACATATGAGCAATTTTGAAAGATTAAAATAAATTATTTTTTGAATTCCTAATATAAATTTATTTGCGAGGAATTTTTTTTATATAGTTTATTAGAAATGCATGAAAAAAACTACAATGGCATTTTGAAAAAAGAAGTCAAATTATATTCACGAATCATGATGCATTATGATATTTATTTATATTGCGGTCAAACAAGAGATTCATGGGCTATACCGATCTGGGGTCAACGCTTCTAGGTTTTTATACATTAAAAATTGTAAAATATTAGGTTCCATTGATTAAAAATTTAAATGTGACCCATCTCTTAAAAGATACTTTCTTGGTGCATGGCCTTTCCATTACGTGATTATTCCTCACAAAATTATTAATTTCAAAGTAATTATAAAATGATACGCTTTTTCATTGGTTTAATTTCAACATATATATTATATCATAACATACTTTTCAAAATTGTGATTTAATCGTAAATTTTTAATTTAACTAGTCAAAAAATTAAATCACCATAATTTTTGACTAGCACATTAATTAATCATGAGTTTTGAATTTAATTATGAAAATCTTAACTATAACACACAATTATTATTCGAATCGCAATATATTTTATTGAGATCAAAAGTATAATATTTACATAAAATGTTATGACATTAATACACTATTTAACTTAACACATGAACTCTGGTCGTTGAAAAATACAAATTATACTTCAAAATAGAACATGCTTGAAAGATATTGTTTAGTCTAACTAAAAGCTTTATATTTGACTTAAAAAAGAATTTACTTACATTTCTTCTGCAAATTAATCCAAAATATCATTTTTTTATAATGAAAAGTATTATTGAATATCAAAAATTACCTTCTACTTGCAATATTATTATTATTATTATTATTTTTTTTTTTTTTTTTTTTTTTTTACTTTCAACTAGCATGTTCATAATTTTTTACGATTAATTAATAGTAATAATTAGAAGTAATAGAGAGAGGTCGATGTAATGATGTTATCTGCATGGATAACTTTTAGTATTTCTCTTCAAAAAAAAACTTTTAGTATTTAAAAAATAAAGAGAGAAAGAAAGAGACAGGAAAGGAGGAGACACAGAAAGCCACGGTGGAAGAAGAAGAAGATCACACAACTAAACTATATAAACCCACTCTTCGCTCTTTCTTCTACACACCAATCTCTCTCTCTCTCTCTCTCTCTCTCTCTCTGCATTATTAATGGATAATCAGACCCGAAACCGATGCTCTGTTCTCATTATCGGAGCCGGAATCTCTGGTATATATGTGTGTTTGTGTGTTTTGTTGCAAAAAATGGAGTAAATCTGTGCGATTATCACATGCAATAGTTAATCGATCGATTAATGGTGTGTGATGATTATGTATTGATACAGGAATAACGGCGGCGAAGGTGCTAGCGGAGAATGGGGTGGAGGACTTCGTGATTGTAGAGGCGGCGGACAGAATAGGGGGGCGGATGAGGAAGGAGGACTTCGGCGGAGCCACGGTGGAGATCGGCGCCGGCTGGATCGCCGGCGTCGGCGGAAATCAGATGAATCCGGTTTTGGAAATGGCTCGCCAATCGAATCTCCGCACTTGCTTCTCTGATTACAGCAACGTTCGCTACAATATTTACGACCAAAAGTAGGGTTCCTCTTGATAACCACACTACCTTTTTATTTTTTATTTTTTTAAAATTAAAGAAATGAATTAATTGTATTAATGCAGTGGGAAAATATTTCCGAGCTGTGTAGCGGCGGCGGCGTACGACAAGGCGGTGGAGTCGGCGCTTCAGAAGCTGAGGAATCGAGAATTTTATCCTGATTCTGATGAAACGTCGTCGTAATGCCTTTCCTTGCTTTTCTTAGACAAAATAAATACTTTTTGGCTTGTTCTCGTAGAATCAGCTTTTTTGTCCTTTAATTAGGATATTTTCTCTACTATTTAACACTATTAATTACATCATTGGAATAATGCATTAAATATTATTGAAGTGGAGAATTTGGCATGCGTTTTAATTCAATTGTACTCATTAAAAAATATTATTTTCCAGAAGTCCAAAGAATCCTATTGACTTGGCAATTGACTTCATTCTGCATGACTTTGAAATGGCAGGTAAATTTCTTTTATCTGGCCTTTCATTTCTTGCATTTTCTGGCTGTTAAAGACTTAAAGTTAAGTTTTTACCAATTAAAATGTGATGGTTATTACAGAGGTGGAACCAATATCAACTTATGTTGATTATGGAGAGATGGAATTTCTTGTTGCTGATGAAAGAGGGTATGAACATTTGCTCTATGAAATGGCAGACACTTTTCTTTTTACCTCAGAGGGTAAAATCTTGGACACTAGGTTGAAACTCAACAAGGTAAACCACAATCATTCTTACATAATACCAATCAATGATGATCATATGTCTCTCTTACATTCAGATTACTCATGAGTTGTTTTTTGTGAAATTGAGGATAGGTTGTGAGAGAAATACATCAGTCAAGAAACGGTGTAATAGTGAAAATGGAGGATGGTAGTGTTTACGAAGCTAACTATGTGATTTTATCCGTCAGCATTGGTGTTCTTCGTAGCAATCTCATCTCCTTCACGCCTGCCTTGCCGGTTCGTCTCTTTTGTTGTTACGTAATGAAATCTTGATAGATAGTTTGTACATGCTTGGTTGTTTTCTTGAGGTCCCTTGATTCAAGAACGATGCTATTACGTGTTAAACAGAGTTGGAAAACAGAGGCTATATCGAGCATTGACATCATGGTGTACACTAAGATCTTCTTAAAATTCCCACATAAATTCTGGCCTTGTGGATCAGACAAAGAGTTCTTCATCTACGCCCACGAGCGAAGAGGTTACTATACGTTTTGGCAGGTTAAATACGATTATTTGTCATCTATGAGTGTATCATATATATAGTGATAAGAAACTGAACATGGTGTTTTGATCTCATTAGCATATGGAGAATGCTCAACCTGGATCGAACATCCTCGTTGTTACTTTGACGAATGAAGAATCTAAACGGGTCGAAGCACAATCGGATCAAGAAACCATGAGGGAAGCAATGGAAGTACTTAGAAACATGTTTGGTCCTGACATTCCGGATGCTTCTGACATACTCGTACCACGTTGGTGGAACAATCGCTTCCAACGTGGTAGCTATAGCAACTACCCTATTCATGTTAATCATCACATAGTTGATGATATTAAGGTGTTTATCAGCTTCTTGATTCTGATATTTCAATTTATTTTCAATATAGCTTACAATGTTCTGACCTAATAATTCTTCTTACAGGCACCGGTGGGACGGG